>BLSH010051962.1:152116-170053 GCA_018402905.1 Glandirana rugosa
TACGTGTTTTTTCCGACATTTTATCAGGACCTTCCAGGATCTCCAGACGTTTTCCTTCCTTTACCCCCATTCCCACCCTGTTCACTGGATGTTTCTTTACCCCTGTCCCTTTATTGAAATTTATAATTTTTTTTTTATTTTTGTATTTTTTACGTTTTTACCTCTAGTAGAAGTTTTACCCAGACTTTTCATAATTAATTGCCATCTCCGGTATCTCGACAAGATTTGTCCCCATTTCTTTGTAGGTCACTTGTCCCACCCTTACCCCCATTTCCTTCCTTTTGCAGACCTCTAGGACCTTCCAGGACTATTTTACAGCCTTTTTTGTGCATAAAAGTCAGTGTCCCCATTGATTTCAATGGGGTTTGGGGTCCGGGACAAAGTTCGGGTTCTGTCCGGACCCGAACCCGGACTTTGTCCCGAAGTTCGACCGAACCAGCAGAACCCGGACTTCTAGAAGTTCGCTCATCTCTAGTCAGGATCAATGGTGTCCTTAATGCTGAGAAATACAGGCAAATACTTATGCATCATGCCATACCATCAGGGAGACGTGTTATTGATCTCACATTTGTTCTGTAAAAATGCACAAGAGAAGGAGAGTGCAACCCACATTAGTGTAATCCAGTTTATTATAAGATGACTAAAATGTAGATCTGCTCAATGGCTAGGTTTTTTTCTGTTGTGTATGTGTACCCACATTTATTCTGCAGCAGGTCAATGAGCCCAAACATACAGCCAATGTCATTAACCACTTGCCGACCGCAGTCTGACGGCGGCAAGGTGGCTTGTTATCGCAAACCGCCATCATATGACAGTGGCTGTGAGATCGCGCACTGTGAGCGCGCACCGCCGGGGGCATGTTCACTGTGTCCCGGGGGAGCCAGGATGCGGGTACGGCGGACTTGATCTCTGCCGGCTACCCGCGATGGCTCCTCTGCATTGAAAGAACGGAGATCCGTGTAAGTAAATACGGATCTCCGTTCTGACAGAGGGGGAAGGGCTGTGATCACAGGCTTCCTGTATATGGATCACTCCCCTCCCCCAGCCAGCCCAGCCCCCATATGGTTAGAACATAAAAAAGGGAACACAGTTAACCCTTAGAGAATCCCCTGCAGGTTAACCCCTTCACTGCCAAAGGCATTTACACAGTAATCAATGCATTTTCATAGCATTGATCACTGTATAAATGCCAATGGTCCCAAAAAAGTGTCAAAATGGTCCGACATGTCTGCCGCAATATTGCAGTACCGCTAAAAATCGCAGATCGCCACCATTACTAGAAAAAAATAAAAACCCCATAAATGAATTCTCATCATTCGTAAACTTTTACGCAAACCAATCAATAAACGCCAATTGCGATTTTTTTTTTTACCAAAACTATGAGGAAGAATATAAATCGGCCAAAACCGATGAAAAATTCGTTTTTTATATATTTTTTTTTTTTTGGATTTGTATTTTAGCAAAAAGTAAGAAATTTGGATTTTTTTTTGCAAAATTGTCGCTCTTCTTTTGTTTATAGCGGCGATCAGAAATGACGCAAAGGGGATCAAATACCACCAAAAGAAAGCTCTATTTGTAGGAAAAAAAAGGACGCAAATTTTGTTTGGGTACAACGCCACACGACTGCGCAATTGTCAGTTAAAGCGACGCAGTGCCGAATCGCAAAAAGTGCTCTGGTCCTAAAGTGGTAACTCCTTCCGGGGCTGAAGTGGTTAAGAACTATCTTCATCATAAAGAAGAACAAGGAGTGCTGGAAGTGATGGTTTGGCTCCCCCGGAGCCCTGATCGCAACATCATTGAGGCTGTCTGGGATAACTGACAGAAGGATTTGAGGTAGCCTAAATTCACAGAAAATATGTAGTTAGTTCTCTAAGATGGTTTGAACAACCTATCTGCCGAGTTCCTTCAAAGACTGTGCAAGTGTACCTAGAAGTATTGATGCTGTTTTGAAGGCAAAGGGTGGTCACACCAAATATTGATTTGATTTGGATTTCTCTTTTGTTCATTTACTTTCCATTTTGTTAATTGATAGAAATAAACTGTTAACAATTCTATTTCTGAAAGCATTTTTAACTCACACCTACCTAAAACTTTTGCATGACAGCGTACAAACATATAATTGTAGTTAAATGCTGAAAATCCTGCCATCAAATGCCTCGAGGGGGGCACCTTGACAATCTAAGAGGAGGTTAACCACTTGCTGACCAGCCGCAGTTCATATACTGCGGCAGGTCAGCTCTATAGCGTGAAACAACGTACCTGTACGTAGTTTCGTGCAATAGCCACTGGGGGGCGCGTGCGCACGCTGATTGGCCAGAGGTTTTCCAGATAAACAAGTAAACAAGGCAGATCTCTCAGAAACACGGATCTCTGTGTTCACCCAGTCAGTCCATCCTCCACACAGTTAGTAAACACTCCCTAGGGTGTAACCCTTCGCTCACCCCTGTTGTTAACCCCTTCCCTTCCAGTGTCATTAGTACAGTAACTGCATATTTTTAGCACTGATCACTGTAATACTGTTACTGGTTCCCAAAAGTGTCAATTAGGTGTCAGATCTGTCTGCTGCAATGTCGCAATCCCGCTAAAAATTGCTGATCCCCGCCATTACTAGTACAAATAAATAAATAAGTAAAAATGCCATTAATCTATCCCCTAGTTTGTAGATGCGATATTTATAAACCAATCAATATACACTTATTGGGATTTTTTTTTACCAAAAATATGTAGCAGACTACATATTGGCCAAAATTGAAGAAGACATTTTTTATTGGATGTGTTTTATAGCCGAACGTAAAAAATATTGTTTTTTGTTTTTTCAAAATTGTTGGTCTTTTTTTGTTTCTAGCATAAAAAATGAAAAACGCAGAGGTGATCAAATACCACCAAAAGAAAGCTCTATTTGTGGGGAAAAAAGGACATCAATTTTATTTGGGTACAGCGTCGCACGACCGCGCAGTTGTCAGTAAAGTAATGTAGTGCTGTATCATTAAGGGGGTAAAATCTTCCGGTCCTTAAGTAGTTAATGGGAAGGAGGACACCTACAATATGGCAATAAACTGACCATAAGGGTAATTTCAAATGAGGAAGATCTGCAAGTAAGTATAGTAAAAGATGTAAAAGGGTCTAATGGTGAAACCTAATTTATAAAGAGGCCTAGCATAGCAGTACATTGAAATCTAAAAAGTAGCTCATAACTGAAGAGATTTATATGTGAGGCCCATATTAAAGGGAATGGATTCACCATACAATATTGTTGTGTCAAAAAAAAGCATCACTATTGTAGGTACAAAAAATAATGGTCAGTCATTATCGAACTTAGGCTTTAGAACACGGTTTCTCAACCTATTTTAACCCTTTAACCGCTTGCCGACCAGCCGTCGTCATTTTTTGGATATGTATTCTAGCAAAAAGTAAAAAAAAAATACTTTTTTTTTCAAAATTGTCGGTATTTGTTTGTTTATAGCGCAAAAAATAAAAACCGCAGAGGTGATCAGATACCACCAAAAGAAAGCTCTATTTGTGGGAAAAAAGGACGTCAATTTTGTTGGACAACGTCGCACGACCGGCCTGGTCATTAAGGGGGCAAATCCTTCCAGGGCTCAAGTGATAAAAATTCTGGACAATCTTGAGGCACCCTCTTCTGAAATGTAAAAAAGGAAACTAATAGTTCGACATGTTGTAGCAGCATCCACACACATGACACATCCAACATTAGAGGCGACTTATTCTTTCAAAGAAAATACACTTTTGCACACTGGTGCTGACAAGTATTCCAGCATCTCTTCCTCATTTTTTCTCCCTCACACAGCTAACATGACCGCAGTGCTGATAAAGAGGGGCAGGGTGGTCAAACAAGGAGTCTGTGCAGGTACTCAATGTCAGCAATGATGTCAGAGGTTGTTAGGACTCTGGTGGCTGAACGGCCCAGGGCCCAAGGTTGTAATGTTGCACAATGAAAACCTTTAGCTTTGTGAAATACAAAGCAATCTTGATCCACATGTTGGCATGCACACAATTTTGGGGCAATTTGGAGCAAAGTTTAGGCATTCTGTCAAGGCACCCCTGAAGAACCCAAACGGCACCCCAGGGTGTCAAGGGAACCCTGGTTGAAAAATGCTGCTTTAGAGGACCAAAGGGGAGACACCCTTTTTTATGATAGATACAAATAGACTCACCTACATGTAGCCAAGTTCTCCCTTGGGAGTGGCTGGTAGTTGTGGTTCACCTGCCCGCTGCCCTCAATCATACTATGTCCACACATCCAGAGTCACGGAACAGGCCGGTACTTTGTTTTGTTATTTTATTTGGGGGATAAAACTTGGATGGGGAAAGGGGTTAACTGTGGGATGCCCAAAGAATTAGATCACGGGACCTTCTGTATATATCTGCAGTATATACACTCCAACTTCCTCCAGCTTAATCACTTGCTGACCGTTCCTCTCCTTACTTCCCTCCAGTACACTTCTTAGTTTCCCGGCCTGAAAGGCAATTTATCAGGCCGCCATGACACCTGCTCCTCCACCCCAACTAGTACATGATGAGGCCTGCACTTTTGCCAGCAGGACTTCTGACCCACCCGTTACAGGCAAGGGCCACGGACTCCCGATTGGGAAGCCATGGGTCCTCCATTGTGCAGCTAAGTACCTTGGTATAGTGGGGTATTGACGGACTACAACTCCCAGCTCGTCCTCTTCCAGGCCGCTCCGGCCTGCTTTCCTATCCAGTGACACTCCTTCCCCTGACTGGCTCCTCCGACCTCCACAGACTGTCCACTATCCTCCCTCAGCCTGCTCCAGCCTTCCCATCCAGCTCCCAGGGTCAGTCACTCACCGACAACCAGTGGATCCTTTAAAGAGACTCTGAGGATGTAGAACTCTGCTGCTCCCCTGCTTCCTTGTGCTACTCCAGGAATCAACTCCACTCCTGGCTGCACCCAAGCCTCCAGGCCCCAAGGTCACCCCCCCAGACTGGGGGCTCCCTCCCAGGGGAGGCCTGCTCCAAAGCCTTCTGCTGCATTCTCCTCTCTTCCACCCAAACTCTCTTCCCCCCTGCTGGCAGATTACTGTATTTAAGGAGGGCTGCCCCCTGCCAATCCAAACTCAGGATTGGTCAGGGTTCCTTGTCACACATCAGAAAGTGACACCTCCACATCCATCCCCTTTTCCAGAGCTTTCCTAGCTGAAAAAGGAGGAGTATCCGAGGGGTGTCCCTTCCTGAAATCTCCAGCCCTCCCTGAGCCACTCCCCAGCCTAGATCAAAACAACCAGGCCTGCACTCACTGTCAGGTCTGACTAGATTTTACCGCTCCTATCAAACATCTACAAAAATAGAGCACCTATCACTATGGGGGCGCTACATACACTTTAGAGGTAAAGGCTCAAAGTGTAGCAATGGTATGTAAGGATGGGCTCGGGCGTGTTTGCAAGTGCACATGCCCGAGCCCGCTGAGAAGTGAACCCTGCACTGCGCCAATCACAGGCAGTGAGACACTTCCCCAATGTGTGGCTGCAGCGATCGGGGAATGTCTCACTGCCTGTGATTGGCGCTTCACTTCTCGGTGGCCTCGGCACGTGCACTTGCGAACACGTCGAGCCCATCCTTAATGGTATGTATGACCATTAAAAACCCTAACTGGTAGCTGTAAGAAACAGGAACATAAATCTGGAATGATGTACTGCAAGGCCTATGGGCCTAAAAGGAGAAACAAGAAAGATAGATTTTCATTTTAGCCCTGTAGGTCTTGCAGTATAGAGTTTACATCTTACAATTTACCATCTCTACACTTTGAGCCTTTAAAAGTCTGCTTGTTGTCCCCTGTGCTTTTATATAGTAAATCAGGATTCGGTGCTACGTATTATTTAGCCCCCTTCCTTTCTATTTCATTGTTCATAAACGATATAGAGGTTGAAATTAAAAGGTCAATCTCAGCGTTTGCTGATGATACAAAGCTAAGCAGGGCAATAGTTTCACAGCAGGAAATAGCAACTTTACAAGAAGAACTAGTTAAAATAGAGGGGTGGGCAGCTAAATGGCAGATAGGATTTAATATTGCAAAATGTAAAGTAATGCACTTGGGAGCTAAAAATACTAACGGGGTTGGAAACCCTCAAGGTTTTTCACCTTAATGCGTGAAAAATCTTCTGTAGTGCAGCAGCCCCCAGAACCCCCCTTTTACTAACCTGAGCTCGATCATTTCAGCGACGGGAACAAGCACAGCAGCTCCAGCCTCTGGCTCAGGTCCTCATTGGATAGATTAATAGCAGCTGGAGCCATTGACTCCCGCTGCTGTCAATCAAATCCAGTGATGTGGGATCCGGGGGCGGGGCCAAGTCATGCTGTCTGTGTCAGTGGACACAGCAGCAGAACTCGGGAGCGCACTCGCATGAGTGCCCCCAGGGAAAGCGCTTCTCTGAGGGGGCACTCGAGGAGAGGAGGAGCCAGGAGCGGTGCTGGGGTACCCCAGAAAAAGAGGAGCGGGGCCACTCTGCAAAACAGCTGCACAGAGGAGGTAAGTATAACATGTTTGTTATTTAAAAAAAACAAAAACCTTTACAACCCCTTTGATACAAGTTGCACGCTGGAGGGGAGGGGGACCTCTGGGGAAACTGAGGATTAAAAAGGATCTGGGGGTCCTGGCAGATCACATGCTCAGCAATAGCTGCAGAAAGAAAGGTTAGCAGATTAAAAGGATACTTCAGAGAAAAAACTATAATTCTACCATTTTCCAAAAATCTGGTTTGGCCACACCTTGGGTATATGGTCTAGTTTTTGTCACTGATCCCCAGGAAGGATGTCCTTGAACTAGAGAGAGTCCAGAGAAGGTCGACAAAGCTAAAACGTGGGGTTGGAGGACCTCAGTTATGAGAAAAAACTATAAAAATTAAACGTATTCTCCCTGGAGAAGAGACAGAGGATATGATCACAATATAGAAATCTTTTAATGGTGCCAGTATCATTAGGAGGAAAATATAACCTAAGGTTTCTAAAGAAGACACTCAGCCAGACAATAAAGTTGGACAAGATTTTTTACTATTAGAACAGCAAGGATCTGGAGCTCCCTTCCACAGTTGGTGGTGTAGTGGGGTATATAGATAAATTCAAAAAAAGTTTAAAGGGTTTTTTTTTAATGTACAGGGATATAAAAAAAAATGGTAGTGACATACATACACTCAACTATGCAATTATGATTTTCAATCTACATAGTAGTCAGTGACTCATAAACCATTAAAACCAGCAGATCATCATAGCAGGCTACCAGAAGTAAGAAAGCAGTGGGGATCCCCAGTATTTCTCCCATGGTAGACTTATTTTAAAAATAAATGCAAAATGTGACATTTTTTAGCTTTGGATAGTGCAAATATGGGTTACATTCCAGAATTTCTATGCTGAAGAGATCCCCAATGGTGACAGCTCTAAAATGTAGGGTTTTTCTTCGCTTTCTGTCTTAGTGTCTTAATGGTCACTAAAACAAAGGGAAGAATCTCTCTTGTGGGAATAAGGACAGCAATAAAAAAAATGGCAGTGGGCCTAAGCTTTCCCTACTCAACTACAAAAATATTTTGTTCTTATATACAATTAAAATATTCCTCTTTTATGGCCATTTCTTTTTAGAAGTGACATATGATGCTCGAATGGTTGTGTTGCTTAAAAATATTGGCCTATCTGTAGGACAGTGGCTAAGTGTAATAGTATTTTTTAGTTAATTCTGTAGCTATTATTTACTTTGCTTTTGAGGTGATCATGTTAACTACATCTAGTTAAAGTGTATGTTCCCCTAAAATATGGTCTGTCTGTACTTTTTGATACATGTAGCCTGCTGCATTTTTATTTCTTTGTTAAATGGTAAATACCTGGTGATCCTGCCAATCCCCTTTCTATTCTGTTTTAAACTGTCCATGCCAATGACAGACACAGATCTGTCCTTGCATGATCCGTTTGCTCCTATTCCTTCTACTTGGGAGCTACAGGATGCTGTGCCTATGTGCAGTGTCCCTGTGCTCCCTTAGTCAGACTTCTGCTGACAGGCCCCCATCTAGCCCTATACAGATTGAGTGGCAGCAGCTGGGATGGGAGTTTGGCAGAAGCTGACGATCATCACAGGGAGGAACCACTGAGAATCTCTCCCTTCTACATGGGAGATACAGGGGTGTGGTTATGTTGCTGCCGACATCACTTCTCACCCCCTGCTTCCCAGGGCCCTACAAAGTTTGATTGAAAGCAGCTAAAGTTTGACATTGGCAAAAGTCAACTTCACCATGCTCTTGACCTCTGGGTGATCTGTTAAATAGCAGTCACGTGACTACTTGTTAATAATAATTGTTTTCTTTTTTTGTTTTACTAAAATGTGTTTCCTGGTATTACCACTTCATAACGCTTAATGATTTTTTTCCCCAATAAATAGTTCACATATGATATGATCTAAGATTTGCACACACATGTCCTACATGCTACATGTTTTATTAATCTTTTGACATCATATTTTAAATATAAAAATGTTAATATCTTTCAGGTTGAAGTCAAATATAAAAGAGCATATGATTATACATATTTAAACTTTGGCTCTGTCTACTGCTACATTTGCTCTTTCACATATTATGAGGCTGAATATGGCATTGAGCCATTAGATAACAGCTCTGGGAATTTCCTTCAGCCATCCTGGTACCAATCAGAGAGTTACTCTGTTTTTGTTGTATATACAGACAAACAGTTTTATTTCAGGTAAGTTCAATCTCCTTATGTCTTCTTGAAAGTGAGGCCATGATAGGTCCCATCCTATGTTGTCCAAGCCTTTTTTCAGAATCTAAATGATATTTAAAAGCATGACAAAGAGTGACTGTCCAAGTGTAAGTGATAGACAGTGATTAATAGTTAAAGTAGGTCTGAACCCTAGCAGCGGTATGGCTGTAGTTGCTTAAAAATTTAAAAAAAGAAGTATGCAAATTTATGAAAAATAGCAATGTGCTTTACAAGTGTGCCTTGCACTCCACTGACTTTCAGATAACCAATAGAAATTTAGGCAGAGCAAAACCCATCGAATGAACGGTCTTCAGAAACAGTTACATTCAAGGCATGCCATGAATAAGCATTGTCGCAGTTGCTTGTGCTCTCAACCAAGCTGTCAAGCTATCAAATGGCTGTTGTCTTAAAGTGGTTGTATCACCTAAATGTGATTTTTACCTACAGATAAGCCTATAATAAGGCTTACCTGTAGGTAAAAAAAAATCTCCTAAACCTGTATGGTTTAGGAGATATTCTCACTGCAGCGGCGCATGCCCGGTGCTCTGCGCCAGACCCTGCCGGAGAGTCCGCCGCAAACACGGGTTCCCGCGCGCATGCCGCGAAGCCCGAAGGATCCACAGAGGGAACATGTCAGCTGCCTCTGTGGGGACCAGGTGGACCAGCGGGAGCTTCATTCTGAGGTATTACACAATGAGCTAGTATGCGGTGCATACTAGTTCATTATGCCTTTGCCTTGCAGGTGTTTTGTTTTTTTTTTTTAAATGGGGATACAACCGCTTTAACTCATGCAGCATCATGGAAACTGCAAATCAAACCAAGGCCAAGATGGCAGATTCCTTGGCTGTAAATGATAGGAGGGTTTAGTTCTGCTATAATAGAGTTGTAAAGGAAGATAAGAAGGAAAAGGTTACATGACTGGCTTACCTCCGATAATGGAGCTCTCTATCCTGTGCTAAGCTCCACACTGCAGCTTGCATTTTATGAATGCCCTGTAAAATGTGCCCTGTGGTGTGTATATCCTGAGAGAGTGTGTGAGGTGTGCAGATAGTGACTGTTCTGTCTTCACTACACATTTCCCTGTGTGTAAATTGGCATGCAGCTAAAACCTCCTATTCTGCAATAAACCAGACTGGATGTAATTTTGAAGCTTTATTCACATTGTGTGGGTGAAACAGCAATGCTACCATTAGCAGGTGTAAAGAGATGCAAGTTTCAATCCAACGATTGGATGGAGTCTGAGCTCCCAGGATGCACCTGTTTTCTTTTCTTAGATTAAAGGATAATGGGAACATTTGTTAAAGCTGAACAGTTTCTAAATTCTGCAAAAACATTAAATGTACTACAGGCTCCATCTTGTGGTCAAATCTGATATTACAGGCAAAACAACTTAATATCCTGCTGGAGGCAGAACACTCCCCACCTGGTATCAACGGATACCACTATTTGGTAGACCAGTATCAGACATAGGTCTGAGGAACACATTTACTTCCTAGTTCCTGCAAACCTTAACTTCAATCTTTCTGTCCCATCTTCACTTGGAAGAGTGTTGACAACAAGGCCATTTTGATGATAAATGGGTCAGATTTTTGCAGTTGGCAGGAATTGATTTCTTGTTTAGGATACAGTCAATCTCCCTGACAAGTTTCATATTGCACAGTGCGAATGTTAAAGTGTTGAGACTGCTGGAGTTCCGCTGCTGAACTAGTCTTTTGACAGTGGTGCCCGCCTTTGCAGTCATAGTCACTTGTATGGGTGGCACATTTAAACGAATGAGCTACTGTATATGATTCAGGCAAGCAATAGCTCTGACGAATGGCTTCCAGGTAGAGAATTTGATATATTTGATTGTAAAGTCTTGTTTTGTTTTTTTGTAAAGTAACAAACATTTTATACTTACCTCCGCTATACAGTTGGTTTTGCACAGAGCAACCCTGATCCTCCTCTTCTCAGGTCCCTCTTTGCTGCTCCTGGCCCTTCCCTCCTATTGAGTGCCCCCACAGCCAGCAGCTTTCTATGGGGGAACCCGAGTCGAGTCAGAGCTCTGTGTATCCATTCAGACACAGAGCCCAGACACGGCCCGTCCCCTCTCTCCCCTGATTGGCTGACTGACTTTGGTTGACAGCCGCAGGAGCCAATGGCACCGTTGCTGTGTCTCAGCCAATCAGGAGGAGTGTCCCGGATGGCTTAGACATTTGTGGACATCACTGGAGAGAGAAGGGGCTCAGGTAAATAATTAGGGGGTGCTGGGGGGGCTGCTACACACAGACTTTTTTTTCTTAGTACATAGAATGCATTAATATTATATATTTCAGATGTAATCGTACGATTGCCTCTGTACCCAGCGCTCCTAATTTTTATTGTTGTGGTTGCTTATATGCGTTTTTGAATGTTTTTAATTTTAATTGTTTTTACTTATTTTTATTTATTTATAAATTCTTAAGGCTCCGGCTGCTATATATAAATTTATAATACTTTAACATTAACAGGGGGTATATAAAGTGCACAAAATACACAACGTGTTAAGGTCTGTACAAAATAGAAAAAACTTCTGCCATTACAACTCCTTTAAGTTGAATGTCAGAAGTTACTGTCTGAAGTGTGTGTAACACCTGTCCCGTTGTTCCGGGAGCCTGGTGGTGACTCTCAGAGGTGGGGAGGGTTACACAATCCTCAGGGTGTAGGGTATTGGGCATGGTGGGTGAGATCAATGAAAAAGAAGTTGAGCGCTAGTCATTTTATGCTTTAAACAAGAAAGAGTTTATTTCTCAACATGATAAATATGGGAGAGTGGGGAGAGAGAGGGGGGGAATAGGGAACAGGACCAGTGGCAGCTGGTGAAGTTTTAGGATGGGGAGGCGCCAGGCCTCGTCCTTCCTTTTTGAGCCCTCCTACTTCTCATAAGCCACACCCCTTATAGAATCCACCCACTCCGTCCCCTGTATTCCCCATATTGTGTCAGTTGTACACAGCTCAGCATCACAGGATACAGTATACAGCTCAGCATCACAGGTGGGGTATATTGCACACAGTAACACAGTATGCAGCCAGTACACAGGTATTGCAGCCAGCCAGTAGACAGGTATTATCAGTACACAGGTATTGTAGCCAGCCAGTACACAGGTATTGTCAGTACACAGGTATTGCAGCCAGCCAGTACACAGGTATTGGAGCCAGCCAGTACACAGGTATTGCAGCTAGCCAGTACACAGGTATTGTAGCCAGCCAGTGCACAGGTATTGTAGCCAGCCAGTATACAGGTATTGCCAGTACACAGTTATTTCCACCAGCCAGTATACAGTTATTGCCAGTAAACAGGTATTGCCAGTACACAGGTATTGCCGCTAGCCAGTACACAGGTATTGTCAGTACACAGGTATTGCCACCAGCCAGTACACAAGTATTGCAGCCAGCCAGTGCACAGGTATTGCAGCCAGCCAGTACACAGTTATTGCCAGTACACAGATATTGCCACCAGCCAGTACACAGGTATTGTCAGCACACAGGTATTGCCACCAGCCAGTGCACAGCTATTGCAAGTACACAGGTATTGCCACCAGCCAGTACACAGGTATTGCCATCAGCCAGTACACAAGTATTGCAGCCAGCCAGTACACAAATATTGCCAGTACACAGGTATTGCCGCCAGCCAATACACAGGTATTGCCAGTACACAGGTATTGTCAGCACACAGGTATTGCTGCCAGCCAGTACACAGGTATTGCCAGTACACAGGTATTGCCGCCAGCCTGTACACAGGTACTGTCAGTACACAGGTATTGCCGCTAGCCAGTACACAGGTGTTGCCGCCAGCCAGGACACAGGTATTGCCGCCAGCCAGTACACAGGTATTGTCAGTACACAGGTACTGCTGCCAGCTAGTACACAGGTATTGTCAGTACACAGGTATTGCTGCCAGCCAGTACACAGGTATTGTCAGCACACAGGTATTGCCACCAGCCAGTACACAGGTATTGCCACCAGCCAGTACACAGGTATTGTCAGCACACAGGTATTGCCACCAGCCAGTACACAGGTATTGCCGCCAGCCAGTACACAGGTATTGTCAGCACACAGGTATTGCCGCCAGCCAGTACACAGGTATTGTCAGTACACAGGTATTGCCGCCAGCCAGTACACAGGTATTGCCACCAGCCAGTGCACAGGTATTGTCAGCACACAGGTATTGCCGCCAGCCAGTACACAGGTATTGTCGCCAGCCAGTACACAGGTATTGTCAAAACAGAGGTATTGCCGCCAGCCAGTACACAGGTATTGTCAGCACACAGGTATGCAGAGCCCAGCAGCACAGCAGTAAGCAGTACTTACCTCAGAGGGACTCATCTTCAGGCTGCTCTCTCTCCCTCGGTCGTCGGGATCACAGGCGTGCGTGCAGTCCAAGCACCAGCAGGTCTGCCAGTCCCGCCCCCCGCCCCCCGCCCCACTCCTGATCAATCAGTCACTGTCTGGAGGACAGTGACTGAGGCCAGAGCCAATCAGTGTATAGATGTGCGCCTGGCTGACCAATGGGCTTTGGGAATTGCTTTCAGCTGACAGCAAATCTCCTAAAAAAAAGCCGGCCAGCCATATATGGGTGCACTCTATTTTTTTTTTTTTTTAGTAGGATCAGCGGGGGGAGGGTGTATGGAGGAGCTGCCGCTGCACAAGACACCCTTAATGAACGATCAATAGCAGGCAGACTCTTTAGAAAAAAATAGGTGAAATGAGGCAGACAGCAGTACAGAAAAAAAAGCCTTTAAGCTGAACCAGCACATCTGTACTTTGTAGAACAGGCTGTCTCCTCTAGTAACTGAACTTTTCTCACTGCTTCAGACACATGGATTCACTTGGATGAGTTTTCTCCTGAAGTCCTCCCAGCCACTTCATAGCCTTCTGCTCATAAAGAGTGCATCCTCAGAGCTTCATCCCTCTTAGAATCATTTCAGATCTTTGGCAGGATTCCATCAATAGAACCTGAACACTCGGATAGGCCTTTAGATAAGCCTAGCAGCTGGCAGCCTCCTGTATAGACCTCAGGCTTCAGGCCAAGCAGCCAGGAGCTGTTTCACATACATACACCAGACGGAGCTGGGTGGGAAGGACTAACCCAGATCACCTGACTTCTTCCAGCTAAATAGCTTTTCCCAGCATGCAACACTACTGAGCTGATTGGCTGAGAAAAGTATGTTTAACAATAACTTGAGTACAATGTAGCTCATCACTCATTCCTTTATGAGGAAGAAAGAAGAAAAATATTTGGAGGTACTTATTTCAGATGATTGCAAAATGAGCAAACAGTGTGACCAGACAGTGGGAAAAGTGAATAGAATTCTAGGATCCATCACTAGAGGGATCACCAGCAGGGGGAAGGAGGTCCTAATTCCTCTATATAGGTCTTTAGTGAGACCTCATTTAGAATACTGTGTCCCATTCTGGAGACATCACTTACAAAAAGTTATTGATAAAATAGGACAGGTCCAGAGACGAGTAACAAAAATGGTGAAAAGTCGGGGGGATAAAACATATCGAGAGCGACTTCAGGAACCTAATACGTACAGTCTGGAGGAAAGAAGGGAAAGGGGAGACATGATTGAAACCTTTAAATACATCAAGGGGGTGAATAAGGTTCAAGAGGGCAGTTTTTTCAATTTGAAAGCAAAATCAAGAACACAGGGGCGTGACCTCAAACTAACTGGAGGAAAGTTCAAAACAAATCTTAGAAAGTATTATTTTACTGAAAGAGTAGTTGATGCTTGGAATAAACTGCTAGCAGAGGTAGTGAGACAGTACATGCCTTCAAACATGCTTGGAACAAACATAGGAAATAAAAAGTTAACAAAAAAAATGAACAAAAAACAAATAAAAGAAATGAGCAGACTCAATGAACTACTCTGTCTTTTTCTGCCATCAATTTCTATGTTTTTATGTTTCTAAGTGGTTGAGGCATGGCTGGAAATGGGAGGGACATCCATTCTCTAATGTACTTGTAAGCATGCTGTTACCCACCTGACCTCCAGAAGATTCACCACAATTCATGACCAGGCCATTTTTTGCGATACAGCACTGCATTAGAAACATGTGTTTTTGCATCGCCACGCTCCGTCTAGACATCCAGGGGGTGGCCACGAGGCTTGAGGCAGTGGAGGAGACATCAACCCGCCATGCAGCTGCCCTGCAACATGTACACCAGATGACGAATTCCCACATCTTGCATATTCGCTGTCGTGACACCTGGGGTCAGGGGACAGGTGCACGCCGCTGGAGTGCGAATCACACCAAGGGTTGCGAAGCGCACCACTAAGGTTGTGGGCCTATAGCTGACTGCTTCTAATGAGTTCTGGCTGATACGGGAAGAGGGGCCCCTGGAGCACTGACACACAGGGAGCTAGTGCATCGGTTTCCCCAGGGCGTGGAATCTAAGAGCCAGTGGGTGTTTGTCAGAGCCTCTAGTGGTGAGGATGGATTTGGCTGCAACTGCATCCAGGTCGCGGCCCCCTGTGTCCCCTAGCTCACGCTCGGCTGGCTACAGGTGGAAGAGAGGAAGCAGCAGCGCAGGAACAGCAAAGAATAGTCAGAGGTAAAAGCAAAGCGTCAGGGACACAAGCAGACAGGAGAAACAGAGAACAAGCCAAAGATCAGGGTAACAGTCAGGCAGGGATAGTCATACAAGCCAAAGATCGGTACATGGAATAAAACACAGAGCGAACGATAGGACAAGCACACACAAAGCCAAACACGAGGAGGGCCTACAAAAGCACACAGGTGAGGGTGGCCAGGCCTTTAACTGGACACATGCAGCAAGGTAGGCAATAGATAAGACATGAATGTCTGCTGTGGTTTCACGACATTTGGGAGCTTCAAAGACATGTAGAAGACCTGGACAATTGGTGCAGGTGGCATAATATCAGGGTGCGTGGCCTCCCTGAAGCAATAGAACCGCGCCAGCTTCAATGACCTACTTGAAAGATCCCCTGAAGCACCCATCGGGATGGAAAGACTTCACAGAGCACTTAGACCCAGGGGCAGAGATACAAACCCCCCCTAGGGATGTTGCCTGGTGAACTTTCGGATGAAAGAGGAGATCCTGAGAAAGGGCAGGATAAGAAACCACATTATTTACAATGGAACCAACATCAAGCTATATCAAGACCTCTCACATATTACACTAAAAAAAAGGAAGAATCTCAGACCGCTGCTGTATCTGCTTTACTCGAGGGAAATAACATACAGGTTGAGATTTCCCTTTTGTTTGTCTGCTACAGCTTTGGATTGCACGGCTAACCTGCGTGTCTCTGAGGATTTACAGTCTTTCTGTGAGACCCTGAACATACCAGCACCAGACCTACCTGAATGGTCTAATGCATAACGCTTGCCGATCCCACAACCAGCACTACCTATGGAAGAAGTAGGATACCACATCCCCAGACATCGCAGACCCTCTCCATCCACTTCACCTCCACCCGCAAACAGGCGTTTGCCAGGAGGAAGCAGCGTGCCTGCCTCTCCTGCACACCACAAAGAGCACCGTGACTGATGCCACAGAGGACTACTCCATTAAACCTTTGATGCCATTAAACTGTTACCCAGCCAGGACCCATCTGTACTTCCACTCCCATTGATATTACAGAATGCAGAATGGATAGTCACCCAACAGCGTGGGGGAACATCCCAAGAGGCGACACCCTAAGACCGCGGTATCTACAGATGCATCTTAGTGAATATGCAAGCTGTATTTGTTTTATGTTTCACTCTCTCCCTAAGCAATCACACTCTAAACTGTATATATGTTTGGTGTATGTGGTTTGTGCCTTTATAGATCAATGGTTTAGAGATGCAAATGCAAGTGTGGGCTCTCTTTTGGATTAGCATTCATCCCTATCACACATACAATCCTCCCCTCCCATACCCCCTCTCCCCTCCCTTCCTCCCTCAACCCCTCCCCTTCTCCTCTTCCTTCCTCCCTCCTCCCTTGCTCCCTCTTCCCTACCCTCTCCCTTCACGTGCCACTTCCCTACCAACTACTGCCCCATCCCTCCCCCTCTCCTCAATACCCCTTCTCTTCCTGTTCCTCCAGCAGCCCGCCCCCCCCCTCCTTCCAGGGAATATTAAGCTTGATAAAGAGCCAAGACATGCAAAACTATGGTGTATATATGGACCAAGCACATATGCCTATACCCCCATTGAGCAGAAGCAATACCTTATACTCTGATGCCAGACATACATACATAAATTTATACCAGTCTATTCGCCTTGTGAGATCTACATAGGCATAGATCAACATGGCTGCAGTGTAGTGACACCAGAGACACCCACCTTTCTCCTATAACCGACCATACTACGCATAGCATTCTACTGAATGGGTTTACAAATGAGCACAAGTGGATAACTCCTTTTATAATACTCAATCAATAAACGTTTGTCTTATGCTAGCCTAAGCCTCCACCCAACCGCTCAAACCCATAAAAGGGTATGTCCATCCAAACTCTCCTTAATGCATGTTGAAATAGCTCCTTTCGTTAAGGGTAGAGTTGAGCGAACCTCTGGAAGTTCAGGTTCTGCTGGTCCGGCCGAACTTCGGGACAAAGTCCGGGTACGGGTCCGGACAGAACCCGAACGATCGCACGGACCCCGAACCCCATTGAAATCAATGGGGACCCGAACTTTTAGGCACAAAAATGGCTTTAACAAAGTCCTGGAAAGCCCTAGAGGGCTGCAAAAGGAAGTAAAATGGGGGTAAGGGTAGGGCAAGTGTTTATAAAATGAAACAGTGACTTAGTGAAGGCGCTACCAGGTAGTGTATTTAGATAATAAACATGTGAAACCGTGCGTTACCGGTGTTTATGATAAATTTCAATTCAAAAAGTGAGTCACTCTGTGCAACAATAAATAAGTAAAAACAACCTTTAGCCCTTAGTAGTTGGTTCCGGCCGGGCCGCCGTTTCCAAAAACACCAATGGATGTTATTCCTGTATTTCTTCTTACTCCGTGTATCCAGGTATATATAAGGGAGAAAGACAGATGCTGTATATAAATGCTGTGGGAAAGCGCAGTGATGCTGCTGTGACTTACTGTTAGGTGAAGTCAGACGAGCGGCTAGATGTTTATCCGCCGAGAGATCTCCGTATGACTGTGGCTACTGTGGGTGAGCGTGACGTCTCAGGCTCCGCCTTACGCGTTTCGTCATTCGACGTCCTCAGAGGC
>BLSH010051962.1:191262-202902 GCA_018402905.1 Glandirana rugosa
TCTGTATGTGGCCAGGCTGTGTAAAAGTCTCACACATGTGGTATCACCATACTCAGGAGGAGTAGCAGAATGTGTTTTGGGGTGGAATTGGTGGTATGCATATGCTGGGTGAGAGAAATAACATGTTAATATGACAATTTTGTGGGGAAAAAAAAACTGAAAAAAAAAATCTTCATTTTGCAAAGAATTGTGGGAAAAAATGACAACTTCAAAAAACTCGCCATGCCTCTTACTAAATACGTTGGACTGTCTACTTTCCAAAAAGGGGTCATTTGGGGGGTATTTGTACTTTCCTGTCTTGTTAGGGCCTCAAGAAATGAGATAGGCCGTCAGTGCATCAGGTGTGATACATTTTCAGTGATTGGCACCATAGATTGTAGACTCTATAACTTTCACAAAGACCAAATAATATACACTAATTTGGGTTATTTTTACCAAAGACATATAGCAGTATAAATTTTGGCCAAACTTTATGAAGAAAATTACTAATTTGCAAAATGTTATAACAGAAATAAAGAAAAATGCATTTTTTTACAAAATTTTCGGTATTTTTCCATTTATTGCTCAAAAAATAAACACCCCAGTGGTGATTAAATACCACCAAAAGAAAGCTCTATTTGTGTGAAAAAAAGGACGAAAATTTCATTTGGGTACAGTGTAGTATGACTGAGTAATTGTCATTCAAAATGTGAGAGCACTGAAAGCTGAAAATTGGTCTGGTTAGGAAGGGGGTTTAAGTGCCCAGTTGTCAAGTGGTTAAACCAATTTATAACATATATAGACATCTATCTCCTATGATCATTCAATATTGTCCCATCATATACTGTTAAGCAAAGTGTAGCCTGGTCAACTATCTTGTACAAAATGCCATTCACCGAAAGGTGCAAATAGTTTTTGTTCAGTGGGTGGGGCTTTTTCCCTTTCCACGCTCAAATGGCTGGACTGGAGAACTAAACATTTGAATAATTATAAAAAAAAAATCATGGCTACCGTTTAGGAATTTGGTAGTAATCGGCCATCTTTGCTTTGTTCCAAATAATGCTAGAATCACATAGCATAATTGATTCTTTCAACTAAGATTTTACTTCTACACAAAAGTTAAACATGTCCCTATGCTTCACAGAAATCATCATCATACAAAATATATTGCAGTTTATTTTCTATGAAATCAAAGAAGGGGGGGAGTTTTTGAAAGCGAGCACATACTGTCATGCTCCAATGAACACATTCCTTAGGAGGGGGTCACAACTTCAAAGAGCACGCAGGATAGAGGACTAAAAGTTCCAGCAGTATCTCACGATTACCTCTCTGAATCACTTACATTTTCCCATCTGTATACAACACATACTATCACTTTTTTTACAATTAAACTTTCCCAAAAAACTTTCTGACAAAGAGAAAAAAAACAAAAAATTCTATTTTTCTTACATCAGCTTACTTACAATGTACTCTTTCATAAATTCAATAAAACTTTGTTTTCCAATGTTTAACTTACATAAACCTTCAAATATATAAACCAGTTACACTTATCATTACCCATTTATCGTCTCACTTTCACTATAGAACGGAATGCATTTAACCTCTTAATAGATAAAAACACAGAAAACCCAGCGTACTTCCAGATTGTCCACCCATGGGTTGACTAGACAGTAATTAATTTCACATACACAGACTAAGACATCTTGCATATCTCGCCTATTCCGGGAAAAACATTATAGAACAACTTTAGCTCATTAAATTTTCTTGAGGGTTTTCTCTAGTAGTTGACCAGGCGTAACACTCTAATTATATGTGTCCTTCTATCGGGACCAATATGTTGAATCAGCAGCCCAGTAGTCTGGGTGATATTATTCATTCAGCTTCTGGGGTTCCTAATGACCACCCCAGATTCCTAATCCTATGTTTCTCGGCTTCCTCAAGCCCCTTTGGCTGTATGGGTTGGAGCGGGCACCTTATAGGTTGGTGCCCCTCCTTTCTTGCTACCTCTTCAATTCCCGTTATACTACTACCTTGTTTGAATGCTACGGGGTATTGTACGTTCAGTCTAAATATTAAATGTCAGGAATGTCCTCTAACAGTGGCTTGAGACCAAGGATCTCAGCTCTATAACCTCCTGGCACTGTTTTTACTAGTCCCCAACCGTTGTCATTAATGTCTAACAAAATTCCAGTCTTACAGTCGGGACATGACATGTCAGTTGTAATGCAGACAGTTAACTCTATTGTTCTAGAGAACGCTCACAGTGCTTGACTGCCACTCTAAGTTCCCTTAGGGTGCGTCTTCCATAAACGTGAGCTGGTCACCGAGTACTTCAGTCAAACTGACAGTACGGAGCGAGTTCGAATGGCACGTGACCACTTGCCACTCTCAACAAAGGATAGTACAGTCTACAGTATGTCACAGTTCAGTGTACAGGTATATAATCCTTATTCACATTGAAATCAGTGGCGTTTGTCTAGTCTTACCAGCTGAACTTTATACAACACAAACAAATTATCTTATACTTCTACGCGAAAATAGAGAAAGGCAAAGTGGCAGAATCACCCAAGACAGATTGACAATTATCAAAGTACAATATGTCTAACACAGTACTTTTCTGAGTCTCCCAGACTCTTTCCCATGAAATAGGCGACTTCCTGGACTGCGCCGTAATTTCATATAATGGCGGCTCCTGGAGCACGCCGCAGTTCCACAAATTAAGTCTCCCGGAGACTTATTTTTTTTAAAAGGCCACTTCCCGGAGTGCGCCGTAGTTCAGAGATCAGAACTAAGTCAGAGCCCGAGAATACCCGGATAGTTAAACAAAATTGTGTATACCTTACCCGGGGTCAAGAAGGGATGACTCTCTGATCTCAGTGGGACCTCCACTTGTTAGGAACTGCTATGATAACCCCCGGCTATCATTTCTCCGTCAGTCTGTCTTAAGCTCGGACGCCCGGGAGAGAATGAGTTCACCCGATAAATAGATGCACACAGACACAAGTATGGTGAAATCAATCTCTGGTTTACTGGTATAAAAATGGGCGGTTTTATACATTTCATACAAAGGGTGGCGTACAATACACAACTATTAAAAAAGAGAAAAATTGCCTTGTTAGCAGTTATCTATACATTATGTTCTTTCTTCAAGGATAAGATAACAATTAGAATGTGATCTCTCAGAAGTGACATCTGCAAGGCTACAGACAACCACACACAGTACAGGATGTGCCGTGTGCAGAGACAAAAGCCTTGTCAGCATAAACTATTAAAGCAACATTTACCAAACAATATGGAGAGACTAAGGGTAATAAGTTCCCTTCCTCTTACAATCCCCTCTTAAAACCAATACTCATGGTTTTCTCCATACTTCCAGGACCATACTAGACGTCATCAGGAACATAAAGTTCCCTGGGAAAGTTAGTGGACATAGGACTCTCGGGTCCTTCCTTTCCCTTGTTTCCTTGATGCAAAGAAAAGACTATGTCCACCCGTCTAAAGGAGTTTTAGGCAATACCATTCTGCTCATGGCTACGGTGTCTTCCTAGGTACTAAAAGTAAGGGCTGGGATAGAATGGTTCTGTCTGTTCTGACTCTATATACCAAACCCGAGCATAGAGGGATTATCTACTTCCTTGCACATTTTCCTGAAACATAAAATAATACAGTACACTATCATTCCTATTACGCTAATATAGCAGCAATGATTGTAAAAGATTGAACTCGGGCTTGTTTCCACCCGGGGAGCCGCCCAAAATACTGATCCCATGGGTTGTCTATACCTGAGTTAGTTACCAAAACATTGTTGATTATAATAAATGTAATTTATCCATTCCACATTCTAATTAACAGTTATTATGGGGATAAGTGATTCAAATCCAGCTGTCACTTGATCTCTGGCTTTGAGTTCACCTTGTACCCCTCTTTGAACATTTATATATATGTACCCCTATGAATATAAAAATTTAAACTGACAAAATACTATAGGACAGTGAACTATATGGCAGTAGTCAAAAGTAAAGGTGGCTACATATATATATGGTGTGTTATACCAGAATGTTGTGAGACCGGGAGTTTTACCCCTTTTGGGTAATGACCACCTCTGTACTAATACACATGAGAAAAGTCAATAAAATCACTAGAGATGGGGGTAGGATCAGGGGGATTAAGGGCCATTGTCCAAAATTCAGGTAGCAGTTCATTTTCAGGGTCAAGGTTGTCTACCTCTGTTAATAACCCCTTGTCTTGACTTTCCTTTTCGAGGTCAGGGCTTTCTGCCCCCGTTAGTACCTCCTTTCTTGCTTCTGGGACCTCTGGGTCAGGTCTCTTCTTTACCAATTTTACTCCGGTGGCATGAACCCAGGCAGGGGAGCACGCCGCAGTTCCACAAATTAAGTCTCCCGGAGACTTATTTTTTTTTTTTAAAAGGCCACTTCCCGGAGTGCGCCGTAGTTCAGAGATCAGAACTAAGTCAGAGCCCGAGAATACCCGGATAGATAAACAAAATTGTGTATACCTTACCCGGGGTCAAGAAGGGATGACTCTCTGATCTCAGTGGGACCTCCACTTGTTAGGAACTGCTATGATAACCCCCGGCTATCATTTCTCCGTCAGTCTGTCTTAAGCTCAGACGCCCGGGAGAGAATGAGTTCACCCGATAAATAGATGCACACAGACACAAGTATGGTGAAATCAATCTCTGGTTTACTGGTATAAAAATGGGCGGTTTTATACATTTCATACAAAGGGGGGCGTACAATACACAACTATTAAAAAAGAGAAAAAATGTCTTGTTAGCAGTTATCTATACATTATGTTCTTTCTTCAAGGATAAGATAACAGTTAGAATGTGATCACTCAGAAGTGACATCTGCAAGGTTACAGACAACCACACACAGTACAGGATGTGCCGTGTGCAGAGACAAAAGCCTTGTCAGCATAAACTACTAAAGCAACATTTACCAAACAATATGGAGAGACTAAGGGTAATAAGTTCCCTTCCCCTTACAGGCCCTCTTTAGCCTGCTTTAACCACTTCAGCCCCGGAAGGATTTCCCACTTTAGGACCAGAGCACTTTTTGCGATTCGGCACCGTGTCGCTTTAACTGACAATTGCGCGGTCGTGCGACGTTGTACCCAAACTAAATTTGCGTCCTTTTTTTCCCATAAATAGAGCTTTCTTTTGGTGGTATTTGATCACCTCTGTGCCATTTCTGATTGCCGCTATAAACAAAAGAAGAGCGACAATTTTGCAAAAAAACCCAAATTTCTTACTTTTTTCTAAAATACAAATCCCAAAAAAAATATATAAAAAAACATTTTTTTTCCATCGGTTTTTGCCGATTTATATTCTTCCTCATATTTTTGGTAAAAAAAAAATCGCAATCGGCGTTTATTGATTGGTTTGTGCAAAAGTTGCCACGTTTACGGATGATAAGAATTAATTTCTGGGGTTTTTATTTTTTTTTCATTTTTTACTAGTAATGGCAGCGATCTGTGATTTTTAGTGGTCCTGCGATATTGCAGCGAACATATCGGACCATTTTGACACTTTTTTGGGACCATTGGCATTTATACAGCAGTGCTATAAAAATGCACTGATTACTGTGTAAATGCCATTGGCAGTGAAGGAGTTAACCTGGATGGGGCGCTCCCCCTCTAACAGAACGGAGATCCGTGTTTACCTACTTGGACCTCCGTTCTTTCACTGCGGGGGGGGGGGCATCGTGGGTAGCCGGCGGCAATCGAGTCCGCCCTACCCGTTCCCTGGCCCCAACCTCCGGCGGCGCGTGCTTACAATACTCGTTATCGCTGCCGCCGTCCTTTGACGGCGTTTTGCGATAACGAGCCACCTTGCCGCCATCACGCTGCGGCGGGCGGTTGGAAAGTGGTTAAGGAAACCTGCACGAAACTTGAGATATCGGCAGTCCCAAGTGACCTAACACATGCAAATGAACCCAGAATTTCAACCGGGCATGATCAACCCCTCGGTTAAGGGTCCTACACATAACTATGCATTACGCTCTCATCATTTCTACTGATTAGGTAAACTTATGGAATTATGACCAACAAACTTCCGCGCTATGGAAATAATTGGGTAAATAAAACTCAAAATAATGTAAAGTGAAATATGAAAGCAATCAACAAAAAAGTAGACAATGATTAACATTAAAAGCGGAAGGCTGCTGTACTCAGGTATGAAAACTTGTCTAGATGGACTGAAACAATAACCAGCGCCAATCCTATAGGATGCTATACCATAAATCACTGGCAGTGATGTAAGTGCAAACTAAAAATAAATGTCCATGAATACTCCAAACACATTTACAGTGCAGCAAAGTTCATTAGGAAAGCTTATGTGCTTAACATAAAAGTGACGACATGCTTCAAAGTGCCACAAAGTCCATAAGGATATCTGATATGAATCAACATAGAAGTGACAACGTGCTTTAAAGTGCTCTTGGTGCTCCACATAAAGCTGAGCCCACAACGTTTCTAGTGCCAGGACCCCTCTTGTGCCCACACTCACCAAAAGACGTGGACCCTCTGCTTTTCAGTCAGAAGGTCGACAAAGCAAGTTGTTGATGAGGGTAAACCTTGATCACAACACGAGGAGGATCAGCCTGGTGTCCAACTCCCATCCACGGGATGCCGGCAATCCAAGTCACTTTAGCTTTTCACTTTCTGAGGTGTGTTATTCCATTCACCTTTTTAGGGAATAATGGTTTGGGTGCCTCCACAACATCTTTCTTGTTCTCCTTTCTTGCTCCTGAGTAAATTTGGGATGTAGCATCTATTGGGCCATGAATATTTTAGTGATGCAGATGACTTAGGTTTTCTTCCATGAACCCAGCGGACCCCAGACAAGGTTATTAGTCGTGATATAAGCCTCCCCAAATATCAGCACCAGGGACTGCGTCCAGCCAAATCCACACGCATGGACGGACGGATGGCCAGCCCTTTAGACCAGCCAGGTAGAGGAGCAGACCAAGGTCCTGCGCATAGGAGGAAACACAACAAAACAGGAGTACAACATTGGCAAGAGCACGACTACCATTCCATTTCCTCAACAGACCCCCATACTCCCCTCACATAAAGATGATGCTCCTTTCTCACCAGGAGTAGGACAATCAATATATTGTGCGTTTTAGTTGTTGTCCACGGCTACACAAAGGCTGAGGCAATGCTCACTGGATCCTAGGGACATTAAGGGACACTATTAACCTGTAACTGCAAGGTGATAAATCCATATAGTGACAGTTTATTCTTGATTTTTTTTTCTAAATTCTTCATCCTATCCATTCCTCTCAGTTATGCATTATGTATTACACACTGTACCCCCCCCCCCCCCCACTCCAATGTTGATATGCCAAATGTAAAATGGCAAAGTACTGTTACAGATGTGAAAGCTTTTATTATGCATATCTTTAATAAAATATGTTTGAAACTAAAAACAAAAAAAACTATATTTTTTACTTTCTGCTATAAAACATATTCAATAAAAATTTTTTTAAAAAATCGAATTTCTTCACCAATGTAGGCCAATGTATGTTCTGCTACATATTTTAGTTAATATTGATTGCTTTGCGCAAACGTTATAGCTTCTACAAACTATGGAGTAATTTTTATTTATTTATTTTATCTTTATTTTACTAGTAATGGCAGTGATCAGCGACTTGTAGCAAGACTGTGATATTGCGGCGGACATTCTGACACTGACACTTTTTGGAGACCAGTGACACTAATACAGTGATCAGGGCTAAAAATATGCACTATCACTGTACTAATGACACTGGCTGGGAAGGGGTTAATCATCAGGGGTGATCAAAGGGTTAACTGTGTTCCTAGCCAATGTTTTACTGTACTATGGGAGGTGCTTTTTCTAGGGGGAGAGATGGGATTTGTTCACTACAGGGACACATATTCCATCCATTCCCTCCTGTCAGAACAGCGATCTGCCTTGTTTACATAGGCAGACTCCCTCTCTGTTTCTTTCCTCATGATCAGCGGGTGCTGGAGGACATCGAGTCTGCGGTACCAGCAGATCATCTCCCACTGTGTATAATCACAGCGGGAGTGAGCCACCAGCTTTTGGAGCAGGACCTGCCACCTATGATTCTTGTGCCTTGTGAAGTGATCTCTAGTGTAGTTGTAGCAGTGTGTTCCTCCTCCCCGCTGTGCTCACTAGTGCTGTCGGTACGTTGTAAAGTCCATAGGTGTAAAGCTGTGTTTTGATCTGAGCTGTCACATTCTTTGAATTTTATGCTGACCTTACAATCCTTTGCAAAGTGAGATGTCGAAGAGCAGCAGATGTTGTTCTTCTCCAGGAAGGCTTTCGAACCTCTGTGGACTTCTCTCTGAAAGCTCTGCACTTTAGCAGAGGATGTGGCTTTTGGTGCAATGGACACTGCTTACCAGTACCCATAGGCGTGTGCACGGGGTGTACCGAGTGTACCTGGGCACTAGGGTTGCCACATCATCCCTTTAATCCAGGACACATATGAATTACACAGGTTCTGAGGCTAAATTATTGCAGATAAGGCACCAAGTAAGTTTAATTACCACCTTAATCAGCTACAGAACCTGTGTGATTAGTATGTGTTATGGATTAAAGGGATGATGTGGCAACCCTACTGGGCACACCCTAATCACCCCGACCTAGGGTTGCCACATCATCCCTTTAATCCAGTACACATATGAATTACACAGGTTCTGAGGCTGATTGAATTCAGATAAGGTACCAAGCGAGTTTAATTACCACCTTAATCAGCCACAGAACCTGTGTAATTAATGTGTGTCCTGGATTAAAGGGATGATGTGGCAACCCTACCCCGACCGTGTTAGTGTAGTTCAGTGGTTCTCAACTCCTGTCCTCGGGACCCACTAACAGGCCAAGTTGCAGGATAACTGAAATACATCACAGGTGATATCATTTGCTGCTCAGTGATTGCAGTGTTCTAGTCTGCATCTCCCCAAGGTAATACTTAAAATCTGGCCTGTTTGTGGGTCCCGATGACAGGAGTTGAGAACCACTGGTGTAGTTGCATGCCAGCCCTCCCTTGGGCTGCTGTGAAATGCTGCATCTGAAGAGAGCGGGTATGCTGCCTGTGAAACACTGAGTAGATCTTGAGGCTTTCCAGAGCCGTGGAGCCTGTGAAACTGTCAGGTAATGTAAGATGCTTGCAGGGAGAGAGATCTGTCAAAAGTCTGGGGTGATGTCGGGGGTGGGCGGGACCAAACAAGCGGGGTCTGGGCGGGCCGCTACTTGTATATAGCTCTGCCCCCTTTCTTCAGCAGCCCAATCATTGGCTGGTGTTTGATATCTGCTCGGCCACGCCCATCCCCAAGATCAAGGCTGACTTTTTGACAGTTGATCTCTCTCCCTGCAAGCTGTAACATTACATGACAGTTTCACAGACTCAGCAGCTCTGGCAAGCTTCACAATTTACTCAATGTAAAACTCCTCTTCACCTCTGTCAGTGCCCATTAGTGCTGTCTATCAGTGCCAATCAGTGCCAACTGTCAGTGCCTTTCAGTGCTCCCTGTCAGTGACTTTCAGTGTCAATCAGTGCCACCTGTCAGTGCCAATCAGTGCCACCTGTCAGGGCCCATCAGTGGCACCTGTCAGTGCCTTTCAGTGCCACCTGTCAATGCCAATCAGTGCCACTTGTCAGTGCCAATCAGTGCCACCTGTCAGTGCCTTTCAGTGCCACCTGTCAGTGACTTTCAGTGCCAATCAGTGCCACCTGTCAGTGCCAATCAGTGCCAACTGCCAGTGCCCATCAGTGGCACCTGTCAGTGCCAATCAGTGCCACTTGTCAGTGCCAATCAGTGCCACCTGTCAGTGACTTTAAGTGACAATGAATGCCACCTGTCAGTGTCTTTCAGTGCTAACTGTCAGTGCCAATCAGTGCCACCTGTCAGTGCCCATCAGTGGCATCTGTTAGTGCCTTTCAGTGCCACCTGTCAATGCCAATCAGTGCCACCTGCCAGTGCCAATCAGTGCCACCCGTCAGTGCCTTTCAGTGCCAATCAGTGCCACTTGTCAGTGCACATCAGTGCTGCCTATGAGTGCCAATCAGTGCCATTTATCAGTGCCAATCAGTGCTGCCTATCAGTGCCAACCAATGCCACCTATGAGTGCCAATCAGTGCTGCCAATTACTGCCACCTGCTATCAGTGCCAACCAATGCCCCTATGATTGCCCATCAGTGCTGCCAATCAGTGCCACCTATCAGTTCCCATCAGTGCCGCCTATCAGTGCCCATCAGTGTTGCCTATGAGTGTCAATCAGTGCTGTCAATCAGCACCACCTGTCACTGCCCATCAGTGCCAATCAGTGCCACCTGTCAGTGCCATACAGTGCCACTTGTCAGTGCCTTTCAGTGACAATCAGTGCCACCTGTCAGTGCCTTTCAGTGCCAACTGTCAGTGCCAGTCAGTGCCACCTGTCAGTGCCCATCAGTGCCACCTGTCAGTGCCCATCAGTGCCAATCAGTGCCACCTGTCAGTGCCAATCAGTGCCACCTGTCAGTGCCTTTCAGGCCACATGTCAGTGCCCATCAGTGCTGCCTATCAGTGCACATCAGTACTGTCTATGAGTGCCAATCAGTGATGCCTATCAGTGTCAACCAATGCCACATATGAGTGCCAATCAGTGCTGCCAATCACTGCCACCTGCTATCAGTGCCAACCAATGCCCCTATGATTGCCCATCAGTGCTGCCATTCAGTGCCACCTATCAGTTCCCATCAGTGCCGCCTATCAGTGCCCATCAGTGTTGCCTATGAGTGTCAATCAGTGCTGTCAATCAGCAACACCTGTCAGTGCCCATCAGTGCTGCCTATCAGTGCCAATCAGTGCCATCAGTGTTGGCTATCAGTGCCCATCATTGCTGCCTATCAGTGCCAATTAGTACTGTCTATTAGTGCCCATCAGTGCTGTCAATCAGTGCCCCCTATCAGTGCCAACCAATACCACCTATCAGTGCTTGCAATCAGTGCCACCTATCAGTGCCAATCAGTGATGCCTATCAGTGTCCACCACTGTCAATCAGTGCCATCTTCAGTGCCAATCACTGCTGCCTATCAATGCTGCCTATCAGTGCCACCTATCAATGCCCATCAGTGCTGCCAATCAGTGCCCATCATTACTGCCTATCAGTGTCCATCAGTGTTGCCTTTAAGTGCCAATCAGTGGCATCTATCAGTGCCAATCAGTGCCCAACACTGCTGTCTATCAATACCAATCAGTGCCCATAAGTGCTGCCATTCAGTGCCCATCGGTGATGGGGAGATGAACTCAGCAGCCAGGCACATTGTCCATGGGGGGGGGGCGGCCTGGTGGGGCACAACTGAAATCTGTTGATGTTTATTAATGCCACATACCAATCTTTAGTATAATAGGCAATCACCACACTACTATTTACAATAAACTACTGGAGGTAAAATAAAAAAAAGTGTCAGTAAAAGGCTTGCTGCTAAGCACTGTTATGTGTTCCCACACAACAACAAAAAGTGCAGCGCTAACTTACTGATCAATAACTTAACAATAATGATGGAACCCTCTATAGTATGGAAATCTCAATAAACATCAATATTACCACAGTACCGGTCTCTGTGATATGTAACATCACATAATACACATCACACTGAAAATAAG
>BLSH010051962.1:208300-219428 GCA_018402905.1 Glandirana rugosa
TAACAGGTTAAGTCTGTTCTGCCGGCTCCCACCTCTCCTCTCCCGCCGGCTGTCAGGGGGATGTGTCGGGGTGGAGAGCAGAGGAAAGGGCCGGTAAATATGTCATTTACCGCCCGCTTTCTTGTCTGAATTGGACAATTGCTCTCCTGTCCTGTAGCAGAGTGACACACAGATCACTCTGCTTCAGTTTATGAATGGACGAGAGCCGCTGTCTCCTGTGCATTCAAGTTCAGTGCTGATTAAAAAAAAAAAATGTAAAAAAAATTATCAAAAATATAATTGTAAAGAAATAAAATAAAATAAAAATACTGACACCACCGCCCCGCCCTGCCCTGCCGACACTGTCCACTGCCCCAACCCCCCCCCCCCCAAAAAAAAAATTAAAAACATTAAATTGTACAAAAATAAATACATTAAAATAAAAAACTGACACCATCCACTGCTCTACTGACACCAACATCTGACCTACTGACACCGTCCACTGCTCTAATGACACCGTCCACTGCTCTACTGACACTGTCCACTGCCCTACTGACACCATCCACTGCTCTACTGACACTGTCCACTGCTCTACTGACACCATCCACTGCTCTACTGACACTGTCCACTGCCCTACTGACACCATCAACTGCTCTACTGACACCGTCCACTGCCCTACTGACACCGTCCACTGCCCTACTGACACCATCAACTGCTCTACTGACACCGTCCACTGCTCTACTGACACCATCCACTGCTCTACTGACACTGTCCACTGCCCTACTGACACCATCCACTGCTCTACTGACACCATCCACTGCCCTACTGACACCATCAACTGCTCTACTGACACCAACATCTGCCCTACTGACACCGTCCACTGCTCTACTGACACCAACATCTGCCCTACTGACACCGTCATCTGCCTCATACCCCCCCACCCCCTTCCGCAGAAGAACTGTAAATATTAAAAGAAATATCTAAAAAAATTATTGATAATATAATAAAACAAATAAACTATTGACACCGTCCACTGCCCTACTGACACTGTCCAAATCCCCCCCCCCCCCATATCTTTGTAAAATAAAAAATTATACAAAAATTAATTTTAAAAAATAAAAAAATAATAAAAATAAATACATTCTGACACTGTCCATTGCTCTACTGACACCGTCCACTGGGCGCCAACGACCATTTTCATATGACCGTCGCACCACGTGTACGAGGCTTTAGTGAATGTGCCTGACTCTGCGTTATGTTGCTTGTGGAGGTGCTTGACTATGTAAAGACTGCAGTATGCAAGTGGCTGCGCTGACAGTGTAGCAGGCCTCTGTGTAGTCACCATTCTGTCCTTGCTACACGTTTAACCGTGTGTAACTCGACATGCAGCTAAACCCTCCTGTTCTGCAATAAATCAGACTGGATGTAATTTTGAAGCTTTATTCACAAGACAGGGTGGGTAAAACAGTGGTGCTGCCATTAACAGATGTAAAGAGATGCAAGTTCCCATCTAACATGTGCTCTGATAGCTGGTTCCTTCTCTCAGCCTCTGAAGCCCCATACACACTATACAATTTTCTGTAGACTTTTGTCTTCAGATTTACCATATAGTGTAAGGAGCAGGTTGCCTAATTGCATGCAAATTGAAACTCTAAGACCCCTTTCACACCAAGGTGTTTTTCAGGCGTTTTTGCTCTAAAATGAGCACATAAAAAGCGCACAAATAACGCTTCCCATGCATCTCAATGGATGCTTTCACACCGAGGCGTTGCGCTTGCTAGGCATTGCTAAGGGTCCTGCAAGCAGCATCTTTTCAGCTTGTTTTGTGCGCTCAAAATAGCACTTCAAAAACACCCATGTCCATTGAAAATAATGGTTAAGTCGCTTGAAAAGCGCATGAAATGTATACTGAGGCTGTGGAAAGGTCACATGATTGAAACACAAACGCTTGAAAAGCACTTAAAAAACACCATTAGAGGGGCGCTATTTATAGCGCTAGCACTTCAAAAGCGCGGCAAAAACACACACTAAAATCATGGCGTTTTACAGGATTCTACAGGCTTTTTTCCAACGCCTTGGTATGAAAGGAGCCTTAAGGTTTGACCTCATATTATATGGTTTTAGTAAATCTGAAGACAAAAGTCTACAGAAAATTGTATAGTGTGTATAGCTTAAGACTGGATGCACCTGTTTTCTTTTCTTAGACTGAAGGGTAATGGGAACGTTTATTAAGCTGAACAGTTTCTACCCATAATTTTGTCAAATCACTGCATATCAAACAATTGCCATGTTTATTCTATAAAATACTGTTTGTCCAAGACCATCTTGCTTGTGGCATACAGCGTACCTAGGAAAAGAAAAGTGCTAGGAGGATGGGGGCAGTGTTTTTTTGGCAGGGGACTTTGCATGTCTCTTAGGTTAATTGTATTTTAATTATTTATTCATTATTGTTCATTTACTTTATAAGCTTATGGTTGATGTCTCTGTGTTTTTTTTACAGGTCAGAAAACTGCTGTTGGTATAATGGTGGTTGGTGGTGGATGCTTCAAACTATGGTGGATTTAGGGAAAAGATCTGACAATAACCGTCCAAATAGTTCCCCTGTGACGACTACAATACCAGTTTTAAGGTGATGTTTACCACTATTTATAATGTGTTACAATTTTACATTTAGCCTTTTCATTCTCTAACCCGGCCTTTTTAAAACAGGGTGTTGTGGCAATATAGGTTGCCCTCTGGTTTCTTCAGGGGTGCCTTAACAAAAATGCCCAAAAATTAATAAGTGGATCAAGCCTGCTTTTTGTTACACAAAGCCACAGGGTTTCATTGTGCATCATTAGATCCCTGAGCACTGTGCAGGACAGTGACTGGCATGCTAACAATTGATGGCACCATTGGTTTATAAGGAGGATGTCAGTCACCAGCACAGCATCCTCGTTTGCCCTCACCTGCTCCTCACCGTCAGCACTGGGGTCATATTAATGGAGTGAGGAAGAGAAACTGAAGGAAAAGAGAAATGCTGAAAAAAAGTTTGAGAAAAACTGCCCTAATCATCTAAACATAATGGTGCCTTCATAATCCTAAAGGCCAGTTCCAGTACATTCCTACTTTTTCCAAATGTGCAGCCTAAGCAGACTAAACATAGTGCATAGTCAGCAATCAGAAACTCAGCTTCAGTGTATCTTAAGATGTTTTAACCACTTCACCCCCGGAAGGATTTCCCAGGTTAGGACCAGAGCACTTTTTGCGATTCGGCACTGCGTCGCTTTAACGGACAATTGCGTGGTCGTGCGGCGTTGTACCCAAACTAAATTTGCGTCCTTTTTTCCCCACAAATAGAGCTTTCTTTTGGTGGTATTTGATCACCGCTGCATCATTTCTGATCGCCGCTCTAAACAAGGAAAGAGCGACAATTTTGCAAAAAAAAAAAACAATATTTCTTACTTTTTGCTAAAATTCAAATCCAAAAAAAATAAAAAAACATTTTTTTCATCGATTTTGGCCGATTTATATTCTTCCTCATATTTTTGGTAAAAAAAAAATCGCAATCGGCGTTTGATTGATTTGTGCAAAAGTTGCCGCGTTTACCGATGATGAGAATTAATTTCTGGGGTTTTTATTTTTTTTTATTTTTTACTAGTAATTGTAGCGATCTGCGATTTTTAGCGGTACTGCGATAGTGCAGCGGACATGTCGGGCATTTTAGACACTTTTTTAGGACCAATGAGATTTATTCAGCGATCAGAAATTTAAATGTCCACTGATTACTGGATAAATGTCATTGGCAGTGAAGGGGTTAACCTGCAGGGGGCAATCTAGGGGTTAACTGTGTTCCCTGGGTGTCATCTAACTGTGGGGGGGCTGGGCTACCATGGGCATGAGAGATCTAACTGATCCCAGTGACAGGGATCAGTAGATCTCTCATATCCCCATTGAAAGAGCAGGGAACCGCCGTGTTTACGTTGGCGGTTCCCCGTTCTTTCACTCTGGCCGCTCATCGCGGCTCGCCGGCAGACATCGGGTCCACCCGAGCCGCGGGCACACTCCTCCAGAGTGTGTCAGGCACGAGAGAACTCCGCCCCCTAGCTGCGTCTGTGTGAATCGCCGCCTATTTACGGCGATTCGCGGTAAGCGTCCACACTGCCGCCGTAAATATACAGCGCGCAGTGTGGAACCAGTTAGTATATAATTATAAAAATGCTTATAACTGATTAGTTCCCATTTGACAGCCGTTCTACAAAGGATAGAGTTGATTTAACCCTTTCACTGCCAGAGCAGTTTTTGCGGTTATTTTTGCCCACATTTAAAAAATCATTTTAGCCCTGATGTTTTGTTAAAATCACCAAACATTACTGTATATATTTTCTGAAAGCAGACACCCTAAGTGATAAACAGTGGTAGTTCTAATTTTCTGTGTCACGTGATATTAGCGCAGCCAAGGCCAGATTAAGCGTATCATGGGCATGGTGGTGAAGATGTTGGCAGGCCTTTTTATGGGAATAAATAAAATGAAAATACAAACAATTTTTTGTTAAAACAAATTACATTAAATAGGCGGAGGGGGGTGAAAGAGTGAAGGGGGGGTGAGAGAGGTGGGTGAAAGGGAGGTGGGGAGAGAGAGAGAGGGGTAACAGAGAGAGAGGGGGGTGTACATAGCATAGACCTCCCCCCATGCTCTCTCTATGTTACAGCCATAATCACAAAATTAAATAAGCACTAATAATGGGCAGAACAAATATTGAGACAGAGAAGATTTCCTTTACCTGAACTAGTCAAGTGTGCCCATTCTAGACCTGGCAATGTTGGGTATTCACTATAATGCTGAAGAACAGTTTAAGTGCGTAAGAATTATAGGGGAGAAGTGTGAAGAGTGTAAAAGTGGGCAGTATGTATGAGAGAGGGAGAGGAGTATAATGGGTATACTGATGAGCAGTATGTACAGAAGGTATGGTAGTGTGGAGAGTATGAAAGAAAACAGTAGGTGCAGGAGAAGAGTGTGGAGGGTATGACAGTGGCCATTATGTACAGGAGAGGAGCATGGAAAGGATGTGCAGAAAGCAGTCTGGAGGGTATGACAGTGGGCAGTACTATATATACAGGAGAGGAGTGTGGAGGATATGACAGGGGGCAGTATGTACAGGAGAGTAGTGTAGAAGGTATGATAGTGGGCAGTATGTACAGGAGAGAAGTGTGGAGGGTATGACAGTGGTTAGTATGTACAGGAGAGGAGTGTGCAGGATATGGCATTGGCCAGTATCTACAGGAGAGGAGTGTGGAGGGTATGATAGTGTGCAATATGTACAGGAGAGGAGTGTGAAGGGTATGACAGTGCGCAGTATGTACAGGAGAGGAGTGTGGAGGTATGACATGGGGCGTTATGTACATGAGTGTGGAGGGTATGAGAGTGGGCAGTATGTACAGGAGAGGAGTGTAGAGAGTATGACAGTGCGCAGTATGTACAGGAGAGGAGTGTGAAGGGCATTATGTGTTGTCAGAGCATTGATATAATGCACTGGAAGCTTCTTGGATGCAGAGAATACTTTACTTTCATGGAGAAATATCAGAACATGTCTTATAGCATGGGGAAAGGAATGGGATACAAACAAGTACACACTGAACATAGACAGAACATCCTGTGATTACATTGCCATAGAATACACACTATAACACCGCAGTGCCACCTGCTGGATAGACAGCTATAATGCATATATATAGTTCACAGTATATAGTATATAGCTACTATGTTGTTGTTCTTCCAACACCCCTTCTCAACAGCATGCGCTTTGTCAAATTATATTCAGCTTCTTCTAGATATAACTATGACTTTCCTTTGATAAAGGCTTGGTGAATGCATCAGCAGTCATCTCCTCTGACGGACAGTATTGAAGGTCAATAACACCTTGCTCTTGATTGTCTCCCAGTAGGTGATACGTGACATTGATGTGTTTGGTCCTAGGATTGACCCTTTCTGATTGTGTAAGCTTTATACATCCCTGGTTGTTTTCCAAAATGGGAATTGGTTTTGACATGCCTACCAGAATCCATATTGCTTCTTGACATGCGTATGCTGCTGCAATGTACTCTGCTTCAGTTAAAGATGGAGCGACAGTTACTTGCTTTCGACAAGGCCAACTTATGGTTCCTTCCCCATACTGGAAGATGAATTCACTTGTGAATTTGCAATCTGTGCAGTCCCCAGCCCAATCAGCATCCACATATCCGACCAGTGTTGGATTGGATGTTGTTGGTAACCGTAACTTAATTTGAATTGTTCGTTTGAGGTACTGCATCACTCTCTTCACTAGGTTCCAGTCATGCTGACAGGGAGCTGAGACTTTCCTGCATAGTATACCCACTGCTGCGGCTATGTCTGATCTTATCACAGTGGCAACATATAGCAGCTTACTAATTGCTCTGCGATACATGTCATTGTTGGGTAGCAAATTTTCTGCTTCATTGCTCTTTTGATAGCCTGGTTCCATAGGAGTTTTCACTTCCTTTGCATCTTGCATATGGAATTGTTCCAAGACTTCAGAGATTTTCTGAGATTGGTTGAGAGGATAACTTCCATCTTTTTCTCTCTCTATTTGGATTCCCAGATAGTAGCTAATGTCCCCAAGCTCTTTGATTTCAAGCTGTGAACTATCTGATTGTAATCCCCTTCTTGTTCAAAACAGGTTATAATATCATCAACATAAATAAGGATGTATATCCATGTGTCTCCTTGATTCTCGGACTAGAGACAGGGGCCTGCTTTACTTCTTGAGAGTCCCTCTCTAGTAAGCACTTCATTCACTTTCTCATTCCATACCCTTGCAGATAGCTAAGACCATAGATGCTCTTCTGAAGTTTACACACAAGGTTGTCTCATTGTTTAAACTCTGGTGGTTGCTCCATGTAGAGGTCCTCCTTAATGTCTCCATATAGGAAAGCAGTTTTAACATCTGGGTGTTTCGCTTGCATGCCCTTCCCGGCTGCAACGCTAAGAATCGCTCTGATGGTGGAGTGTTTTACAACGGGAGTGAATGTTTCATCATAATCTTCACCAAATTTCTGGAAGTAACCCTTGGCAACTAGTCTAGCTTTGTATTTGTGGATATTCCCTTCTGCGTCTGACTTTACTTTGGAAGACCACTTACTTTCTATAATTTTTTAGTTAGGAGGGATCTCTGAGTGTCCAGGTTTTATTTTCTTGAAGTGACTTTAATTCTTCTTCTGCCTTTCTCCATTTATTGGCTTCATGTTTTGGAAGTTTTTCAATGTCTTCCCAGGATGTTGGTTCAAGTATGCTGTGTGTTTTGCAAGTGTATGACAGCTTGCGGGGTGGTATCCCCTTTGTGGTCTGAGTGGATCTTCTGACTTCTGGCAATTCAGCAGGATCTGGTGGGGAACTTGATTGAGGTATTGTGAGTTAACATAGAAACATAGAAACAGAGAAACATAGAGAAGTGATAGCAGAAAAAGACTGAGTCCATGGAGTCTGCCCTTTTTTATTTTATTTTTTATTATTTTTGTTTTTTTTGTTTTCACATTACCCTTGTTGTCTGACTATAGATTTATGTTTATCCCAAGCATGTTTGAAGCCATTTACTGTTGACTGTCTCACAACCTCTGTTGGTAGTTTATTCCAATCATCAACCACCCTTTCAGTAAAATAATACTTTCTAAGATTAGTTTTGAACTTTCCACCAGTTAGCTTGAGGTCATGTCCCAGTGTTCTTAATTTTGGTTTCATATTGAAAAGCCTGCCCTCCTGAAACTTATTCACCCCCTTGATGTATTTAAAGGTTTCAATCATGTCTCCCCTCTCCCTTCTTTCCTCCAGACTGTACATATTAAGTTCCTGAAGTCGCTCTTGATATGTTTTATCCCCCAGACCTTTCACCATTTTGTTATCTCTGAACTCGTTCTATCTTATCAATATCTTTTTGTAAGTGAGGCCTTCAGAACTGTACACAGTATTCTAAGTGAGGTCTCATTAAAGATCTATATAGAGGAATCAGAACCTCCTTCCTCCTGCTTCCTCCCTCTAGTGACGCATCCCAGAATTCTATTTGCTTTTCTCACTGCCTGGTCACACTGTTTGCTCATTTTGCAATCATCTGAAATAAGCATCCCAAAATCTTTTTCTTCTGTAGTGCTAACACTGTATCCCCAATGCTGTACTCTCTAAGGGGATTCTTTTTCCCAAGAGGCATTATTTTACATTTAGAAATATTAAACTGCAGTCTCCACTGCTTTGACCAATCTTCCAGCAATGTCAAATCATGTTCCATGTTACAGACACCTCCAGGGATATCAACCCTATTATACACCTTTGTATCATTAGCAAATAGACATACCTTGCCCAACAAACCTTTAGTTAGATCACTTACATGAAGGTTAAATAGAACAGGACCCAGTACAGAGCCTTGTGATACCCCACTAGTGACTGGTCTCTGTTTTTCAACCACACTCTTTGATCTATCCTTTAGCCAACTGCATATCCACTGAACCACCCAAGGTTTAAGTCCTAGCTTTTACAACTTTTGTATCAGATCATTATGTGGAACTGTGTCAAATGCCTTGCGGAAATCAAGATACGCTATGTCCACAACACCACCCTTGTCCAAAACACTGGTAATATAGTCAAAAAATTCAATCAGATTTGTCTGACACAATCTGCCCTCAGTAAAGCCATGCTGCTTTGGGTCCAGCAAGCTGTGTATTTTTAGGTGATCAATGATCCTTCTTTTCAGGAGTGATTCCATTACCTTGACTACAATTGATGTTAAACTCCCTGGCCTGTAATTGTCAGCTTCTACCTTGCTGCCCTTCTTGTGGATAGGTACAATATTAGCTATCCGCCAATCATGGTAAACTTCTCCTGTTAGAAGAGATTTATTAAAAAGATCTCTTAATGGTCCAACAAATATATCTCAAAGTTCTCTTAGAACTCTGGGATGAATACTATCAGGGCCCATTGCTTTATTAAGATTTAACCTAGCCAGTTTCTCTGCTACCTCTGTCTCCAGAAATCCTAGAAACAAACCATCATTACTAGAACCAATGTTATTCTCTAACTCTATCATTAGTGCAGTCTATTTATTTCTGAGAAGACTGAACAGAAGTAATTGTTCCACCTCTTGATCTTACTCCTGCACAGGTTCGCTTTGGTTGACCTTTTCTTCTGGTTTGGTTGGCATATTCACTTTCAGGGATCGGTGTTTCTGGTGATGGACTCTCATCAATATAAACACTATGGCTTATTGTCACTCCTTTTGGTGCATGATTTTGTAGCCCTTAGTTTGCGCACTGTACCCTACTAGAATGCCCTCTATGGCTCTATTCTCCATCTTGGATCTCTTCTGACTTGGGATATAGCCAAACACTCTTATGTTCCCTATGCTAGGCTTTGATCCATGCCACATTTTAAATGGAGTACTTTTAATGGCTCTTGAGGGTACACTGTTCTATAGGTAGGTTGCAGTCATGACTGCTTCTCCCCAGTACTTGTGAGGTAGGTTGGCATCCAACAACATGCACCTGGCCATTTCTATAAGAGTGTGATTTTTCCTTTCTGCTGCACCGTTATGTTCAGGAGTGTATGGTGTGGTTGTCTGTGTACTATTCCTTGTCTCGGGGGCCTGGACCGGCATGGCGTGAGGAGCAAAACTCGGGAGCTCTGCTTGAACAAGACACGTTTTTTACTAATTCCGTGGCGATCCTTGTGCTCTTCTGCCTCCATAACTTCACCCATACTTGCCTCTAACCATCCTCCTCACGTCTTCGCCAAAAACAACAAAAGCGGACACTATTGCCAAGCTGGATAAATTCCGGCTCAGGGAGAAGGAGGCCCAGGGGGAAGATGTTGCCTCCGTGCCTTCCTCCACAGACCAACCAGGCTCTGACACTGCCATGGTCCTGGAAGCTATCTCTGACTGCAAGAGCACGTTGACCTGCAAGATAGACGAGGTAAAGGTGGAAATTTCTTTAATTCGTCAGAACTTGCAGAAATTGAGAGAGTGGGTCACTGAAACAGAGGCCCCAATTGGCCAGGTGAAGGGCGACATTCATCGACTGCAAACCTCCACAGAGCGGCTTCAACACCAGCTCCATGCGGTCCAGCAAAAGCAGGACGATATGGAGAATCGGCTCAGGAGGTGCAATCTGAGGTTCATGGGGCTGCCGGAAGCTCAGATCCCCCGACATTTCTGGAAACCTTACTTATAAATACATATGGCAGGCCTGCCTTCTCTGCATCCTTTGTTGTGGAGAGAGCCCATCACCTGGCAGCTAGACCACCGCCACAGAGGGCACCTCCCAGGACCTTCTTTGCCAAGCTCCTCAGTTACAGGGATCGGGATGCCATCCTGTGCCTTACCAGAGAAAAGGGCAATATCCCTTTCAATAATCATAAAATAATGGTCTTTCCTTATTTCTCCACGGAGGCGCAGAAGAGGGGGGCGCAGTTCTCGGAGGCCAAGCGACAACTCCGACATATTGCCTACACTATGCTGTTTCCTGCCAGACTCCGGGTCATCGGCGAGGACAAGGCATACTTCTTCGAGAATCCTGAGGAGGTCCTCATGTGGTTGGAACATCGCAACGCACCCGCACCGGGGCCTGCCTCATTATTGCTATATGTCCAAGATACCCTTTTTCTGTGTTGGACTTCTGCTCCAGATTTCTATATGTGAGTTTTGTTCTTGAACTTGGGTCCCCCCTTCCTCCTTACTTCCCTCCCGCATTGAAAATTCAGAATCATTTTGTCCCCTCTTTCGGATGGACACATTGCTAAATGCACATATACTTACACCTCTTGGAGCCCCTCTATGCACCCCCCTGAGTCATCTATGGCAGAAGAGAACAGTTACGAGACTAAGATCCCACCCCCTCCCCATCCCCCCCCGTTTTTTTTTTCTATTTCACCTTCCAAATGCCACTGTACTTCTGACCTTATCAAGCTGCTCCCCTGTTTCACCTCCCAGTGTTTGAGACACCCTAGGGCACTGCTTACCAACATGCTCTCCCTGTGTGTGGTGCGACATAGACTTTACACCTGAGACTATGCTCCTTATGTATGTTCTTCAGCAAGTGTTCGCCCCCCTAGCTCCAGGATCTACACTGGGCTCCACGGAACTACCAGGTTGCTCCTGTGTTATGTTTT
>BLSH010051962.1:283453-294309 GCA_018402905.1 Glandirana rugosa
TAGGGTGTCGAACGGTGGTTTACACGTGGGTCTTGGTGAAACGTGGGTCTAATCCACGAAGGAAGGCTGTTTGTCACGAAGGACGGGAGGTTTGGTAATGTCGTCCGGTTCTCGATTATGGTCGGTACAATGGGGTTAGCATGTGTCTGTTACTAAAGAAAAGTGTAGACAGGTGACTCAAACTTCAACCGTCTCTGGTAGTACCGAACGAACTGACAATTTACATTATTACAAGAAAACGTAATATATCGTCCTGTAGAAGGATTTACGAACATAGAGGGAGTTTACGGTCCCGGATTTCAGTCATCCATCCCCCGAAGGGGGATCAGAATACACAGCCATGACAAACTGAGCCAAAATGATAATAAAAGTAAATAAAAATGATAACTGTGACAAACCCAACCAGGACAGGGGCTTTTGGAGAGGACTAGGGGGAAGCCCCCTACCTACTGACTTTAGGCCCTGGCATTTGAGGGAGATACAAGCATTTAGGAAGATGTCCTGCTATATAATGCAAAAGAACATTATTACATTTAACAGTCAAGCAAGCCATGATGGTCTCTGCCAACTTCAAACTCAGTGGACAGATGTGAAAAGAAATCATTGTCTGTGTACGATTGGGGTAACATGGCTGGTATTAGCTCTTGGCCTGCTGTAATGGTTTGGAGGGCAGGAAGCACTGTTTGTCGGAAGGAAGCACCTAATCTGGGTGCAAAGTGGTTCTGGGTGCACATTTGGTGGCAAGCTGTGGGATGCTTCCTGCAGTCTGGAACATCCAAAGCACCACTGGGATCCAAGGTCCGAATAGCAGAAGAGAGGTACAGATACCAGTCGCCATGGAAGAGGAATTTGGAAGGAGGCCCTGAGAGATGCAGATACAGCACAGGGGACCAGTGTCAGTGCAGGTCCTGCTGGGATGGTATGATTCTGTCCGCAGGCAACTCTGAACGGATGCGCTAGCCAGTGAGCAGCTGTCAGGATGCACATATCAGCAGACAAGATAACTCCTTTGGACGAATTGTTGGGCATAAGCTAAAACATATTCCGTTTCATGCTCATAAGAATTGGTCACTGGCTAATAGATATGGGCATCCGCGAACTTGCGAGTGCACACGAGCCTCCGTGCATCTTCGTGCGTGCCGGTGCACACATGTGACAGATTCTGGCACCAAACAGACTATTTAAGCCCAGTCAGTGCTCAGATTCAGTGCTGCTTTGTCTTTCAGCCTCCTGTGTATCCCGTGTTCCTGTTATTCCGTATCTTGACTCCAGTTACTGACCCGGCTTGTCTGACCTCTCTCTGAACTCCACCTGAAGTGCTGGCAACAGGACAGAGTGCTGCTGGCCTCTGTCTAGCACTTACAGTGTCTCCACAGTTTCAGGGAGCCAGTCTGCCCCTCTCCCCAGCAGCAGACTGAGCCCCGGAATGGTAAAGACCAACCAGCTGAAGCGCTGGCAGCCGGACAGAGATTCCACAACCTCTGTCCCACACCTACCAATGACAACTATTCCCTACAGCCAAGAATGGAAATCATGTTGAAAAAGTGGGTGGGTACTGCGCTTAGGATGAAAAAAAAAGATAACAAAAGCCTGCTGCTGCCCAGAAAGTTGACCCCCCACGTGAGGGTCAACTATGTAAAAAACTGAATATAGATGGGCTGTGGCGCTACTTTTACAGAACAAAACGAATAATATAAGCAATTTCTGCCGTATGTTGGTGCCACCTAGTGGATCAATGGAGATAAGGCATGTGGTACTACACAGAGATTAATAAAGGCTGGATATAAAATTGGAACTAAAAATATAAATATATAGAAATATATGTGCTAAGTTTGTCTTCAATCAAATAAAGTGCATATTATATCAAGTAGCGTGTTCATCTAGATTCATAAATTATATCACAGTGTACATGCAAAAATATATAATACTTCACTGCCATAAATTTGATGTACCATATAGAGTTCACTCTGTGGCTGAAAAAATATATATTAATTCCTGAATCATCTAATAAAACATAAAGTGCTAGTGCTATGTATTATGTGAATCTCTGAGATCAACCGAGTTACTAAATCAAAAAAATTAACCACAAAGTGCAAGTATAATAATTATGTCAGAGTCTCTGTAAAGCAGCAATATAACAAGTTCACGGTGCTCCAAAGTGCTTTTGAAGTCCTGCCTTTTTCTTGAGTTGTTAATCACAATCTCACAGTTCATAAAGATGCAAGTGTCAAATAGTAGATCCTTAAGAGCTGTTATACTCAGGTGCCAGGCGGGTGCGGGTCAATCGTGCTCCCATAAGGATACCCCACTTACCAAATGGCGTCACCCCTGCAGGGGTAAAACGCATGGACGCCTGTCTGGTAGCTCCTGAAGTTCCTGGATTGGGGGCTGTGGTTGCTGATCCTGGAGTCCTCAGCAGGAGCATAGATTTGTTTTTAGAAATCATAAATTGCAGGGCTATATGCAGGACTATAACTAAATAAATAGGTATGAGACCTACAGTGGAATTCCAGCCTAACACTATGTTACATTACTTATAATATATTTTAATGCATGTGTTATGTGTATCTTATCCTTGAAAACATGATACTGGTCATCAAGATTTATTTCCTTTCAGTGTACAAGACTTTAAGATTAGTGGCCCCCCTGGAATGTCTAAAGGAGAGATGTATGAAACATTTCCTTTGAACACAACACATATGGTACTGGAATGGACACCACGGGAGAAAGATGCTGGGGATCACTTTCCTATATGCTTTGTTGGAGAAACACACTCTGGGTTTGTATTTGATTAGGCCTTTTATCTACCTCTTTCTCATATGAGTTTGACAGAGGTTTAAATAATAATCAATTTCCCTAAGATGTGCACAAGAAGGTTGCATAAGCGATGCAATCATTTTGATTACTGTTTGTTATAATGGCTTGGTGCATTGGACACATCAGACTGTGGGTGCCACTGAAATGTATTTCTTGCATGCTGCCTCTCGTCTGATCTTCAGTCCTTTTTGCCATGGCCAGAATGGAACAGTTATTTCACGTTGTGCTAGAAGTATATATTGATACATGAATGAAGTTGAAGTGGAACTTGGTACCCAGTAGGGACGTGCAGTCAGGGGAGGCAGGTGAGGCAGAGCAGAGCCTGCCATGAACAAAAATAAAAAAAAACGATTGATCTTCGAGGGTCCTAGCTTGGCGACCTGGGGTCACAGAGACCCCAAATTTGGGGGGTAGGTAGCCGAAGTCCTACCCAGCCTGTCAGAAGCAACATACAGAGTGGCCAGTTTAAATACAAGCTGGCACACGCTGTTTGCAGCAGACTGAGAGGATGAGCTCACAGTGCCTCTAACTTCTTGTCAGAGGCACTGAGCTCAATGGACAGCTTGGAGCCTTGGACCAATGGTAAACTACCATTGGTCCAAGCTGTCCAATAAAAATAATGCAGTGGAGGCTCTCCTCTCACTGCAGTGTCATAGAAGGGGGCAAGTGTCTAAAAGACAAATGTTTCCTTCCAGCCCAGCCGTCTTACCTACAAGGAAAAACATGGATTTATGGGTATAAAATGTACCCATAATCCAGGGGTTCTCAGCTCCGGTCCTCGGGACCCACCAACAGGCCAGATTTTAAGTATTACCTTAGGGAGATGCAGACTAGAATGCTGCAATCACTGAGCAGCAAATGATATCACCTGTGATGTATTTCAGTTATCCTGCAAACCTGGCCTGTTAGCGGGTCCCGAGGACCGGAGTTGAGAATCACTGCCATAATCCCATGTTTTTCTCACACAGTTACGAAGAAGAATCTGCTGCTGCTGAAAAGGTACTTTTTTAATCAAGCTAAATCATATATTATTATGCTATATGTTATACCATCATAATTTTTTGCTAGAAAATTACTCAGAACCCCCAACTTTTTATGTTACACAATATTTGCGTAGCAAGTTTTCAAACGATTTTTTTTTTGGAAAAAAACTGTTTCATGAATAAAAAAAAAAACACTAAAGTTAGCCTAATTTTTTAAAATAATGTGAAAGATGATGTTACACCGAGTACATAGATAAATAACATGTCACGCTTTAAAATTGCGCACACTTGTGGAATGGCACCAAACTTCAGTACTTAAAAATCTCCATAGGCGACGCTTAAGAAATTTTTACAGGTTACATGTTTAGAGTTACAGAGGAGGTCTAGTGCTAGAATTATTGCTCTCGCTCTAACGTTTGCTGCGTATGTAACCTGTGTGTATCTGGCTCTGATACTAGCCAGTGCCTCACCAGCCACTGACCTCACCGCACGTCCCTGGTACCCAGCATTTGTTTCAAAGTCTGATAAAGCTCATATTGAATGTTAGTTTTACATTGGCAAACCGGACTGTTATTGGTCATCATCAGACCCATCTTTTGGTATCTTTACTGATAAGAACCCTGGCATAGACAGAGAATAAGGAAAAGGAAGAATACAAATAGAATGTGAAAAAGATAATCAATCTGCACTCATTGTAATGTTAGGGGTCTGTATACAAAGAGTGTGGATATGTACACATTCATCATATTCTGTGTTATTGTGGTAATTTGCTAGACATAATTTTGCATATTTATTAAGTGGTAAAAAAGTGAATTGCCAACCTAAGAAACCAATGGCGTGGGTTCCAAAAGTGCCAATCTGCAGTCCGGGAAACTTGCTGTTAAAAAAGTAGTGTAACACACTTACTGTATATAGTAGTAAAAATAGTTTTTGAACTGGTGTTCTGATATAGCAACTCCCAGTATTACGTATTTCATCATTGCCACATCTCACCCACCACAATCCCAGAGGTTTAAATATATTGCTTCTATTTATTCTTTGCAGCAGTACTCTCCTTGCTGCATCTCCAACACACTTGCAAAGCAGACTGGTAGGCAGGCAAGCAGAGTAGGAGAAAGTTTGTTAACTGTTTAATACATGATATTAATTAGGACATACTATTAACTGTTGTTTATTTTGGTTATTGTGGTGTATATTTTAGGCTTATTGGTTCTTTAATTACTAATCTAGTTAGCTTATTGGTAATATCTGTGCACGTCTTAGAGGCCAACATTTTGCACTATAAACTTTTGCTCATCACATGTTTTGTTATTGTTGTTGTAACTATGCTTCTTATTTTTTCATTAGATACCAGTCAGAAATGCGATGCATTATTGTAATTGTTGGACCCAGCAATTTAGGTATGAATTTTATTTAATGGCAATCAATAATTTACATCATTTATTGGTTATAGGGATGAGCTCTCGGTTAGGCTCCAACATTGGCTGTTCGGCCATTCGCCAAATTTAGAACATTATGGGGGTTTGCACCAAACTTGTGCGCCCCATAATGCATTGCTAGATGGCAGGAAATGCCACCCGCTGATTGGCCAAATCATGCACATGACCTGCATGCTTTGGCCAATCACAGCGTGCTCTTCTGTGAGAGCCAGGATTGGCTAAAAAGCAGGGTGCCTTTGGCCAATCATGGCTCAGGGGTCTCCGTCCACGCCCCCTACTATATTAGGCCGCTTGAACAGTGGCCGTGTAGTGTGTGCGTGGAGACAGACGTTGATCTAGTTTAGATAGCTAGTTTAGTTAGCAGTTTCCGTGTAGGCAGTATAGTATATGAATACAGTGTAGCCTATATACAATCAGTGCAGGCAGTGTAAGAATATATATGTACAGCATATAATAAATATATATACATGTATATATATATATATAAAATATGCTGCATTAGGTGTAGACTATATATATACAGCTCATTCAGTGTATAGTATATAGAGTCCGTTCAGGCAGTGTAAGAATATACATGTACCGTATATATTGTGTGTGTGTATGTGTATATATATATATATTCCACCCGCTCCTTGTCCACAGTTACTCCTTCTGTAGCCCCACCATCATGCATGGAGGAGTCACCAGAATTATTCAACCATAGTGTCGGTTACATGCTGATGGAGGATGCGCAGCAATTTGAAGACTCCGATGTTGTTTTGCGGGTTGAGGAAGGGAGTAACGTGAGCCTAGAGAGAGGGGGTGCCACAGAAGGACATGAACTAGCAGTCATGTTCTTCCAGCTGCAGCATACTGCCAAGTTTTTTCCAGTAAGGAGGAGGGAGGGGATGAGGAGGACACTGACTGTACTTGGGTGCCTGAGAAAAGAGAGGAGGAAAGTGAGGGGGAGGAGGAGGCACAACTCCTACGAGGCAGGATGTCCTCCAGGGGCTAGTTTAAGGGCAGTTACTCTATTGCATCACACCACAGAGCTCCACAGGTGCAGGGCACTGCTGACTCCCCGCTGACTTCCAAAACTTCAATGACGTGGGCTTTTTTAACACTTGTGCAGTAGATGGCACCATTGCGGTTTGCAATCTATGTCTGAAGCGGATCAAGCATGGCCAGAACAGCAGCCTCTTGGGCACTACATGCTTTACAAGACATATGACAACCTGGCATGCAGTCCGTTGGCAACAGCACTTGAAAGACCCACATCATAAAACAAGGCGGACTTCTCCTTGCTCCTCATCTGTGACCTCATCCCCTACTATACCTCCAGTCCTCTCAAAACCTGCACTGAGAGGAATGAAGGTCTAGCAATGGGTGCCACAAGTACTTTCAGCCAATCTGCTAGCAGTACACCACCAGTTGATGTCAGCAGGCAAATTTCCCTACCCCAGTTGCTGAACCATAAAAAAAATACTGTCCCAGCCATCCACATGCTCAGCGTTTAAAGGCTAGCTTGGCCAAATTTCTAGCACTCCAACTGCTGCCTTTTGAGCTGGTAGAATCTGCCCCCTTTCCTGAATTTGTGGAACGTGCTGTACCACAGTGGCAGGTTCCGAAAATACATTTCTGTTCACATAAGGCCATTCCAGCGCTCTACTGTCGTGTGGTAGGCAATGTTCTGGCCTCCTTGGACAGGGCGGTCAGCAACAAACTACATATTACCGCTGACTCATGGTCCTGCAGACATGGTCAGGGATGTTACCTTTCCTTCACGGCGCACTGGGTAACTCTTCTGGCAACTGGGAAGGATGCAGGACATGGTTCAGTGTTAGAGCTACCACGCCTCCAAAAAAATGGTGCTCTTTCTGCCACATCTGCTTCCTCCACCTCCTCCTCTTGTTCTTCCTCTGTGGCCTCTTCTGCAGCAGTGTCCTCTGAAGCAGCAGTGCTTGCAAAACGTTCTAGGGCCTACACAAGCGGTCAGGCTAAAAGATGCCATGCAGTGCTTCAGTTGGTCTGCCTAGGGGACAGGAGCCACACAGGGGCAGAGATTCTGTCAGCTCTGTGGGGGGGCAGGCTCAGAGGTGGTTGATGCCATGTCAGCTTGAGCCAGGAATGCTTGTTTGCGACAATGGCACCAACCTTCTCTCTGCCCTCCGACAGGGACACTTCACACATCTTCCATGCTTGGCACACGTCCTGAATTTGGTGGTGCAGTGTTTCTTGACCAGGTGCCCAGGCTTACGAGATATTCTGAGGCATACCAGAAAAGTCTGTGGTCATTTCTGCTGGTCATAGAATGCCAGTGCTTGGCTGACTGACATTCAGCGGGAATTCAACCTGCCCACCATCATTTGTGATATGCCCACCAGGTGCCCAGGCTTACGAGATATTCTGAGGCATACCAGAAAAGTCTGTGGTCATTTCTGCTGGTCATAGAATGCCAGTGCTTGGCTGACTGACATTCAGCGGGAATTCAACCTGCCCACAATCATTTGTGATATGCCCACCAGGTAGAACTCAAGATTGGCAATGCTGCAGTGGCTGCATGCACAGCAGAGGGCCATCAATGAGCACCTCTGTGAGTATGGCACCAGGACAGGCTCAGGGGAGCTTGTTTTATTTTGCCATGCCAGTGGCTACTGATCAAGGATGCATGCACCTCCCTGTCACCATTTGAGGAGGCCACAAGGATGGTGAGCAGTGACAATGCATGCATCAGTGACACTGTCCCTCTAGTCTTCCTGCTAGAGCACATGCTTTGTGGAATCATGGACAGGGCACTTGAGGCAGAACAGAGGGAGGAAGAGGAGGACTTCCTTTCCTCTCAAGGCCCCCTTTATGCAGATAGCATCCCTGCAGGGCCACCAAACACACAGAAAGAAGAGGAGGAGGAGGATTGTGTCAGCATGGATGTAGAGGATAACACACAGCAGTCTTCAAGGGATGGTTTTCACTCCCCAGAAACCCAAGGAGTTGTACGTGGCTGGGTGGAGGTAGGTCCTGACAATGTCATCCTCAGTGACCCAGAGGACTCTCATGTCTGCTCAAACATAGGCTGGATGGCCTCCCTGATTCTGCAAAGCCTGCGAAAAGACCCCAGGGTTCGTGGTATCAAGGAGAGGTATAATTACTGGGTGGCAACCCTTCTTGATCCATGTTACAAGGGTAAAGTTGCAGAGCTCATCCTGCCTTCGCAGAGGCAGCAGAGGTTGAAACATCTTCAGAATAGCTTGAAGAAAAGTTTGTGCAATGCCTTTCCAGACCCTGGGAGGTTACCATTTCCTGCTGCTGGACAAATTGTTTCTGAGGCTTCCTTCAGTCATAGGAAGAGCGGTGGAAAAGGTGGCTGGCTGACCGATGCCTTTAAACAACTTTTCAGTCCTCAGCGCCCAGGGCTGATAGTTCCAAGCAACCATCGTTAGCGTCTGCATTATATGGTGCAGAAATATCTAGGGGTAAGAGCAGACTTGGAGACCATTCCAACTGAGAATCCACTCAGTTACTGGGTCTTGAGGATGAACCACTGGCCGGAACTTGCTCAATATGCAATCGAGCTACTGGCCTGTCCTGCATCCAGTGTGCTTTCTGAATGGACCTTCAGTGCTGCTAGAGGGTTTGTAGCGGATCAAAGAGTGCGCCTGTCCACAGACTCCGTTGATAGGCTCATATTTATAAAAATGAATCAGTCCTGGATCAGCAGCTATCAAGCCCTTGATGCTGATGCAACTGAATTTGCTAGGGATCTGGGATCCATTGAAGACTGCCCATGCTGTCTATCCTACTCCTCCTATCCTGAATCCTGATGATGCTAGCTTTCAAGAATATTTTGTGTTTAGGGTACCACCAACACCCAAGGCCCAATTTTTCTTCACCTGTTTTACAGGGGCATGTCATAACTTTTTTTTAAAAAAAAACATTTTAACAGCAGGGCCTGTTCCTGCGCCCAACAAGAGTAAATGCGAGGGGTTACAGTGTTCTGCTACCACCAATACCCAAGGGCAAATTTTTCTGCACCTGTTTGACTGGGGCATGTCATTACAATTTTTTTAATAAATTACAACTGCAGGGCCTGTTCCTGCTTCCAACAAGAGTAACTGCTAGGTTTTATAAATAAAAAAGATTTGCGCAAATTTGATATGTTATGTTGGCACAAAATTCCACAATAAGTCCAGAAAAAAATAATAATAATTGTCCATATAGGTTGATCAAAAACTGATGTTAGATGAATGACTTCCTCCACCAGGTGAAAAGGAGAAGTAAATAGATGTAGTGTCACCAATCAAATAATTCAGGTACTCTTACCGGAACACCTTTGTTTACCTATCTCTAGGTAAACGGACAGCGCATGCAGACTAGCCTCTGCAGGTTTAAAAGGGAACCGATTCCTCTTCAGCTAACCCGTCAGGTGTACTAGATATGCATATTGGACGACCTCCAAATTGATCATAAATTGTCTCCAAATTCCCCCAAACGATGGTATATAGGAAAGGAAGAAGACTCCAATAGTGTAACACAGTTTTAATGTAAAAAGTAAGTTAAAAAGCCAAATGGCTACTTACAGATCCAATAAAAGTAATGCGCATAAAGACAAACGAACAGCAGCCGGCTATTTTGCGTTCCACCCGTGCTTCCGGGTCACATGGGGCGACGGCGTCAGTGCGTCAAACCGCCCGACACGTTTCGTCACAATTGACGTTATCATCGTGCCCTATGATAACGTCAATTGTGACGAAACATGTCGGGCGGTTTGACGCACTGACGCCGTCGCCCCATGTGACCCGGAAGCACGAGTGGAACGCAAAATAGCCGGCTGCTGTTCGTTTGTCTTTATGTGCATTACTTTTATTGGATCTGTAAGTAGCCATTTGGCTTTTTAACTTACTTTTTACATTAAAACTGTGTTACACTATTGGAGTCTTCTTCCTTTCCTATATACCATCGTTTGGGGGAATTTGGAGACAATTTATGATCAATTTGGAGGTCGTCCAATATGCATATCTAGTACACCTGAAGAGGAATCGGTTCCCTTTTAAGCCTGCAGAGGCTAGTCTGCATGCGCTGTCCGTTTACCTAGAGATAGGTAAACAAAGGTGTTCCGGTAAGAGTACCTGAATTATTTGATTGGTGACACTACATCTATTTACTTCTCCTTTTCACCTGGTGGAGGAAGTCATTCATTTAACATCAGTTTTTGATCAACCTATATGGACATTTATTATTATAATTTTTTCTGGACTTATTGTGGAATTTTGTGCCAACATAACATATCAAATTTGCGCAAATCTTTTTTATTTATTACATGAAGTAGCTTTAGCACTCATACATCTAGACAGGTTCACAGCTGGGGACCATGAAGTAGCTTTAGTAGAGATACAGCCATATAGTTTCACGGCTGTGAACCATGAAGTAGCTTTAGCACAGATACAGCTAAATAGGTTTACGGCTGGGGACCATGAAGTAGCTCTGAGGTACTGCACAGACAAGAGGCTCTACTCACAGAATCCTGGAACAAGATCCATTAATAGGTGCAACCACTTGTAATGAAATCCACCATCCAGTCCAAAGGGCACCAGAAGCAAGCAGCCCTTCCCCCCCCACTTTTTATTTCAGCTCACTGAACCAT
>BLSH010051962.1:301311-325363 GCA_018402905.1 Glandirana rugosa
GCCATTTGGCTTTTTAACTTACTTTTTACATTAAAACTGTGTTACACTATTGGAGTCTTCTTCCTTTCCTATATACCATCGTTTGGGGGAATTTGGAGACAATTTATGATCAGTTTGGAGGTCGTCCAATATGCATATCTAGTACACCTGACGGGTTAGCTGAAGAGGAATCGGTTCCCTTTTAAGCCTGCAGAGGCTAGTCTGCATGCGCTGTCCGTTTACCTAGAGATAGGTAAACAAAGGTGTTCCGGTAAGAGTACCTGAATTATTTGATTGGTGACACTACATCTATTTACTTCTCCTTTTCACCTGGTGGAGGAAGTCATTCATCTAACATCAGTTTTTGATCAACCTATATGGACAATTATTATTATTTTTTTCTGGACTTATTGTGGAATTTTGTGCCAACATAACATATCAAATTTGCGCAAATCTTTTTTATTTATTATGTGTTACTAGGTGGTTCCTAATTGATTTGCAGCATTTAATCTATATCTAATTTTTAGCGCGGTATTTCTTACAATTAACTGCTAGGTGTTACAGTGTTCTGCCACCACCAACACCCAAGGCCCAATTTTTCTGCACCTGTTTGACTGGGGCATGTCATTACAATTTTTTAAATAAATTTCAACTGCACGGCCTGTTCCTGCTTCCAACAAGAGTAACTGCTAGGTGTTATAGTGTTCTGCCACCACCAACACCCAAGGCCCAATTTTTCTGCCCCTGTTTGCCTGGGGCATGTCACTACAGTTTTTAAAATAAATTACAACTGCAGGGCCTGTTCCTGCCTCCAACAAGAGTAACTGCTAGGTGTTACAGTGTTCTGTCACCACCAATACCCAACGCCCAATTTTTCTGCACCTGTTTGACTGGGGCATGTCATTACAATTTTTAAAATAAATTACAACTGTAGAGCCTGTTCCTGCTTCCAACAAGAGTAACTGCGAGGGTTTACAGTGTTCTGCCACCACCAACACCCAAGGCCCAATTTTTTTGCCCCTGTTTGACTGGGGCATGTCATTACAATTTTATAGAGTGCAGTCCCCGTAATATATAGTTCAGACTATATGTTGCAGTCAGTGTAGTATATATAACACATTGTATTGAAGTGGTTAAGGGTGGGGCAACACCGTGGTGTAGTGGTTAGCACTTTCCCCTAACAGCAAAAGGGTCTCTGGTTCGAAACCCAACCACGACACTACCTGCCTGGAGTTTGCATGTGGTGGGCTAAGCACTACATGGCCATATAGTGTGACGGACTCCCCATATTTTATTTAATGATGTCCAGGTACTTTTAAATAGCCTTGCAGGATTTAATGTCATTATTGCTTGTGTGCGCTGTAATATACTGTTTTGTTCATGTGGTCTAATACATTATTAGGGTGTGCCCCCCAAGTATATATTTGTCTAGTGTAGTATATATAACACAACTTATTGAAGTGGTTAAGGGCAGGGTGGCACAGTGGTGTAGTGCAGTGGTTCTCAACCCTGTTCTCAAGTACCCCCAAAAGGCCATGTTTGCAGGTTCTCCTTTATCTTGCACAGGTGCTTTATATCAGTCAATGGCTTGGTACTTTGGACAGCTATTTTATCTAAGAGAAATTCCCAAAACATGGCCTGTTGGGGGTACTTGAGGACAGGGTTGAGAACCACTGGTGTAGTTGCTAGCACTTTCGCCTAGCAGGAAAAGGGTCACTGATTCGAATCCCAACCACGACACTACCTGACTGGAGTTTGCATGTTCTTCCTGTGCCTGCATGGGTTTCCTCCGGGTACTCCTGTTTCCACACTCCAAAGACATGCTGGTAGGTTAATTGGATCCTGTCTAAATTGGCTCTAGTATATGTATGTATGAATGTGAGTTAGGGACCTTAGATTGTCAGCTCCTTGAGGGTAGGGACTGATGTGAATGTACAATGTATATGTAAAAGCGCTGCGTAAATTGACTGCGCTATATAAGTACCTGAAATAAATAAATCCCGCACCAAAATTATTTTTAAAAAAGGGCCTGGTTTGGATTTTCGGGGGACCCCCACACAAAATTTTTCCAGTGATTTTTGATCTATATTGCCGGGAGCCGGCAACACATTACAGCTGTGACCAAGTTTAAATTACTTTTTTCTTTAAAAATGTAATTTTGCTGCGGCACTCTTATAAACATCTCACAAATGGGCCACTTTACAGGCAGACTAAGGGGACAACCCCAGGCATGATATTTAAAGAAATATTTTTTTTTTCACTTTAATCATTATTAAAATCAGTGCTCCTGAAAAAGCGATAGTTTTAAAAACGTTTTTCTGCATTGATACATGTCCCCGAGGGCAGTACCCAGGTCCCCATACACTTTTTATGGCAATAACTTGCATATAATCCTTTAAAATGAGCACTTTTGAATTTTCCTGTTCGAGTCCCATTGATTTTAGTAGGGTTCGCATATTCAAACCAACTTATTGCCTGTTTGCAGTGTTCTGGTGTGAGCCGAATCGGGAGGTGTTTGGCTCATCCCTAACTGTTGAAAGTATTTAGTTGAACATTTGGTTATACATACTATGTACGAGTGGACTTCAAAAACTTTCCACACTTATATCATAGACTTAAAAACTTTTTGAAGAACCCTCGTAGTAGCTCAGTATTTTGGCAAAATGTATTCCCCAGTAAAGATTAAACCTGAATTGACCCCGAATTTGTGCTTCTTTGAAAACCAAGACACTAATATTCTAAAGGCTTTCTTATTGGTCCTTTGGTCAAGCCCTTAAACGTTGTTTAACTTATTGAAGTAAAGTCTCACACATAGGGTCCCAGCAAAGCAGAGATTATTCATTATACCATCTATTAAAAGCAAAACAAAAACCAAATAATGCACTCACAAAGAATCCTGAGCACACATGCTCAAATGCACATTGTACAATCATCAATGACCAGATTAATCATGAATCCTGACAAATTCTTCCCAATGCCAGCAAGTGAACATAGGTCTGGGTCCCAGTGAAACAAGAATGAAAAGCCATGCAAATCCTCTATGCGGACTATGCCCATGTGAATGTACACTGCCACTGACTCATTTCGGGGGCCCCACCCCTTCATCATGGCGCTGGTAAAGAGGCATAACCCCATATTGCACCACCTAATCAGGAGCCTAATACACATGCTACCTACTCTTATTTTCTTTACTTCCTGACCTGTAGACACAGCAGGAAGTGAAGGGAAAGCTGTGGAGACAAGTAAAAATTTGTATTTTCTCATTCAGTCCCAGTTACTGTGTTACTAGCATAGGCATGTGCACAGGGTGTGCCTGATGTACCTGGGCACACCCCAATCACTCCATGTGCATTAGCATTATCGCTCTGTGTGCCAGCAGGAAGATGGGAAAGATCTCACTCTTACCGATTCTGCCATAAGCAAAGTGTTTATGCATTTCTCTTTCACTGTGCCAGCAGGGAGATTAAGTGCCGGGGTCATGTATATGTAGACACACACACGAGTGTGTTTGAGCTTTAGGGTGCACAGGCACACCCTAATGTAATAGGCTGTGCACACCTATACTCACTAGGACAAATAGTAAGCATGAATCTTCCTAGCAGGGACACAGACATAAAAAAACAACAGGGGTTCTAAAATTCACCACACTATTTAAAAAAAGTTTTGGTTTTAAATACAGTTATCCCCACTTACTACCCAGCCATTTACTGCTACAGATAATAATGTATTGGCATTTTCCTCTTTTCATAAGGAAATACAACTTTGATATGTCATGAGAACACTATGACACTGATAATTGAAAAGACACGGGACACTGAGCTGTATGAGGGACACCTGCACCTGATTGATCCCAATTGTCTTGTTACCACCAACTACACCCATTTAATTGCAAGTGTCGAATACAACTCTTGTGGCACAGAAATTGAGGTAATATGCTGAAAAAACTGTTACTTATACGAAAACCTTCTGACGATTCACCTGATTTTTTAGAAGCTACAAGTCCCCTTTTTTCTGCATAATGCCAATTACTCTGTTTAGTTGAACCATGCAGGAAATTCGCATAGACTTCTATGGGGCTGGGAGACAGAGATACTCAAGCTGTACAGACCTTGGAGGGTGGTCTAGTTCCTGTTCTGTCCTTTCAAAACCTCCAACCACAGAACCCTAAACAAACACATGATCAGGAGGAAGGCAAGAGAGCCTGACTGTTGAGAAGCATAGGCATAAACTATTATGTGATCAACTAGATAAAATAGCAAAACCCCATTAATGACGATACAACTCTTCTTAGTCGGAAGGGCAAGGCCACAACTTTATTGATTCACATTGTGCGCTCACCCCAACCACAACAGCAAACATGCTGATAACTTGTTGACAGTAAACATACCTGTGCCAGCCATGGACGAACTGTGAGCACTCAACAAAACATGGTTTCAAGGCATGGTTTATGGTCCTAACCATAGGTCCACATCAGGCACCCAACTAACATAAGTCCACTGAGGGAATTAATCAGATACCATTTTCACTGGCAAGGTAAACGCTAGCCATTAAAGCTGTGACAATAGCAATATAAGGTGGGTGGGATGGATGAAAAATAAGGTGGTTTGGTAGGTGCACTGCTGTAGCTTCAGATGAGTGTGACCTCTCCCTGCACCAATACTGGTCTACCCTCCTTAGGAGATAGCCATTCAACTTTTATTTTCTTGAATAAATAAGGGAACATGCCCCAAACTTCTTTTGGTCATGTTTCCAACAATCAAAAGGCCCTTTCACTATGGCTCAAAGCCTCATGCACTATCAAGAGAGGTCCAGTTTCCTTCCCAATCCTCTAGGCCAGTGATTCTCAACCAGGGTTCCGTGGAACCCTAGGGTTCCTCCATAAGTTGCTAGGGGTTCCTTGAGAAATGAGCAATTACTGCCTCACAGATAAGTTCCCACTGACACTATTGTTATTTTTAGCTATTTGAAAAAGGGTAATTCTTTCCAATGACTACAAGTGTAAGGACCATTCTTCCCACTGACCAGCACACTAATGTATCATGAGTTGTAGATTTCTAATTTTTAGCAGGGGTTCCCTGAGACCGGAGAACTATTTCAAGGGTTCCTCCGTGTTGAAAAGGTTGAGAAAGGCTGCTATAGGCACCTGGATCAAAAATCTACAATGTTATTTCTTACAATTATTAATAGCCAGTTATAGTTTGTGCACTCATTTAAAGATTTTTTTCTGTCTCCAGGAAAATGAGAAAGATATTATATTTTCCAACCGGATTACCTCATTTGATAGCATGGATTCGGTCATTTCAAGGAAGAACCACATGGTCATCCCCATGAACTGCTCCTTCCCTAAAGAGAGTCGACTTTCCACATCCTTTCGTGCTCATAGAGCAGATTATGAATTTATGGAGGCTGGGTTTGGTCATTTTAACTACACATTCCAGTTCTACTCAGATGACCAGTTTGTGGAAGAACTTAACCAGTATCCCTTAGAGGTTTCATTGCGGGATTTGCTGTACCTAGGGATTGAGGTATCTTCAGCTATACCCAACGTTGAACTGTTTGTGGAGTCCTGTAGAGCCACTCCACATGACAATCCCAATGATTCAGTGTTTTATGATATCATACAAAACGGGTACGGTTATAAATATGTTAATTCCTCTTGTAACAACATTTAAAACTGAACTTTAGACAGATATAAAAATAATGCATTTTTAAAATTTAAAATATATTTGTAAATGTAGTTAGTGTAACTGCTTGAATTTGACATGATTTTAGGGTATTGTAATCCCTTGTACAGCAGAACTTCAGAATGGTAGTAGGGGAGGGGTTGGAAGTTGTACTATGAGCCAGTTAGGTGTGCTACATTCTTATGTGCTGACAAGGAACCTGCTGACAAGAGAAGAGAACAGAGTGTTGACCTCATCAGTGTGGTGCTGTTCCTTCACTGTCCATATGCTTGGGGTAGGGAACTGACTATACTTTTTTGTTTAACTGTAGCAGAGAAAAGTCAGGTCATCTGGCTGGCTGTGCTGTCTGGAACGGTTGTGTAAATCTCAGGGCTAGATTGATAGAAATACAAATTATTTGGCAGGTGAAACCACTACTATATATGTATTCCAATGGTATATTCAGCTGTTTGCCTGGAGTACATTTGTAAATAGTGGAGTGACACACTAAGGCAGGGGTAGGCAACCTCGGCACTCCAGCTGTGGTGAAACTACAAGTCCCATGAGACATTGCAAGACCCTGAAAATCACAGGCATGACTGCTAAAGGCAGAGCCATGATGGGATTTGTAGTTTCACCACAGCTGGAGTGCCAAGGTTGCCTACCCCTGCACTAAGGCCTTGAATCACTTAAAGTGCACCAGTGCATTGCCCATAGTAAGCAAAGTAACTGGTTGACTTTAACATAAGCACTAATCTGCAGATAATCTGTGCCTACAGTGCTTTACTTACCTTCCTTTGGAAAGGATTGTGGCTTATTACATTGATATGTACATTTCAGCTTGTGATATTGAACTCTGTAAACAATATCCTTTTTTTTTTTACAAATCAGACAATGCTAGGCAGGTTCTGACTTTCTAAACTATTCTAAAATTATTACTGGTAAAGGCTAATTGGATTGGTGCACCTTTGAGCATAATTTTTACTCTTTGACTGCCTTGTTAAATAATCCCAAAGGTTATAATTGCCTGTTATGTTTTCATCTAGGTGTATAACAGACGATACTGTGGTCCCTTACTCTAGACTCCCAACGCAGTTCCGGATCTCCATAGAGGCCTTTGCATTTATTGGGTACCATGAAGAAGTAAGAAAAATAAATGCACTAAAACTAACACATATTTTAGTGCAGGCTTATCAGCACCCATAACATAGTGTGGTTAAGAGACAACCAGTTGGGATGCAGTTCTTATATGCTAACAGAGAACAAACAGATAGGGGAGAGTGACAGAGAGTCTGTTGCTTCTCCTTTCACACCAATCACAGCCTGGGGGAGGGACAAGACCTGTAAGTGTTACATAACTGTATCAGAGAAAAATCAGGTCTCCTGAATTTCCAAACAGACATGTGCCCTGTGGCATAGCTGTGTAAATTTCAAAATGAGAAACAGGAAAACAACTTCCGTTTTAGATCAAACAGCTTCATTATACATATTTCATTTGTGTGTTAGCTATTTGCCTAGCGTTCACCTGTAATACTGAATCAGTTATTAGTAGTACTTGCACCTTGTTAATATTTCTTTTGCAGGTTTACATCAGCTGCATGGTCATGCTGTGTAAGGTGGGAGGATATACACGCTGTAGTCAAGGCTGCACCAACGGTACAATGGGAGAGAATCACAGACGTAAGAGATCAGTAGGCTCTGAATCCCAGCAGCATTCTATTTCCCAGGGTCCTCTGCGGCTGAACAAACCATCTGAACATAACACAGGTAAGGACAATATAAGGGAAAGGAGATTTCCAGCTACAACATTTCTTATCCCACCTACACCTTAACATTATGCAGCCCTGCCATCTTACCCAATCAAGGCTAAGTGACAGTGTCTCTGCAAAGAGCACCACCCGACCCACTTATACTCACTTTACTTGCACTACCTCAACGCTCCTTTCTCCATTCCAGGCAGAGATTCTACCCAATGCAGAGAATGTGTCTTGCGTTTGACTTGATGGTCCCCTGTGACATTGCCCAGGCCTAGCAGCTAATTGCCAGGCCTGAGCTCTGTCATTTGAATGAGGGAGTGATACCCCCTCTTGCCAACAGAGACAATTTTTTTTACCAGTATACACACTTAATTTTAGTGGCAGTAGTGATGGAGGGAGGAGTGACTGGGGAGTGTTGGTAAGGTGAGTATAAGAGTGTAGGGGAATGCGCATTGCAGAAATACTGTCACTATGCTATCATATTGAATGGCGATCAGCTGCGTTTTTTTTCCAGCCTACCCGTTCGGCAGAAGCCATAGACGTATGACTGGGTTCTGTTGGAGAAGCTGCTGTACACACTGGCCGAATGTTTCTGTTGAACAGGCCGATATTCAGCCCGTGTGTGCCGGCCTTAAAGAGGAGCTCATGCCCCCCCAAAAGTCAGCTGCTACAAATACTGTAGCTGCTGACTTTTATTATAAGGATACCTACCTGTTCAGGGATCCAGCGATGCCCTCACCTGAGCTGACTAATCAACAGGCTTCAGGTCCAGGCGCCGGAATCTTCAGTGAGGGAAACCGGCAGTGAAACCTTGCAGCTTCACAGTAAGTTTCCTACCATTCACAAGCCATGCTGCCCTTTGTGAGTGGCCCCACAGTCTTCTGAGACGTGTAATGTGTCCCAGAAGGCTGCCGGGGTAAGGAGGGGGGAGAACTTCCACTCAGATTGTTGCAGCGATCTGACCTGTAAGTGGGGGCGGGTACCGGTCAAAGCCAAGTATCCGCCCCCCCCACAAAGTGCCAAATGTGACAGTGGAGAGGGGGAGGATGCAAACAAGCGGAGCTTGCCCTTTTGAGTGAAGTTCCGCTTTAAGCATACAGTCAGCCATCCGTAGGCGTGCGCACATAGGGTATAAGGTGTGCCTGGGCACACCCTAATCACCCTGTACTGTGCAATAATAAAAAATACAAAATTGTAAAAAAATAAATAAAATAAAAATAAACTACTGACACCTATCTCTGCCCTACTAACACCATCCTCTGCCCTTCTGACATATATATACACACACACACACTCATGTTTGTTTGCGCTTTGTGGTGCACACCCTAATGCAATAGGCTGCACACACCTATGCAGCCATCAAAGTCAGAGTAGAGTCAGAACCCATATGCATATTTCAGTGAATGAAAGTAATTGAACCAGAGGATTACCATAACATGTTGGCATTTTCATAAGTAGAGGTATGCAATGGCAACCTACATATTTTCCCACATGGCCTTGTATCAAGTGGCTATCAAGCTTGTATTTGTTTCCGTTCATAGATCAGGATATCTTTAGTTTGCTGGAGGTCAGATCAGGGCTGAAACTAGTGGGAGACAGGGGAGGCACATGCCCTGGGCGCCGCTTCTAGAGGGGTGCCGCTCCCACCCGTACTGGGAACCGATTCTCTAAGGGTGCCACTGCCGCCCGATCAGGTGTAAAGGACAGGCAGCGCCCGCTGCATAGTTTGCCAAATACCAGAGAATAAAATAGAAGGAGGGAGGCCGGACAGGCGCACTAGCACTGAATCACTCCGCTCCTCCCACACGCCCGCACTAAATAAAAGCATTCCAGAGCAATGCTTCAGCCACTGGTGCTATGTTGCTACAACAGTAGCTACAGCATTGCTCCGGAATGCTTTTCTATAGGACGGCGGGAGGAGCGGAGTGATTCAGTGCTAGTGCGCCTGTGCGGTCTCCCTCCTTCTATTTTATTCTCTGGTATTTGGCAAACTATGCAGCGGTCGCTGCCTGTCTTTAAAACTTGATCGGGCAGCAGTAGCACCCTCGAGCAGAGGCACCCGGTGCAGGTGGCGTCCCTGGAGGTGTGCTTTGAGGTTTCCCTCCTAATCCTGCCCAGTGCCCAAACAGTCCATGTCTTTCTAGAGTGAGGCATCCCAGCTTACAGTACAAGTTTACATGAGAGAGCCTGCCTGGAACTGGAAGGCATTTATTAGGACAAGGAGAGGGTGTTTGTGTGCAGAAGGCCCTGGACTAGGAAGGTGGGGCTGGTGTGGCAAAGGATTGGAGGGACTGGAGGGGGGATTGTTTGGTGCAGAACTAGGAGGGGAGTCCAGAGGAGGCCCTGCACTTGGGAGGGGGGGGAGTACACAGGAGGCCCTGGACTTGAAAAGTGGGGTTGGTGTTGTTGGAAGGACAACAGCATGTAATATAAAATTACTTTTATAAACTGACTGTATACTGTGTGCATTATACCTATATATCCAGCAGGTGGCACTGTAGTGTGTATATGTGGTGATGTAGTTAGAGGAAGTGTTGTCTCTCTCTGTGAATGTAGTTGTATGTTCCTGTTTCCATGATAAGACATGTTCTGATATTCCTCCAAAAAAGCAAAGCTATTGCTGCAAACAAGAAGCTTCCAGCACATGATTCCAATACCCTGCTAACATGTGTGACAAAGGACCTGGATGTAGAGGGCAGGGTGCAGAGGAGGCTTGGGAGGGCCATACAGGAGGCATTGGACTAGGAGGAGGGTGCTTTAGAGAAGGAGGGGGTACAAAGAATGCTCTGGACTGGGGGTGGGAGTGCAGAGGAGGCCCTTGACTAGGAAATGGGGTTTAATGTAGCAAAGGCCCTGAATGGGGGGGTTACAAGGGAGATACTGGACTAGGTGAGGGGGTGCCTGGAGGTCCCAGATTATGAGAGGGTGTGTCTGGAGGCCCTGAACTATGAGAGCAGTTTTATTTTATTAAAATGAGTGTACTGAGGTTTGTCCTGTCTGTTACATTTTTGCTTGTGGCACAGTCATTAACCACTTGCTGACCGCCCGCCGCAGCGCGATGACGGCAACATGGCTCCTTATCGCAAACCGCAATAACTAGTATTGTAAGCGCGAGTGCCGCCGGAGGCGCGCTCGCGCACTCACTGTGTTCCGGGGGGCCAGGGAGCGGGTAGGGCGGACTCGATCTCCCCCAGCTACCCGCGATGGCCCCCCCGCCCCGCAGTGAAAGAACGGAGGTCCGTGCCCTGTATATGGTAGCCGTAATCACTCCCCTCCCCCTGCCAGTCCAGCCCCCATACAGTTAGAACACACTGAGGGAACACAGTTAACCCTTAGAGTGTCCCCTCCAGGTTAACCCCTTCACTGCCAATGGCATTTACACAGTAATTAGTGCATTTTTATAGCACTGATCGCTGTATAAATACCAATGGTCTCCAAAAAAGTGTCATAATGGTCCGACATGTCCGCTGTAATATTGCAGGACCGCTAAAAATCGCAGATAGCCGCCATTACTAGTAAAAAATAATAATAATAAAAACCCCAGAAATTAATTCTCATCGTCCGTAAACGTGGCAAATTTTGCGCAAACAGCGATTGCAATTTTTTTTTACCAAAAATATGAGGAAGAATATAAATCGACCAAAACCAATGAAAAAAAATCTTTTTTTTATAATTTTTTCTGGATTTGTATGTTAGCAAAAAGTAAGAAATTTTTTTTTTTTTTGCAAAATTGTCGCTGTTTTTTTTGTTTATAGCGGCGATCAGAAATGACGCAGAGTGAATCAAATACCACCAAAAGAAAGCTCTATTTGTGAGAAAAAAAGGACGCAAATTTCGTTTGGGTACAATGTTGCACAACCGCGCAATTGTCAGTTAAAGCGACGCAGTGCCGAATCGCAAAGTGTTCTGATCCTAAAGTGTGAAATCCTTCCGGGGCTGAAGTGGATAAAGCATATGGCCCTTTAAGCCTCTCCCACTGTTGATGCAATCTGACTACACCCACAGTTTTGGCACGGCACACAGAGTGCACCACTATATTGTAGGGTTGCCACCTCATCCCTTTAAACCCGAACACATATTAATTAAACAGGTTCTGAGGCTAATTTAATGCAGATAAGACACTGAGTTTAATTAGCACCTTATTTAGCCTGTGTAATAAATATGTGTTTGGGTTCAAAGGGATGAGGTGGCAACCCTACTATTTTTCTGGGGGGTGCGAAAAAAGTGACCAGCCCTGGGTGCCAGATGTGCTAGCTACTGTACATCACTGGGGCAGATAGATTCACTAACTGCATTATAACTTATGGCCATTAAAAGATTGCTTCTCTTGATTTTTAAGTACTTGGACAGTTTCAAGAAAGTAGACAGTTTGTTGTATTTGTATTTGTTGTGTGGCCTCTCAAAGGAAAATACTGTATCTCAAAATTCTGTATTTTTTTCCTGACCAAAGAAAATAAAGAGGGAACGTATGTATAAAACCACTAACGTTCCCTTTTTGTGATCTATGCATCCCCAAGCATTGGTGCCATTAATGTCTCTTCTGTCTTTTAGATGTTGAAGACCCTCCAGCACTGAATGTGAACACATTGGTGATCGCTGTCTCCGGAGCGGTGATTGTGGCCCTGGTTGCATTCATTGTCCATGTGATGGTGAAGAAATCAGCAAGATTCAGCTATCAGAACCTATAAATACAGAAACCCAAACCTGATTGTGCACAGCACATGGGTGCCTATAACAGCAAATGATCCACAATGGAGTCCTCTTTGTATTGCTCTGAAATCTGTAAATCTGAAATCCTCTGGACACTTTATAGATAACAAAATGTAAAATCAAGCAGTTCTTGCTGCGCGCTTTGATTTAAAAATTATAAAAAGCTTATTTGCTGTAAACCTGTCATGCGTGAAAAGTAGGCTTCAATGCTGAACTGACTTCTAGGCTTGTATTGTATTAAGGCCCATACACACGGTCCAATTATCGGCCCAAAATGTTCATACGACAGCCTGTCGTCCGATAATCTGACCGTTAGTACGCCCCATTCAACAGCTGATTTTCATTTATCGTCCAACAACAGCTGGATGAGCCGACTAGAAAATTTTTGTCTGCCGACAAGGCCACATCCGATTTTGGCCTCATCTGTACAAAAGTTGTAAGGAACGAGCCGGAAGTGTTCGGTCGTGTAAACACGAAATTAGCGGAAGGGGTCCAAAAGGGTGACACACGAAAACTGAACTTCCTCTTTATACGCTCGTAGCACGTCACTACGTTCGCCTTTGTCGAGCGATAATTTTACTAACGTCCGTATGCTAGACAAAATCACAGACAGCCGATTTTGGGAAAAATTGGACGCGCGGTCGTACGACAATCGCAGCATGTGTACAAGACTTTAAACCCAAAACTAAACTTTAATATATTAAGACTTGCCAATTCTTAAATGTGATGACTGCATTTGTTTTTGTTTTTATTTTTATTTTCACCTGGTGATCCGGCCAGTAAGGGTCCTTTCACACATACGGACCATTCATCAGTTTATCAGTTCCGTCACATCAAAACGGATGAAGTATTCATCCGTTTTTTCATCCGTTTTTCATTTGTGGTCATCAGTTTTTCATCAGTTTTTTTTACATCCACTACCATTGCAAAAATGGATGAAAAACTGACCATTCGTCAGTTTACATCCGTTTTAAGCCTGATTTTTTTTGATGGATGAAAAACAGGGCTTTCATACGTTCAAAAAAATTTATGTTGACGGAAGCGGATGAAAACGGATACAAATGAATGATCATCCGTTGTCATCCATTTTTCCATAGAGATGCATTGATATCTGTTTTTCATCCATCAACGGATGGATGAAAAACGGACAAACGGTCCGTATGTGTGAAAGGGGCCTAGCATATTTCCTGTCCTAGGGTGTCTCCACTCCACTGGAGGAGTAATGGAGATCCCTTTGGACAGCAGCACCATGGGAGAGGGTACTATTAGATGTGATAAAGAAATTAAAGCCGAGCTCCAGCTAACACTATTTAAGCAGATACAGCAATGTTTTTTTTTTCTTCTGGCATTAAGGTTTAAATGAATTAAAACTGATTATTGTAAGCACCCCTGTCAGTGGTACATGATTTGTCTCAACTCTCTTACTGACAATTTTGCTGCACAGCTTTGCACTTAAAACGGAGTTCCACTCAAATGTGGAACTTCCGCTTTAATGGCATGTCATTTTTTGGGGGGGGTGACCAGGGACCCTGTTTTCACAGGGTCCCAGGTCCACTTCCTCTCCTGGCGCCGCAGCTCAGGGAAGGAAGTCCACCTTCCCCCCTCCCTCTCGGCGATCTTCTGGGACACATCACAGGTCCCAGAAGATACGCCGGCCAGTCACACGGCGCAGTGCGACTCACGCATGCGCAGTGCGTGCCCGGCTTTGAAGCCAAAGCCGGGTGCCCACACCTGTGATGCCGGCGCCGTGGAGAGGATGGGGAGAGGAGCAAGCCCTCGGGCGACCGCATCACTGGAGGGAGGGACAGGTGAGTGTCTGATTATTAAAAGTCAGCAGCTACACTTTATGTAGCTGCTGACTTTTACATGGGTGGAACTCCGCTTTAAAGGAAGTGGAAAAACAACAGACTTACTGGCCAAATGGCCAGGTGAAAATAAAAGTAAAAAAAACTAAAAAAGACAACTAATGCAGCCACCACATCTAAGAATTGGAGAGCTGGCGCTGAACAAGTAGACAGGTCCAAAAATTCCAAAAAATAGTCTCATAGAAAAATAGAAAATTGCCGGCAGAAAAAACGACAGAGTAGTCCGAAAGATTTTTTTTTTCTTGTCTTGTTTTGATTTTTGTTTTGTTTTTTTGTTAACTTTTTTGTCTGCGTATAGATCTATGTTTGTCCCAACCTTGTTTGCAGCCATGTTAGCCGTCTCATTACCTCTGCTGGAAGTCTCAAGTCCTTTCCACAATGCTTGTCCCAGGTCAGGAGAGAATATGAGTATTGATGTTATTTTCAGGAGTCCTTCAATGGCAGTCCCTGTGTTTCCTTCATGACAGCTTTCCTTTAAGCAACTCTTAACAAACTACCAAATACAGCATTTTATGTTTAGAAAATTGCATTGATTTTGCTGTATGATTAAAACTCTGTAATAAAACTCTGAAGCAATGAATATTGTTTTCTTCGTTTTCTGTATTTTAGAATTAGCTGTAGATAAACTGGAAATGGGCTTAAAGTGCCGCTGTCACCAGAGGGCTGCTTGTATCCAAAGCAAACCTGCTAAAGAATATATTTACCTTTCTGATGGCCTGCGTTTTGAAATGCCGCTGCTTCTCGACCACTGCAAGTATTTGTACCTTCGGATGGGTTGTATATCTGTTTTCCCCATTGCATGCTGTGGTCCCCTCCACTGGCTTTTGCATTCTGTAAGGCTGCTGGAAAGATAAATATATTCACTCTTCTTTTACAGGTATGATTTTGAATACAAGTGACTTTGTGGTGACAGGGTGACTTTAAATTCTAATTCTGACCTCAGTGCGCCCCCACAGAGGACCCCCTGTGTGTATTTTATATTTTTTATACTTACCATTTTCTGGTGTCTCCTGGCCAGTCACCTGATGTGCTAAGTCCTGTACCCCTTCAGTCTTTTCCTGCAGTGGGTAGTCATGGATGATGCACCAATACACGGGGAGAGCATGGCACTGTGCTTACGGGGCGGGGCCATGACACTCTGCACTCTGTTTTGCCTCACTTTTCCAGGTGGAGTGTCGCTGGGCATCATTAAACCCAGGGGACTGAGGATATCTTGTGGAGAAAAGGTGGTACTGTGGGGTAGAGATAAGGATGAGTATTGCAGCCTGAGACATTTAAAAAAAATCAATAAGATAAGTGCAAACTACCTCTAGCTCAGTGTTATCAAACAATGTGACTTTATATAAAATTACTACAAAAATAATAAATATAAGGTGCTCAAGAGAATTTTCTTAGTTGCTGCTGAACACTAATTAGTGATTTCACTCCACCAAAAGCATATATATGAATTCATGAAAGTGCAGCGCTACTAATTAATATACTATATTCATAAAGTCCATAACGCCACTGTTACGCACACATCCAAAAAAAAGTCTGTCTATGAATGTAATCAACCACTGTGCTCCAATCTTCTTTATCTAAATGTGATCACCCACCACCAGGTGAATAACCTGCTCACCTCACCGCTGCTAATCAGAAGCTTTTTATTACAACTCCCCCTGGTCCCCTGGAATGGACTCCTTCCCTCCCTTCTGGGATAGAGCGATCCTTTCTCACCGGATTTCTCATATACGGACCACATGAAGTAGAAACGCAAATACATAGTGCTCTCTGTCTCCAAAATGTATTAAAAGCCCCCCTAATTAAAAACACTTACAAGAAAGATGATAGAAAATCCCTTCAATATAAAATCCGTCAGCTAGCTCACCCCTCCGCTCAGTATGCGGTGGCTGCGTGATGTCAAAGGGCTGGGCTCCTCCTCCTAAACGCGTGTTGTGATTGGACTTCTTCAGTAGGGATTCACTTAGCCAAAATGCACCAATTTTTTGCCACACAAGATTCTGTTAGAAAAAATGGGTGAATGTTGTGTGAAAATGCTGTTGTGATCACGTTATACATGCTAGTTTATTTCAATTTTTTTTTATAAAAGAAATACACAGGTGTCATAATGTACATCTAACACCTTAAAGTGGAACTTCACTCTCCTAATCATCATTGTTTATTTTTAATCCTTATGCTGCTAGCATAGGTAAATAGATAGGAAAGTATATAGTATTTACTTGTTTCAAACTCTATTTTTACATTTCTTCAGTTACTTCTTGGTTTCTTGCCTAGGCAAATGATGTCATGCATCCCAGGAGTCTTCAGGAGGGAAGCAGAGGAGGAGGGGTTTTCTTAGCTAAGCACACACTGTTGCTTGCATGCTTGAGCTAAGGGCAGATGGATTCCAGGAAGTAAATGCTACATGAATCATTTGCCCTTACTCAAGATGGCCACAGCCAGAAATGTAAGGGGGGGGGGGGTTTCAAAGTGCTTTCTCAACAAAATATAGCATGGAGACATGGATGGATGGGGGAGTTTGCTTTGAGTATTAAAAATGAATTAAATAGTATTTTTGGCTTGTGGTGCTCAGATGCAGTAAAGATTCAATTTAAAGTGGGCCATAGAGTCCATCATTTTAGAGACTGCACATATAATTTAGTGTGATTTGCACTTCCCTACCTGATCTTTCCCATTTAGAGAAGCAATACTGATCATACAACTGCAAGGGCGATCTGACATTTTAGCTGGTGTACAGTGCATAAAGGGAATTGTAAAATATATACACACACACACACACACACACACACATACTGTATATATTTATACAGGCAACTGAAAGACAAAAGACCAGTGACATATTATGCTTTTGTTTTTGGATTTGGATTCACTTTAAGTACAGGTACACTTTAAATAAGTCACCTTCTGTGCGGGTGTATTGGCTACAATAGTGTTACAATTGATGTAATAAAAATAAAAAAAAACATATATGGCAAGCATACTGTATGTGATGGCCTATTGCAATATTTACAGTACATACAAATCATGTGAAATGGTTTATCTCATGTAACAAATTGAACTTTTAATGGCTTCCTCATTTGATATGAAATGCATTCTAAACACATTTATCAATGGGAATGTCAATGTGTATTATGATATTATTATTGTGGGAATTTCTCTCCCAGCACAAAGATAATAATAAGCCATTAATCAGTCAATGTTCTATTATACAGTATATGTATATAAGGCTGGTGCTGTATCAACAAGTAGACTCAGATGAACAGAGATGGGGGGACGGGAAGTGCTGATTCTCTGTGTGTCGGTCATCAATGCTGTACTGGGGTCCCACATGCAGGGTGGGTCTGTGTCATTCAGAGCACGTGAGAAGTATTCAAACGGATGGGTGGTAAGATTTCCAAATTTTCATAAATGTATGCGTAAGATCTTCACATTTTAGATTCAGGGTCAGTTCACACCACATACAGTCCAGTGCGTTTTTTTTTCTGCATCAAAAGCACATGGAAAGTAGGTTATATGGTTTTCAATGGCATAGTTCACACCAGTGCAGTCAGTTCCAGAAAAAAAGGTAGAACATGCTGCATTTTTTCTGCACTGAACTGTACTGGAATGCGGTACAAATGCATCAAAAACGCACCAGAACGCGCCAAAAATGCACTAAAACGCACCTAAATGCACCAAAAACGCACCTGAACTCACATGTCCTTATTTTAGGTTAAGAAAAAAAGGGGGGAAGAAATACACTGGACTGCATCAAAAACGCGCATGTAGAAAAGCATCCGGAGCGCATCTGGACTGCATTTCTATGGTGTGAACTGGCCCTTAAACTCCTTTCACACTGAGGCGCTTTTCAGGTGCTTTCACCCTAAAAAAAGCGCCAAAAAAGCTCACTATTTCCATTAAAATCAATTAATGCTTTCACACTGAGGCAGTGCGCTGGCAGGGCGGTGAAAAAACGCCCCTCTCCATTGAAATGAATGAAAAGCTCTTCAATAGCACCTGAAAAGCTCTTCAAAAGTGCCCGAAAAGATCTTCAAAAGCGCTCACTGTTTTACTGGCAGTTTAGAAGCACCTCAGTGTGTAAGGGGCCTTAGGTTTACAAAAGATAAAACTGTCGTCTGGGGAAGTATTACATTGCTGGCTTACCCACTGGCTTCAATTCCTCCTGGAATCCATATTATTATTAAACTGTTCTAGCTCAGTGGTTTAAAGTATTGAAGTAAGTGGGTCAGCATGACAGCCAGTCAACTAGCATTTTTAGAAGGAGGGGTGAGTAACAGCAACGTTTATGTTTTTCATGTGATAGATTTCCTTTGTGCAATTGATTTTGGAGTTATTATTGTACCAGTAAATACATTTTAATGCACTTTTCTTACTTGTACAATAGCTGTCCCATTTTTTAAATAAATGTACATCATGTACAAATTTTCAGCTTCTCTCTTAAAGAACAAGAGAACAAATGAAATGAGACTGTATCGGTGCAATATGAAAATCAAATCAAGGAATACAGTTAAAATCTTCAATATTTATTAACAAAGGTCTAAAACATCATATTCATAAGTCCAAATGCTTATAACCCATATTTTATGGTCCATGTTATTTATAGTGGACCCTGAATTGGATCCCGACATGTTTCGCCCTATTATTGGGCTTCCTCAGGAGATGCTATCCGCTTGGGGTCTTAGCCTTCTGATGGACAAGAGATATAAGGAATATACCATAAGTGTCATATATACACTAATGGTATATTCTTTATATCTCTTGGGATATAAGTCTTCCCTGCTAGCAGAACACAATGGTCACTGCCGGCAGCCATAGCCTGCATGAAAAAAATCTGTCAGGCTGATTGTATTGAAGTCAATTGATGGATCGACTTCAGTGCAACAAACCCGTCTATTGTCTGTACTGAGGGGTTAGGCTGGAGGAGGGTCTGTACTGGGAAAGGTCTGAATTGAGTGGATTTGTAGTGAGGGGCTAAGATGGGACAGGGTCTGTATTGTGGGTTGTCTGTATAGGGGGATATCTGTGCTTGGGGTGTCTATACTTGGGAGTTTGTAATATGTTGGCAGAGGGGATCTGTACTGGGGAGGTCTGCACAGAGGGATTAAGCTGGGAGGGGGTCTGTACTGGGAGTTGTCTGTACAGGGGGATATCTGTACTTGGGGGTTTGTAATAAGGGGTTAGGCTGGGTGGGAAGTTTGCTCTGTCGGTGTCTGTGATGGGGAAGTTTGTACTGAGGGGTTAGGCTGGAAGGGTCTGCACTGGAAGTGTCTGTACTGGGGGTTAGGCTGAGTGAGGGGTCTTTACTAAAGGGTGTCTTTCCTGGGGGAGGGGGTCCATACTAAGGGGTTAGGATGGGAGGTGGGTCTGTACTGAGGGGTGTCAGTACTGGCGTGAGGGGGTCTGTACTGACGGGGTGAGGCTGGGAGGGGGATATCTATATTAGGTGGTGTCTATACGCAGGGGGTCTGTACTGAGGGGTTAGGCTGGCATTAGGTACTGTTCTGTGAGAGGTCTGAATTGAGGGGGTCTGTACTGAGGGGTTAGGCTGGAATGGGGGTTTGTACTGAGGGGTTAAGCTGGGGGGGATCTGTATTGGGAGAGTTGCTGTACGGGGGGGGTCTGTCTTGAAGGATTAGGCTGGAGGGTTCTGTAGTGGGGCAGTCTGTACTGAAGGGTTAAGCTGGGAGGGGGGATCTGTACTGGGGAGACCTGTACAGTGGGGGTCTGTCTGGGTCTTGTACTCTTGGTGATATGGGCTGAGATGGGATTTTTAATGGTTATATTTTGTGCATTATGCACTTCTGAGTCTTTTCACTCCTTAAAGTGTAGGCACGAGTACTGTGGCTTATGTGTCCTGTGTATACAGTTGGTTTGCTCAGGTTTTGTTTAACCACGGCCATTTAAGCCCCTCCCATTGTTAGCGCAATTTGGCTACACTCACAATTTGGTGGGGCACGCTGCGCATACCATTTTATTCCATTAGTTTTTGGGGTTATTTTATGAGTGGGAGAGGGGTGTTGAAAAATGATTGGCCCTGGGTGCCAGATATGCTAGGTGTGCCACTGCCTGTAAGACCAAACACTTGTTTTGAAACAGGGGACCTTTGGTGACACTGTCCATCACTGCATTTAAAAGGAGCTTCTGTCCTTGTGACATTCTTTTGGTACAGCTCTCTGCTTACATCTGCTTATGTCCACTGTTCAGAAGTATTCAGCCTGGAAAGGAAGGACCAACACTAGCAACTCATTAGGCTGTGCTGTAGACATGTGCACTGCTGGAAAATGTGTTCGTTTTCATTTCATTGGTTATTTTTTTTTTCGTTTTTCAGGTCGTTCGTTATGATCAAAATTGGTTATTTCAAATAAATTCAAAACTTCGGAAAAATTTGAATTCAAAATCCGAAAATCCGAAATTTTGAAATCCATAAATTAGTAAATTCAAAAAATTGAAAATCTGAAAATTCAAAAATCCGAAAAATAAGAATGAAAATCCAAAAATTCAAAAGAACGCAAATTCAAAAATCCAAAATAATAACTAACTAATAATAACTAACTATTAAATTATAGATATTGACATTTCCTTTCAAGTTTGGCTGTTAGTGAACGTAACGAATATGAACTTATCCAAAGTTATGAATTATCTGAAATAACGAATGCCACATCTAAACGAATGAAACCTAACAAATTAATAATGAAAAATAACAAAAATAATAATAAAAAATGTATATTATTATTATTTTATATTATTATTAATTCCTTATGTTACATTAGTTTAGACGTGCCATTCATTATTCCGGATAATTCATAACTTCAGATAAATTTATATTTGTTACGTTCACTAACAGCCAAATTTGAAAGGAAATTCCAATACCTATTTACTAGTTAGTAATAGTTATTTTTAGTTAGTTATTATTTCGGATTTTCGGTTTTTCGGATTTTCGTAATTATTTTTGGATTTTTGTTCTTTTGAATTTTCGAGCAAAACATGTATATAGGGGACAAACCCCCATATAGAAGAGGTTGGACTTTGCGGGCACGCACAAGACTAATGAATAATGTTAGTTTTATTATATATAACTATTAAAATAGGTCACAAGAAGACAATAAAATCATAACAATAGATGAGCCTCTTGGGTGCTCAAAGAAGGGAAGCCCAAATAGGATGATCTACAAGGTTCACAGACTACATTATGCCAGAACATGATACATAATACCAATTACTGTGTGCATAAAGAGTCGATAGCAGAGGGTTGGCGCATTTCACTAGAAAGCTTCTTCTGGACCTTATCCTTGTAGACTATAAGTGAGGAGTATGCAGATTTAAACACAAATTTAAACAGAGTATTTGATATGGTATATACATTGCCATTTTAATAAGCATAAACATTCAACATGATATGTGGCTTACTTGTAGCTGTCAAGGCTCCAAAGGAAAGTGAATCGGGGGGGGGCTGTCACGTACCTGGTGGTGAAGTGTGACTTCTGCAGGGGTAACCTCTCTTGCGACCCTGATTTGCGAAACCCTGGTAGAGCAGACAGGAGGTTCAGGAGTGAGGATGGCACGAGGGTCGAACTGGTCGCCGGCGACAACTGAAGTAACTCCTCCGGTCTTGTGCTAGTTGGTAGAATGGTGGTACAGGCTGGGTCGGCAACTGGCTGGCGGTGCAGTACAAGGGAGCAGGCAAGAGAATAGTCGGGCACAGGCAAAGTTCGTTAACGGGCTGACAGCAGAGGTACAAAGGGAGCAGGCAGAAGAGTGGTCGTGGAAGCCGAGGTCAGTGCAGGCAGAGATCAAAGCAGGGTCAAGACAAGCCGGGTCACAGGAACAGGTAATCAGGTAATCAAGTTGCTCAGGAACACACACAAATGCTGTGGAACAGACAGCACTGGTTGCCGGGTGCTGTCCGCTTAAATGGGGCGTTTGGTGCCAATGCCGGCGCATACGTGTGTGCACACACGCAGAGGCACGCGTACACACGCACAGGTGTGCGCACACGCTACGTGCGCCCGTGCACAGGCTTTCAGACTCGATCTCTAGCGGCAACAGCCGTTTCCTGACAGGGGTGGACACAGGGGATGTAAGCTGGCTGGACTGGACACAAGAATATCTAGGCATGAAGTAATAATAGTAAATAACCTGTTTAAGGGATATCCTAAGTAATAAAAGTATTACTTGATGTATATACAAAAACGAAACATCGACCTTATTTTTTGTGTCAAAAGAATAATATAGTGCGTTTGTATGTCGTGATGGTAAATATATGCCAATATGGCTTACACCTTCCAGAAGGACAGAGTATCTAACAAAACATTGCAAATTCCGATAAAAAATTGCACCACAGATATATATTTGGTTATGTGTGTAATAGTCAATAGGATGAAAAATAGGGACCTACCAGTTATACAATGTATAATGCTCAGCCCAAATGGCCTGGAAATCCAGGGTTTCCTATTAATTGAATAAAGCGTATGTAGCCTAAAGATAAAATGTATAGAAGTATATAAGAACAAGGAAAGAGGCATCTAAAGATCAATATATAGAGTAAGCGTATTGGGCAAAAGAGGCATACCTGAAATGACAATGTCATACAATATCCCCAACGCTGTATCTTGGCCTAGGCCAACAAGGCCCAGGCCTAGGGCGGCACAAAACCTAAATACACCACTGAATATCCCAGTGCTAGCAAGCAAAGGATGGCTGCTAGGAACTGTCTGAAATAAAAAAAGGGAGGGTATATAAAGAAGCTAAAGCCTCAAAGTCACGTCAGAGCGTGCAGGCTGGATGGTTAAATGACGCCATTGTGCTCAGCGTCCGGCTTATATATCCCAGAATTTTCGAATTTCCGAATTTTGGATTTCCGGATTTTTGTTCTTTCAAATTTTTGAATTTTCAGAAAAATTTGTTAAACAGATTTTCGTTAATTTGAATAATTCTGAATTAATGAAGTTGTCGAATTTTGTTGAAATACAAATTCGGAACAAAACTAATTGCACGTGTCTACTGTGCTGCTGACACAGAACATGCTGACAGGAGGATAGAGTAGAGTGAACAGACTGGAACTGAATATTTATGTTATGCTGTCTTTTTAGGTTGACTTAAAATACAAAACGGCATTTACAGAGCCATCATATAGATTTTCATGGAGCTGTAATTCTGGAAATTGTGGTAGCGAGTTTCAGAACACCATTATACCTATGGAAAGCAGGACCTCCAGCCCCAGCCGTTGGTACCAGAATGAAGGGTATATGAAAAGACGTGTATCCATCGATAAACCTTTCCAACTTAGGTAAGATCTGTGTTGTTGAAGTCAAACTTTTTGACAAACTTGGTTTTGAAAGGCAAGGCTTTGTGATATTACATTTTATTAGAAGTACCTCTTTGGTTCCATTTTGCTACTCATCAAAGGGTAAATCAGTTTACTGTCCTCTGGGTATGTATGTCTCACTGAGGACACTTGTCCATCTGTCTGTGCCCATAACCTTTAGCTACTGCATGCCTCATGTATGGAAGCTCTGGGTCTAATAAAATGATATTTAGTAGGTGAAGCTGCTGCTGGAACAGTCATATGAAGTGTTATATCCCAGATATATGTCAGAATTCTTTTTCTTTTTTTATTCTCTTTCATATATGAGTTGCAGTTCTATTAAATTTACATCCATACTCCAGACAAAACTTTTTTACTTGTGAGTAGAATGTGAAAGGGTTAGGTCTAACATCATCATAAAAAATATGTCTTCTCCTTTGTTCTGGTTGACACCCATCAAATAGAGAGGAAGTAGGAGATTTTTCCTGACATACTGGTTTGTCAAATAGAAGGGAAGACATCGATACAAAGTTGGGAAAGGGTCTAAAACTTCAACATTCCCAACACAACCAAATTAAACAAAACGGAAAATTTCCTATCAAATACTTACCGTAATTTTCCTTTCCTGATAGACTCCATGGCAGCATACGTCTGGGTTAACCCCGCCTCCACTCCTCCCCTATAGGACCCCACTCCCATAAATCTTTGCTCTGAGCCGGAGACCGTGTTCCGTAACTAGCCTTCTCAAGACATTGGGGGGGGGGGGGGGGGGAC
>BLSH010051962.1:392339-415182 GCA_018402905.1 Glandirana rugosa
CATCTGATATATATGTCACGTAACTCACATCTGATATAAATGTCAGTTACGTCCGTCACATAATTATATATATTATATATGTGACGTAAGTAATATCTGATATATATGTCAGTCACGTCCATCACATAAGTATATATATATATATATATATATATGTGTGTGAGTGTGTCACGTAAGTAACATCTGATATATATGTGACGTGAGCCACCACATGTCATATATTATGTGAAGTCCGTCCCATAATTATATGTCATAGAGTGTTTTCACTCATGTGGGGAGTGTACAAACATTTATAAAATAATATAGAAAAGTACACTGTTGTGACTTCTTTACTATGAAACGATGTTACATTTCATCACTCACATGTCGAACACTGTATATATAGTCTATAATGAATGCAGTGTATATATTATATATATTAATACACTGCCTGCATTGACTGTAAATATAGTCTACACTCAATGCACTGTATATATAGTCTACACTGAATGCAGTGTATATATACACAGGTCAGGTCAGGTGCATGCTTTGGCCAATCATCAGCCGTCAAGGCACTGTAATCTCGCAGTGCATTATGGGGCGTTCCGCGGCGCTCTAATTTGCTGCGAACACCCCATATGTTTGTTTGTTCTCTGAACAAACGAACACCCGATGTTCGATTCGAACATCTAGACCATCGCTAATTACAGGGACTGTAAACAAAACAAAACATTTTGCACTGCCATCAGAATAGCAATATAGAGGAAATCTTCCAATAGGCACACTTGTTCTGGTGGTGACTGTCTAAGGGGGCACTTTTTTCACCGTGAATAGATTTCCTATTGCTTTTTATTGTTTCTATAAGGCAGGAAGACAGGAAGTGAAGCAAAATCTACAAAACAGGACGAAGATGGCAAAATACAGCAACCAGTAACCAGTCTCTACTCAACTCAAAATGAAAAAAAAAATGTTTTCACTTTAGATATTCATCAAATGTATTTTCTTTAAAGCAAACAGTGCAAGTATCTGAATTAGATCTACTGTCAGCTTCTTGCTATCCCTGTACAGTAGTGTTGGAGTGTGAAAAGAAGAAGCCGCTCATGGGGCCAACCAGTTCACGTGCTGACAAGGAGCATGCTGATAGAAGGAGAAAGCAGAGGGGAGAGCTGAGCTCACCACTGTGCTGTTTCTCCTTTACTGTCCAATCATAGACTGACAGAAAAAGTACCAATGGGGAAATCTCTAGGCTGAATGTGAATATTGCAGAACTAGCTGGTTTTGTTAATTTACCTTTTTAACAGACTATTATTCTTATCTTGATATTTTTGACTGAAGTTGTAATTGCTGTATATCTTTCAGGTTTATATAAGCTGCATTATTATCTTATGTAAGACGGGAGCTCCAAACACACGTTGCACCAAGGGCTGTATCACAAAATCAATGGAAGCTTCCAGCAAATACAGACACAGAAGATCTTTAGTGTCAGAGTCTCAGCAGCACTTTATCTCTCAGGGCCCTGTGAGCATGAAGAGAGAGACCCCCACTGACAAAGGTAAAGACATGCTTAAAGCCTGAGTTTATCTAAAATTAAAGTGGATCTTTACTGCATCTGAGCACCTCAAACCAAAAACACTATTTAATTTATTTTTAATATTCAAAGCAAACTCTTCCATCCATGCATGTCTCCGTGCTTTATTTTGTTGAGAAAGCACTTTTAAAAACACCCCCTGGCATTTGTGTTCGTGGCCATCTTGAGTAAGGGCAAATGATTCATGTAACATTTACTTCTTGAATTCCATCTGCCCTTAGCTCAAGCATGCATGCAAGAGAGTGCGCTTAGCTGAGAAAACCCTTCCTCCTCTCCTCTCCTCCTGAAGACTCCTGTGATGTATGACATCATTTGCCTAGGCAAGAAACCAGGAAGTAACTGAAGAAATGCAAAACAAAGTTCAAAACAAGTAAATATAATATACTTTCCTCTCTATTTACTAATGCTAGCAGCATAAGGATAAAAATAATCAATGTTGATTAGAAGAGTTAAGGGGTTTGTAAAGTCTCCAGGTTTTTCACCTTAATGCAATGCATTAAGGTGAAAAACCTTCTGTGCTGCAGATGCCCTCAGAGCCTCCACCCCCCCCCCCTTTTTCATACCTGAGCCCATCCGTTACAGCAATGCACACAAGCCCAGTGGCTCCAGACTCTGTCTACGTCCTCATTGGATAGATTGATAGCAGCAGGAGCCATTGGCTCACGCTGCTGTCAATCAAATCTAGTGACACGGGAGCAGGGGGCAGGGCTGAGTCCCCCTGTCTGTGTCAATGGATGCAGCAGCGGGACTTGGGAGCCCACCCGATGAAAGGAAGGAGCACCGCCAGGGCACCTCAGAAGAGGAGGATCAAGGCTGCTGTGTGCAAAATTATTGCACAGAGCAGGTAAACATAACCTTTATAATCACTTTAAGTTCCCCTTTAAAGTTCTAGAGACGGTACTTATACGAAAAGTGCCCCTTGCTCTGGTCGCTGGTTGTCTTGCCGAAATCTTCAGCCCTCTGCCCCCCATACCCCCACACAGGTAAACATCCAGAGTGCCGGTTATGCCCTCTTTGCCCTTTCTGTCCCCCTTCTTCATTCATAGAAGCTGTGTTTTAGGTTCAACCAATGACAACGGCTCTATGAATGGAGGAGGCAGACCTTTCATTCATTGTCCATAGAGTGCTTTTCATTAATGAAAGCTAAAGTACAGCTTCTATGAATGGAGGAGGTGGCAGGCAAAGTCAGCACTCTTGACAAGTGTCTAAGACAGGTCCAGCAGCTGCAATAACCCCTGTAGCACTGGAAGATTACTGCTGCGGATGTATAGGGTTAGGGGCATAGGACTGCAGATTTAATCAAAGATAGCTGGCATCAGCACAAGGGACAGAGAGAGGAACCCTCCCACATAGGCTTTTACCAAAGTTTAGGACCAGCAGAGTTTAGGTAAAAGGCATCACATTCAGGAGAGGAGTGTTTTGGCGGAAAAGTGCCAAACACTGCAAAAACGCACGTTTACATCAGGAGTGTTTAGTGCTTGGGCATTTTTTTTTTCGTTTCAATGGGCAGAAAAAAATATTTATTCTGGCCAATGAAATTAATTAACGCCTAAGCGCTTGACGCGGGTAAACGCGTTACTTGTATTTACCAGCACCAAGCGTTTTTTAGCTGGTGACAAATGACTGTTCTGATTCTATCAATTAATGTGACCCCGGCATTAGGAAAAATGATAGGAAAGGGGCATACCAGGAAAATAAGCAAATAATTAGCTACCTTGCCCTTTGCTCCATTCAGGAGAAGTCTTCATATAACATTTCCTGAATGTCAGTCTCCAGATTCCCCCACAACTGTTACTGGCTTCTCCTTCTGAGCTCCATGTCACTGATGTATCTTGTAATGCAGGGGTCTCTAAACTTTTGTTTCAATAGTTTTTATTGGTAATTTTTGAACATTAACACAAAAGTGTAATAAATTATGGTAAACCCACTTTGGTCCAACGTATTAAGGAACTGGGTGCATACAAGAAATAAAATAAAAAAATAAAGACAAAGTCAAACAGGCCAATAACTCTTGGACCTATAGGTGGCTTTCTATTCATTGGTCAGGTAGTTAGGTCACTGAAGATGTAAAATGCGAGCAGAAGACAATGAACCTGAATAACATTTGCATCATCCCCAACAGGGGGAACTATTGAATAATATAAAAGAAATACATGTGAAGAAATAATATACACAGGGCAATCTATGTTTAACTTTGAATGTATTAACTGCTGTCTGTTCTGTTACTTGGACTCTTGTGAGCCCTTCCACTTTATATTTAGTGACTAGGTCACTCAGGACCAACAATGGGTTAAAGGTTAATCCAATCCATCTTGTAGGAAGAATAGAGTATGAAAGATAAGTGAAGGAAGGGGAAAAAAAAGAAAAACAGAGGAGGAGGGGAGAAGGATTGGGTAGGATAAGAGAAAACCCATAGAGAAAGATGTGAAAAGACAGGAAGAAATTGTTAGTGTCTAAGTACCAGGCTATGGCCCTCCTATGTAGGTTGCTAGTGTCTCTCCCTCCAGATCATGTGGATTCTGACAAGTATTTTTATCCATGGATTCTATGTTTTCTCAGAGTGGGCTAGCTTGTCCCGGTGGATAGCCGCCCATACGTTCATTGATCATGACCCATGTCAATTTTGCCTTCAGAAGATCAAAGGGGATTAAAGAGGACCTTCAGGATCTTGCAATTGATAGTCTTTAAACTTCATAAACAAAGGGCCAGTTTACTGTCCTTCAGACTTTCAGGGAACCGAACTGTGGCAACTTGGCAAGCTTGAGTAGAAAAAGCCCTGGCATCAATGGGAGTAAACAATACCTCATCATTGGTATTAGCTGGAGGAACAGTGCCCCATTGTTGGTATCAAGAGAAGGAATAGTGCCCCAATATTGTTGAAAGTGAGAGAAATGGTGCTCCATTGTTGGTATCAGTGGGAGGAATGGTGATCCATCATTGTTGTCAGTGGTGCCCAATTTTTGGTGTTGGTGGCAGGAACTATATCCCACTTGTTGGAGTTAGAGAAATGGTGCCTTGTACCAATGGCAGAAAAAGTGCCTCGAGGGCCAGATAAAGGGTCACCTCCGGTCCGTGAGCTTGGAGACCTCTACTGTAATGAATCTAGGTCAGATAAATAAACCAGTGAGCACTGCAGATGTCTCATGTGTTTGACACTCCTGGAAGTGTCAGTTTCCCAGCAAACATCCGAGAATTATTTCTGCTGACTGTTACTGTACCTTGGCAGCAGAAAAGATAAGTATTTACATGTTCATTTCTCAAATATGGCTCTTTATTAATGACAGGGTCACTCCAAGATAGAGTAAAAGTTTAAGCTGTTCTATACTGTATACTCACTTGTTAAGACTTGCAAATGTGCTGCATTGCACAGTGACCTATCAGCTTTAGTGTGTCATGTGCTAATTTACTGCAGTAATTAAAAGCAAATATGTGATTGATCAAAATTTTATATTGTACCTCTCTTGAACCAATAATTGTGCTGCTTTGGTCTCTCAATGACCAACTTATTCAATTCAAGAAAAACAATGCAAAAAACTGTAGCAGTCAATTGAATTTCAGTTGTCAGAATTAAGAAGGGTAATTTTTAATAGCCTCCTGTGGGATACTGCATATGGCTCATTTCCTGGTTAAATATCACTGTATCTTCTGCACTGCAATTTCAAAATGTCCATCCTTTCTTCAGGTGAAGAGAAAACCTTTGCGGTGAATGGAAACACACTGGTGATCGCGCTGTCGGTAATGGCCACTGTGGGGATGATCTCAGTAACACTAAATATCTACATGAAGAAAGCCAGGGCTGCCAGATACCAGAGACTTCATACACAAGATTTATGATCCCTGTAGAAGCAAAAGGAACTCTACTAAAACATCACTGAGTTATACATATTTATTAAGATCAATAAGAAACCATAGATTCTTTGAGCATTGCTGGAGCTTAGATTGCTATTATTGTGTTTAAAGTACTCCCAAATTGGTTTATATTTAATCTGAGAACTGACATATTTAGCCAAATGCCAATCACAAAGACACATAGGGGTTGGTTTACTAAAACTGGAGAGTGCAAAATCTGCTGCATCTGTGCATGGTAGCCAATCAGCTTCTAGCTTAGGTTTGTTCAATTAAGCTTTGACAATGAAAACCTGGAAGTTGATTGCTTTCTACGCAGAGCTGCACCCGATTTTGCACTCCCCAGTTTCAGTAAATCGTCATAACTGATGATAATTTTCTTTTCTACTAGAAATTTTACAGCATGTGGATAAATTTCTCAAGCTAGCCTTGATGGTGTCAGTAGTCCCACCCACGTCCCATAAACAGACACAGATATCCACTAGCATAATTGAAATGGTTACAATATTATAACAATAAGCCAATTTTTGGCCTTTCGCAGTACACATTACTGACCACTGTCAAACACAACAGATATGCACAAATTGGTACCATTTAAATTTACAAGCAGTATAAATGGCACCCGAGTGCAAGGTAAAGAAAATGCTGACCCAAGAGTTTGTATACTTTTACATATTTGATTGACTTTTTGTCTTAGGAATACTCTCTTTTAAACAAAAGCTACATGTGTAATGCATGTGTGTATGGGAAAAAACATGTGGCCTTAAAGTGGATGTAAACCTGAAAAAAAAAATGTAATTAATAATTCTGCCTGGTAGAGTATAGCACGTCATATCATCTGTGCCCAGTCTTGCCACAAATAGTTAATCCAACTGTGAGTAATGAGCTTATCTTTTTTCATGAAGAGAAAGTCCGACTAACAGGGAAATACACAGTTGTTCCACCCCATGCTTTGTGAGTGACAAGCAATTTGCTTATCTCCTTCACACAGCAGAGAAAGTTTTACACTCCCCCCTCAATGTCTCAGTATAAAGGTGGGTGGGGAGGCTTGTGACATCACAGCTCCACCCACCGAACTCCAGCAAACACAGACACCCTCTGATTTCAGAGTTTTACAGAGCTGCTAGTCAGGGGAGGGCTGGCAGCCTTAGGCCTGGGGGGCAAGTCAAGTAGCCCATTGAACTAATTATAACGGATATTGGTGTTATGAAGAAAGACAAATATGATACAATGTGGTAACATAATTTAATGTTAATAGCAACAAAGGAGGATTAACAAAAATAATGCATCAATGCAGCCTCACCACCCACCAATGCAGCCTCAACACCCACCAATGCAGCCTCACCAGTGCCCATCAATGCAGCCTCACCAGTGCTCCCCCCTTTGCCTGCAGTTAGTTGGTGGCTGCGCCCCTGGCCCCTACTTCCTTCCTCCACAAGAAGAAAAAAGTGTGAGCGGCCATTGGCTATCTTGAATGTAAGTTAGGGTGGCCTGGGGGGGCAATTGCCACCCTGCCCCCTGGCCCAGCCCTCCCCTGCTGCTAGTGCTTACAGGTAGGACATGTGAAAGGTAGAGATAGGTGCACGAGGCTTGCATGCATATATACATTAATACTGTGTCATTAGTTTATACTGGATGGGCAGTGGGTTTACATCCACTTCAAGGGGCACAGTGGCTCAGTGGTTGGCACTTATGCCTTGCAGTCATGGGGATCCCAGTTCAAATATCAGTCAAGAAACGATCTGCATGGAGCTTGCATGATCCACCTGTGTCTGGGTGGGTTTCCTCCCACACTCCAAAGACATGCTGGCAGATTAATTGGCTACTGTCTAGACTGGCACTAGCTTGTGTGCGTACAGTATGTAAAATAGACATCTTAGGTTTTAAGCTCCTTGAAGTGGTTGTCTACCCAATTTTTTGACTTTCACCTACAGGTAAGCCAATAAGTGATTGTCATATAGAGATTATACATTATATTTGGGATTAAAAAGGACAGATTACATGTCTGTGGATATATTATTTTATGGGGACTATTCATCAATGTTTTCACTAAAGATCCACACATATTTCTAATTAAATCTTGGGTGACAGTTATGTAAATCCAGGTGAAAACCGACAAGCAGACCCCAGTGTCTTGTGACTGCATTAATAAATAAATAAAGAACAAAAATCCATGTAGGCAACCATCCCCAAATTGTCACTGCAATGAACTAAGATAGAAATTCTCAATAGTATTTAAAGTAGAACTATATGCAACACTTAGTAAGGGAGGGTTATAACCCCTCTCAGTTTTTTTATTGCCATGGCAAATAGGGAGAGTGAATCTCCCTAATGGGGACACAGACAGCAATATAAACGTACGCAAAAAAAATTCCCAGCTAAGCTTACCAACCAGCCTGCAACCAACCTGAATTATCCAGTGTAACAGTATGCATTAAAAACCGGAGTTTAGTCTGCACACATTTGCAAATAAATGTGTCAGCTACAAAGCCCCTTTAAGGCACCCCAGTATTTTCTGTAGCCCTAACTACATTTTGAGAGCCTCCACAGTGGAAGCACATTCATTATAAAGGATATTCATAGGACAGGTAAGCCTGGAGGGAGCCCATCCCTCCTTAAAGGTACAGGGGCACCCTGGACACCCAGCATATAGCACCATGGCAGAAAAGGTCCACTGCGCCCCATCACCAAGAAGCACATGCAAGGGCAACACATGCAAAACAAAACCAAAGAGAGTTCCCAGCTCAACTTACCGACCAGCCTGTAACCAACCAAATTATCCTGTCTAACAGTATGCGTTAAAAACAGGGGTTTTAGTTTGCACACATTTGCAAATACATGCGTAAGCTACAGAGCCCCATCATGGCACCCAGACTTAACCATGTGATATAACCGCAGTGATTCCAAATATAACACAAAAAGCTGCACTTAATGCAAAAAAATATAAGTGAAATTAATATTCAATAAAACATAACTACACATCATTATAAAAAAAGTTCTCACTTCTTAAAAAGTTCATCAAGAAATGCAACACCAAGAATAATGAGAACTCCTTCTGTGAAAACCACCACTAATGGATGCTTGGACTTGTACTAGCCTATACTAACTATACCATGACCTGGATAAATGAGAACCTGCATCGACACACTGGATGCTATTTACAAAGTTGACTATTTTCTGCCCTTGCTTGAAAAATCAAATTTACCAAAAATTGTATATGTTTTCAATATTTATAAAACATTGACATATTAAGCAATGTTTTTAAAGGTATACAAAACCATTTACATTGGTCACTTTTACTTAAAGCGTATTTCCACTTTTGCGGTCAAAACCCCACTCAGTGCTGTATTACCTAATACGCAGAGTATGCATTGGCCTATGGACTCTATGCTGATTAAAGTGGTCATTAACTCGGGAAATGCAAAATCCATTGACAGGCAGGGCTTTTATAACAGAAGAGACCCTAGAGGTCTCTTCTGTTGTAAATCTCCCCCCTGCCTGTCAGCGGGTAATGTGATCTGAGCCTCACATGCACAGTTCAAGCCACATTTATGGCCCACACAGGTAAGTCTGTCATAATAACACAAACTCATATCCTGCGCTCGAAGATTGAAGCCTCACTCTGATCCCTGACTTGTAGTATAAGGATCTGTGCCACCTTGCTGCCCTCACCGGACTGGGGACGTCCCAAAACACTATAGTAAAAACACAGATGGGCCTAGTGCATTATACTTCATACAAAATGTATTTAAAATCAATAAAATGGTACTCACAATCCAGCTCTTGTTACAGGCATGTCAGTAAATCAACTTCACATCTTTGGTAGTCCGTACCAGAAGAACCTATCCACATTGGAGTGGCCAGAGCTCTGAGTAGGTGGTACCACCTCGAAACGCATGAGCCAAGCCAATGTGGATAGGTTCTTCTGGTACGGACTACCAAAGATGTAAAGTTGATTTACTGACATGCCTGTAACAAGAGCTGGTTTGTGAGTACCATTTTATTGATTTTAAATACATTTTGTATGAAGGATAATGCGCTAATCTGGTGCGCCCTCTGTCTGTGTTTTTACTAAAGTCTGTCATAATGTTCTAGTATGCGGCGTATACTAATACATTGTGGCTCAAACCTTCAGGAGGGCCCATTATTTTGCACTGAGTAAATCACTTTACTACCACTTTAAGGCCCTCCTCGTGGCAACAAATCAAAATAATATTGATTTGATCTTGACAGAAAATTACAATGAAGGTTTCCTAAATTGTTTACAAAAGATAGAAAAAAATTAAATCAAACTTTACACCAGTGGTTCTCAACTCCGGTCCTCGGGACCCACTAACAGGCCAGGTTTGCAGGATAACCGAAATACATCACAGGTGATATAATTTGCTGCTCAGTGATTGCAGTATTCTAGTCTGCATCTCCCCAAGGTAATACTTAAAATCTGGCCTGTTCGTGGGTCCTGAGGACAGGAGTTGAGAACCACTGCTTTACATTAAAGACTCTATAGAGAAATGACTGTATTGATCTAATGTACCCAATAAAACATAACAAAGTACATAAACCATAGACATCAGAATCACATTACAGTTTATCTCCTAAAAGCTCATCTTCTTTCAGCTTGTAATAAATGTTTGCGGAACCTATGTATGTGTAATGTACAGTAGTGATTGTCATCTCCATCTAGTTCAATGTTATGCCACTACACCACAAGAAACCTCCAGAAACCTGAGAGGGGGACCTAAGGTCTCGACTGCCTAGGGGCCTCCACAGAGTTTAATCCCTGTATGTTTGTTATGTGTTCCCATTCACACAGGGCCGTCTTTACCGCAGGACAAAAGGGGCAGCTGCCCAGGGCCCTGTCATTGTTAGGGGCCCAAAGCAGAGCTGCCCCTTATGCCTGCGTGCTGTCCGTAAATGTCCAAAATTAGACCTTCATCATGATCATGTATGCTGCTGCGGACACCACCCATGTCATCCGATTCCAGCCCCATCCATCCAGCCAGTCGGTGTGTCTCACAGTTCTTCTCACTTACAGTGGCACTGGCACCGGGCGGTCACCGCCGTCCGCCAATCGCATCCGCGGATTCTTGAGTGGGCGGGGCCTTGAGCTCCACTGATGCTCTGACCCTGCCCATTGCTTTGCGTGTGTGCTGCCTGTGTGAGGAGTGAGGACCGCCGCCGCGGCACCGCGCGTAGAGAACAACGCCGGTGTCACAGACGGTCTCGTCGCGGTCAGTGACAGTCACTACCAGAGGGAGGAGTGTAGGCCTGCCTGTGGACTGGAGGATGATTGTACCCGGTGCGGTGCCCATTAGAGCTGAGCTGGCCAGGAAGAGGAGAGAACCATCACCAGGTAGGTAGGTCTTCTTTCTCCTCCCCTGGCTGGCTCCCAGTCCCTAGTCCCACTCGGCACTCCCCATGATCACAGATAACTAAACTATATCTTTTTCTTAGGTTTTTAAAACTTTTCCTTCACCTGACCGGCTGACCTGTGTCCCTGACAGTGCACGCAGCATGGCAGCATGGGCCAAGCCAACAGACCACACCACACCATGGCCTGGCCCATGCTGCCATGCTGCGTGCACTGTCAGGGACACAGGTCAGCTGGTCAGGTGAGGCAGGTGAAAAGTGCATGATGTACACATAACACATGATGTATGCGTGTTTGCACAGGCACACAGCAGGCCATTCATTTGAATGGGCTGCAATGCCTGCACTTCCCGCTGAATAAAGATTTCTATGTGTGTGTGCGTTTTTTGAGATGTTGGGATGAAGAGCAAAATTGAAATGGGGGGGGGGGGACCAAGAAAATGTTTTGCCCAGGGTCCAAACCATATTAAAGACGGCCCTGCATTTACACAGCATGCCTAGGCATTTTTTCTTAAATATTTCTTATCTATTAGATTTAGATGATTCTCAGAAGGAGGTGTCATAGCTGACTGCAAGGTTGGTTGAACAATGTTAGAGCAAGCCTGTCCCAAGTCTGTCCTCATTAACATACAATGCAATAAGCCCAGCTTCTACACCTTAACCCTTTGTAGGACAGACAGTGTATAATTTTAGCTACAATTGATTATAAAAATCTGCCTGCACAGTACAGACAAATTAATTATGACAAACGCAGCTGCCCTGCCCCAAATAAATAAAGATAATTACCTAGGAATTTTACTTCTGGAGGGTCCAGAACAGAGCTTCTAAAAAGAAAAAAAAAAAAATAAGCTGCATTTTTTCAAGCAATTCTATGTGAACAGGGGCATATTTTTTATTTATTACAGCTACTTATATAGTGCCGTCAATTTATGCAGAGTTTCACATATACTGTATATTGGTACATTCACATCAGTCCCTGCCATAAGGTGTGCACCACTAAGCGCAAACAAACATGAGTGTGTGTGTGTATATACAGTGCCTTGCGAAAGTATTCGGCCCCCTTGAACTTTGCGACCTTTTGCCACATTTCAGGCTTCAAACATAAAGATATAAAACTGTAATTTTTTGTGAAGAATCAACAACAAGTGGAACACAATCATGAAGTGGAACGAAATTTATTGGATATTTCAAACTTTTTTAACAAATAAAAAACTGAAAAATTGGGCGTGCAAAATTATTCAGCCCCCTTAAGTTAATACTTTGTAGCGCCACCTTTTGCTGCGATTACAGCTGTAAGTCGCTTGGGGAAGTCTCTATCAGTTTTGCACATCGAGAGACTGAAATTTTTGCCCATTCCTCCTTGCAAAACAGATCGAGCTCAGTGAGGTTGGATGGAGAGTGTTTGTGAACAGCAGTTTTCAGTTCTTTCCACAGATTCTCGATTGGATTCAGGTCTGGACTTTGACTTGGCCATTCTAACACCTGGATATGTTTATTTGTGAACCATTCCATTGTAGATTTTGCTTTATGTTTTGGATCATTGTCTTGTTGGAAGACAAATCTTCGTCCCAGTCTCAGGTCTTTTGCAGACTCCATCAGGTTTCCTTCCAGAATGGTCCTGTATTTGGCTCCATCCATCTTCCCATCAATTTTAACCATCTTCCCTGTCCCTGCTGAAGAAAAGCAGACCCAAACCATGATGCTGCCACCACCATGTTTCACAGTGGGGATGGTGTGTTCAGGGTGATGAGCTGTGTTGCTTTTACACCAAACATAATGTTTTGCATTGTTGCCAAAAAGTTCGATTTTGCTTTCATCTGACCAGAGCACCTTCTTCCACATGTTTAGTGTGTCTCCCAGGTGGCTTGTGGCAAACTTTAAACAACACTTTTTATGGATATCTTTAAGAAATGGCTTTCTTTTTGCCACTCTTCCATAAAGTGCAGATTTGTGCAGTATACGACTGATTGTTGTCCTATGGACAGAGTCTCCCACCTCAGCTGTAGATCTCTGCAGTTCATCCAGAGTGATCATGGGCCTCTTGGCTGCATCTCTGATCAGTCTTCTCCTTGTATGAGCTGAAAGTTTAGAGGGACGGCCAGGTCTTGGTAGATTTTGCAGTGGTCTGATATTCCTTCCATTTCAATATTATCGCTTGCACAGTGCTCCTTGGGATGTTTAAAGCTTGGGAAATCTTTTTGTATCCAAATCCGGCTTTAAACTTCTCCACAACAGTATCTCGGACCTGCCTGGTGTGTTCCTTGTTCTTCATGATGCTCTCTGCGCTTTAAACGGACCTCTGAGACTATCACAGTGCAGGTGCATTTATACGGAGACTTGATTACACACAGGTGGATTCTATTTATCATCATTAGTCATTGAGGTCAACATTGGATCATTCAGAGATCCTCACTGAACTTCTGGAGAGAGTTTGCTGCACTGAAAGTAAAGGGGCTGAATAATTTTGCACGCCCAATTTTTCAGTTTTTTATTTGTTAAAAAAGTTTGAAATACCCAATAAATTTCGTTCCCCTTCATGACTGTGTCCCACTTGTTGTTGATTCTTCACAAAAAATTACAGTTTTATATCTTTATGTTTGAAGCCTGAAATGTGGCAAAAGGTCGCAAAGTTCAAAGGGGGCCGAATACTTTCGCAAGACACTGTATGTCAAAAGGGCAGAGGACGGTGTCAGTAGGGCAGAAATAGGTGTCAGCAGTTTATTTTTATTTATTTTTTTTACAATTTTGTTTTTTTATTATTTTTTTACAATAGTATATTTTATTTTATTTTTTTTTACAATTTTATTTAGGAGCCCAGCTGGGGGACTTTGGTGAAATATCTGGGGTCTAAACAGAGACAGAGAAAGAGACTGAGGACAGAGATTCCCCAGTCCCTTTCTCTGCAGTCAGGCAGCAGGGGGACTCTGCACAGTACAGGGTGATTAGGGTGTACCCAGGCACACCTTCCACGCTATGTGCACACTGCCATCAAGGAGCTTACAATCAGGGCTTGAGTCCTGTGGGAACGCATGGGAATGGAGTTCCTGCACTTTTTCCACGGCAGGAACTCCATTCCCATTGGCAGCCACGTCCTGCAGAACTGTCAGTGGCTTACCAAGGGTGGGCGAGGTAGAGCGGGTGGAGACTCACAATCCTGTCCACTAATGATCTAATCCCCCTGTGCAGCTGTTTAGAAAAAAAAACTTTTCCCGGTCTCCTGTGTTCAGTGCTGGCCGGGTGACAGAAAACTGACTATTTTTTCATTTTTGGCTTTCAGTGGAATAATCCGCTGCATCGCTCCTGGCCGGCTCCAGTGTAATGATATAACCGGCCTTCAACTGTGTAGCACGATGCGGCGGATTAATCCACGGAAAGCCGAAAATGAAGAAATAGTCCGTTTTCTGTCACTCAGCCAGCACTGAACACAGGAGGCTGCATTGATGTGCACTGATCAGGCTGCATTGACAGGCACTGGAGAGGCTGCATAGATGGCCACTGATCAGGCTGCATTAATGGGCACTGGTGAGGCTGCATAGATGGGCACTGATCAAGCTGCATTTATGGGCATTGGTGAGGCTGCATTGGTGAGGCTGCATTGGTGGGCACTGGTGAGGCTGCATTGATGGGCACTGGTGAGGCTGCATTGATGGGCACTGATAAGGCTGTAATGGGCACTGATGAAGCTGCATTGATAGGCACTGGTAAAGCTGCATTGAAGGGCACTGGTGAAGCTGCATTGATGGGTACTAGTGAGGCTGCATTTGATGGGCGCAGATAAGGTTGTATTGATGGGCACTGGTGAGGCTGAGCTGATGGGCACTGGTGAGGCTGCATTAATGGGCATTGGTGAGGCTAAGCTGATGAGCACTGGTCAGGCTGCATTGATGGGCACTGATCAGGCTGCATTGATGGGCACTGGTGAGGCTGCATTGATGGGCATTGGTGAGGTTGCATTGATGGGCACTGGTGAGGCTGCATTGATGGGCACTGGTGAGGCTGTGCTGATGATGCTGCATTGATTGGCCCTGTAAGGGGCATTGCTGTATATAAGGGTACAGTAGTGTTGCCCTATGGAGAGTGAACCACAGTGGATTACTTTTCAGAGGGTGTTTGACAGGTGGCAAGGAAGTATTATATTGCCTCCTCACCATCTGAATTAATCCCTAAAAACCTGCACCACCTCTCTGCAACTGTGTTTGTTATTCAGGGAGTGCCAGATATAGGAATCCTGATAATCTAAACGCCACCGTACAGTCTATCTCACCGACCGCTCGTTAGAGATGGAACCCCACTTCCGGCTGAGCGTGATGCACAATGGGGTGGTAGTAGTGGTGGTGGAGGGGGGGGTGGTAAGGGGGGAATCTTGGATGAGTTCCCACACTTTTTTCCCAGGACTTGACCCCTGCATACAATCTAAGGTCTACCAGCATGTCTTTGGAGTGTGAAAGGAAACCGGATTACCCAAAGGAAAACCACACAGGGAGAACATGCAAACTCCAAGCAGGTAGTGTTATGATTCAACCAGTAACCCTAGTGCTGCTAGGCAGAAGTGCTGACCACTTAGCCACTCTGCTGCCCATACAACAAATATAAACTAGGCTTTTCCAATTTGTCTGCAAATGTGAAAATACACTTTAAAAGAGCTCACAATCCAATGCCCCTACCACACATCCCATGCTGGGACTTTGTATTGAAGCTGTTTATATGAAAGTCATCAGGTATATTGTAGCTGCATGGCAAGAAAGAGCAAACAGAAACTTGCCCTCTCAGAAGAGGACTCTCCAACCCACATATTTGCAGGAATCACTGTTTGTGGTCAATATTGTTGAAAGGCTACTACAATGCACTGATAAATAGCACTAGCGGTGTTGCTGCACTGAGAAAAAAAATGATGCTTTGGCCAGGCCCCTCTTCACTTAGACCCCTTTCACACTGAGGCGCTTTACAGGCGCTATTTAGCTAAAAATAGCGCCTGTAAAGTGCCTCAAAAATCACTCCCCATCCACCCCAATGTGAAAGCAGGAGTGCTTTCACACTGGGGCGGTGCGCTTGCAGGATGTTACAAAAAGTCCTGCAAGCAGCATCTATGGGGCGGTGCGGTGAGCGGTAATAACCCGCTCCTCCACCGCCCCTGCCCATTGAAAACAATGGGGCATCGCTTCCGAAGCGGCTGCACAACGCCTCGGAAGCGCAGAGAGCGGGCACTTTTAACCCCGTTTTAACCCCTTGTGGGGGGGGTTAAAAGCGCACCGCTCCCGCAGCCGTAGTGCCTCTCTAACATCGGTAAATCCCTGCTGTGACTAGCGGGGATTTTCCGCTAACGCTCCACCGCCCCAGTGTGAAAGTAGCGTTACAAGCCCTTGGCTCTCCCATATCTTATTTGTTGGGTAATTCACATCTTCTAAAGCCTCTTCTGCTGTGGCTCCCTGCCTTTTCACCATCTTGCCATCCCAGATCTCTTCCCTGTCTCCTTGTAACCAATACATGAACACTTCCTTTGCATCTTTAGGCATCAAACTGGTTACGCTTTTAGACCCTGGAACCAATTACTACCAGCCAGGCCAGTAAAATGTACAGTGACTGCAGTCTAATGCCTAGTACACGTGGGCCAGATGTCGGGTGTCATCGACTGGTTCAATAAAAACCGTTGGAAATTTGGCCTGTGTGTATATCAGCCGGTCTGGCAGAAGCCGGTTGATTGGCTGGCTTCTATCGGACGAGCATGCTGGAAAAAAAGCGGCCGACCGGCTTCCGTTCAACGCTCTCAGGCGGAGTGTTCTGGTGGGTTTTTTTGCGGGTTGAACGAATAAAAACTACTAGTGTGTACCAAGCTTAAGTCATCTCCTGCAGCTAAGAATTTATACTTCCAGCAGCATTTTTGAGGCTTCCTAGTCCTTCTTCCCTAAAGTCACTGCTGTCAGTGAGACCATAATCTTAGTTATTATCCAGAAACTCCATCCAAAAGTCAGCAAGTCCCATGGTCTAGGGATCATGCTTCAACAAAATGGTGACCATCTGCACACAGACACCAACTCCCTGTTACATAAATGTGAATGGGATGGGTAAAAGGTGGCTCAGCTCCTGTTCTCCACCTGTAAAGTACTCCTCAGATGTGTAGTGCCCTTTTCGGGGCTTAATCATAGAGTCCTTTACAATTAAAGTGGTTGTCAACTCTTGAAAAAACAAAACCTGCAAAACAAAGGCATAATAAGCTAGTATGGATAGCATACTAGCTCATTATGAAATACAGTACTTACCTTGGAACAAAGCCGTTGCAGCGGTCTTGGCACACCGCTGTGACCAGCAACATGCTTCAACGGGCTCCAGCGCTGTGATTGGCCAGAGTCACGCTGACGTCACGCGCATGGGAGCTGCCAGTTACGGCACACTTCCACCCTGGGGCCGATTCTTCAGTGTGCATGTGCCAATGACTTCGGCACATGCAGATACAGGGAATATCTCCTAAACTGTGCAAATTTAGGAGATATTGCCAGGGCCTACAGGTAAGCTTTATTATAAGCTTACCTGTAGTTTAAAGTGGTCGTACAAAGTTGAGAACCACTTTAAGCCCCAAAGCTGAAGCCATCTTTTACCCATCTCATTCACATTTATGCAACAGGGGTCGGCGTCTCTGTGCAGATGATCACCGTTTTGTTGAAGTCTACTAGAGCCTGACAAGCCAATCTGTCCTGCACCAGTCTGTTCAAATGCTGATCCGATTGGCGCAGGTTTGGGGGGCATTCAAGCGGTTCTATTTTCATTATTTAAGGATCATTCTGTTTAAACCATCATATGAGAAACAGAAATGTGTCACTCTCAGGTATGTTGAGATATCCTAACTATAACACACCCATTGTAAGAGAAATATGCAAATGCCACTTCTGAACTTCCAAAAATGCTAGTTGATTGGCTATCATGCAAATACCCTGGATCAGTGAATTAAAAAAAGATAGTGACAATTTGGTAACTAGTAGCTTTAGAAAGGGTTAGCACTTGCAGCCTATATATTTCTCTTGTGACAGATTCCATGTAAGTTCACACTAGAACGCAGTGCAGGAAACCCATGATCCTGCACTGTGTTCAGATTGCTCTGTTCTTCACTCACATTGCTGAGTGAAGTGAATATGCCAAAATCTGCACAAAACTCGCCAGATATCCAACAATAGGGATCAGAAACTTGTAAAAAAACAAACAATTCTTCTACCCTGCCATTCATGCTCCATGTATACATTCTAGCAGGGGAAGGCTGGCAGCCTTGGGCCTGGGGAGCAAGTCCAGTCAAGTGGCCCATTGAACCACCGAATCACCTCACCCATCCATGCCCACCTGGTTTTAGAATGGATATTGATGTTATGAAGCAAGACAAATATGATACAATGTGGTAACATAATTTAATGTTAACAAAATGGGTTTAACAAAAATAATGCATCAATGGAGATCAGTGCCCATCAATGACGCCACACCAGTGCCCATCAATGCTGCTGCACCAGTGCCCATCAATGCAACCTGATCAGTGCCCATCAGCACAGCCTCATCAGTGCCAATCATTGTCACCTGATCAGTGTCCATCAATGCAGCCCAATCATTGCCCATCAGCACAGCCTCACCAGTGCACATCCAATGCAGCCTGCAATGCAGAGAGGAGAGCGGCCGGATTACACAGAGCAGGGATCTCCCACTTACCTGGTGCGGCCTCTGTCATATGAAGTCCCACCTCCTGGACCGGCTCCTATAATAGACATCACCAGTGTGCTGTCTATTGTAGAAACTGGTCCAGTAGGACTTTGTAAGCAGGAGATCCCCACTCTAACCTGGTGGTGCCCCCCCGAGGCAGCCCAATGGGCACAGCGGGTAGCCCTGGGCACCCCCCCTTTCCCTGCTTCCTTCCTCCACAAGAAAAAAAGTGAGCGGCAAGCGGCCGTCGGTCATTTTGAATGTAAGTTAGGGTGGCCTGGAGGGCAATTCCCACCCTGCCCCCTGGCCCAGCCCTCCCCTGCTCTCTAGCTTCTGGACTTGATAAAGAGAGCAGCCAACGGGTATGGCTTTATTGTGCTGAATACTGAGCATGCCTTAAATGGGCAGCGGTTTTATAGAACTTGTAGTCACACCCAAGTGCCCGACTTAAAATGTCATCACTACCCACTACCATATACAATTCAGTGGCTAGGACTGTTTAACCACTTCAATACCGGACAATTTCACCCCCTTCCTGCACAGGCCAATTTTCAGCTTTCAGTGCTGTCACACTTTGAATGGTAATTGCGCAATCATGCAACACTGAACCCAAAATATTTTTTTTCACACAAATAGAACTTTCTTTTGGTGGTAATTTTAAAAAAAAGTGTTTTTTATTTTATGCTAAATAAATGAGAAAAACAAAAAATTGTAAAATAAAAACATGTTTTCTTTGTCTCTGTTATAAAAATTTGCAACTAAAAAATTTCTTTCGTCATAAATTTAGGCCAAAATGTATACTGCTACATTTCTTTGATGAAAATAACCCAAATCAGTATTTATTTTTTCAGTCTGTGTGAAAGTTATAGAGTCTACAAACTATGGTACATACAGTATATCTGAGAATTGGTCAATCCTCATGTACCGACGGACTATCTCACTTCTTCAGCTTCCAGGTTTTTAATTAAACAAGCTGACGCTAGAAGCTGATTGGCTACCATGCACTGCTGCACCAGAATCTGCACTCACCAGTTTTAGTAAATCAACCCCAATGTGTCCAGAGCAATACCATGTAACCATGTTTTTTTTTATTTCTTATTTATTTTATTTATATTTATTTCAGGTACCCATATAGCGTCGTCAATTTACACAGCACTTTACATATACATTGTGCATTCACATCAGCCCCTAACCTCAAGGAGCTTACAATCTAAGGTCCCTAACTTACATTCATACACATACTAGGGCCAATTTAGACAGGATCTAATTAACCTACCTTTGGCGTGTGGGAGGAAACCGGAGTACCCGGAGGAAACCCACACAGGCACAGGGAGAACATGCAAACTCCAGGCAGGGAGTGTCGTGGTTGGGATTCGAACCAGCGACCCTTTTTGCTGCTAGGCGAAAGTGCTACCCACTACACCACTGTGCTGCCCATATAACAGTGATTTATATTATTTGGTATGGACTATTGTGATTAGATGTGACTGGCCACAGCTAATCACATGGTACAGATGGGCTGTGATTGGTCCTGAATGTACCATTTGATCACTGTGACAAATCACAGAAATCATTACAATAGTACACAATAAATGGCATGAATGGAAGCAATCAATTGTGTACAATCATCATGTGATCTGCTGTGATTGGTCACAGCAATCCCATGGTATCAGTAGCAGCCCTTTACACTGCTCTGTCATCTGCTGCATCTGGTGGACACAGAGGGTGACAGTTTGTGCCACAGTGCAGCACATGGGGCATACGTGAGCTGCGATCCTGGGAGGACGTCTTATGACATCCACCCAGAACACTAAAGCTCCTGCCCAGCTGTCATTTTACTATAGCCTGGGCAGGAAGCAGTTGTCACACAACATAAAGCATAAGACGTACAGGCCAGGAGTGTGCAACATTATCAAAGTGTATAAAGTCCAGGGGTCAGGAGTATGTCATGTACAGCACACCACACATGGTGTATTTGTCATGAGTATGTAACATTGTACTCCTTACATTGATGGTCACAGGGAGAAAGAATGCCTTTGTGTCTGTGGTCAATTGAAGGAAAAGAAAAATGACCCCCCCCCCGGGTAGTTGTGTTTAGATCCCCTCCTCTTCAGAATTGGTGAGCTGATCAGTGGGTTGTGAATCTCCACTCCTCCTCAGCATTGGTAGTCATTGGTGCATACATTTCCCTTCCCTCCTGGCCAACTGGATTTGAATCCATTTTTCTCCCCAGCATTGGTGGTTAATGAGCTATAAAACCCCCTCCTCCCCAGCATTGGGGGTCAGTGTAGTATAAAGTCCCCCTCCTTCCCATTATTGGTGGTTGATAGGGATGGCCGAGCTTGCTCGGGTTCAATTTGCAAGTTTGTTCAGAGAACACAAAAAAAAATTGTAATTGGTAAACGTTAATGTGAACTCCTCTGAACTTAACGGGAGAAAAACTTTCATAATTACTTTTCACTGTTTTCAAGAAAAATAGGCAATGGATTTTCAAACAAAGGGCATTCAAAGCTGGGCACTGACAAAGCAGCCAAGTATCTGGAAAAAAAAATAACATAACAGTACCTTTCAGAGGGGAGCTGACCCCTCATTTTACATTGACAGATATGCAAAGCAGAAATATTACGAAGACACGCCACACATCATGTAAGCCTTTTTACGAGGCCACATTTAAACAGGGAGAGACAAGGCACTTTTTTATCCAGAAATAAACATATTAGTGAGTTATTTTATGGATGTAAAAAAGAAACATTACAAAGACATTCTGCACCTCATGCAAGCCTATTGTAGAGCACATTTGAAGGCAGAGAGAGGAGGCAATTGTGATCCACAAATAGAAATGACAATAGTTTAGGTCTGGTAAACAAAGCAGAAATATACAGAGACATGCTATGCTGCACATCAAATAAGCCTTTTATGCTGCATTTGAAGACAGAGAAATGAGGCATTTGTTATCTAGAAAAAAAATTACAGTGGATTATGTCAAATACACATAAATATTACACAGTTGCACATAAGCCTTTTTATTAGGTCCATCATTTGAGAAGTGTGAGACAAGACACTTATCCAGAAATAGACATTGCATTGGCTTATTTCTGTTGAAACAAAGCAGAAATTTAGTAAAATCAATGTTGAACCAGTAGGAGTAAGACACATTTTAAGAGGGATACATCACATGCAGTTTATAATCTGGAAAATCTACATCTACTGTAAATGTACTGTATGAGACAGAAAAAGAGGAAGAAATACTGACCACACTTGACATTAGGCATGCAACAGCTCAGCCAAATAAATACAATGGGTATTCTTTAAAATACTATATATAAAGGAAGAAATATTGTACACACTGCATAGGTACTTGTTTTAAAGATTACAATAGAAGTTATATTCTGGACACATTATTCACAACAGTTCCAAAATATATTTTAGACCTCATTGGTTGAACTGCATCCATATTTAATCTGCAAGGGCCCAAAAAGGGTATAATTTATATTCCTCATATTTTAATAGACATAATATGCCATCCACAGCATATATAGTATTTCTTCCATTTTTGGCTAAACCATATTCACATTTATCTTTGAAGGAGCCCCCCCCAAAAAATAAACATTTGTAGTTTTCTAGTTCTGACTGAAGTAAGATGGCACACACAGCATATACGCTAAAATTCAAAAAATTATTTTAGACATCATTTGCTAAACTGAATGCTCTGCCTGTAAAGCATGGCAACTGCCAGAAAAGAAAGGAAGACGTGACCTGCCTCTCTGAGGTGCTACCTGACCACCGCTTCGGCCTGCGGATGCCCTACAAGCTACACATGAAGAACCATTGTCACTCCCTTTAAGCTTCCCAATCATGATGGCAATAAGGGATCATCTAATTTTATTAGCAGCTATGACAAAAGGGGGTAGAAGATGTGATGTTTTGGTGCAGTTGAGACTGTGGTGATTTTGAAGTTGATTTACTACAGGTAAATAGCAGTGGCTGGTGAAGTTTTTGGATGGGGGGGGGGGGCACCAGGCCCCACCCTTACTTTTGATCCCTCCTACTTCTAATAAGCCCCGCCCCTTATAGAATCCACCCACTCCGTCCCCTGTATTTCACATATTGTGTCAGGAGTACACAGCTCAACATCACAGGACACAGTATACAGCTCAGCATCACAGGGCACAGTATACAGCTCAGCATCACAGGACAGTATACAGCTCAGCATCACAGGACACAGTATACAGCTCAGCATCACAGGACACAGTATACAGCTCAGCATCACAGGACAGTATACAGCTCAGCATCACAGGACACAATATACAGCCCCGGCATCACAGGGCACAGTATACAGCCCCAGTATCACAGGACACAGTATACAGCTCAGCACCACAGGACACA
>BLSH010051962.1:568983-592879 GCA_018402905.1 Glandirana rugosa
CTTTCACGACGTACTGTTTTCCCAGCTATTTCTCAAACCATTCTGTTTTATTTCATTTTGTATTTATTTACTTTTACTAATTCCCAGATCCTCCTCACATTGAGGTACATTCCTTCATAATAGACATCCTTGTCTATAATCAAAAGGCGGAGCCAGTTAGGGACATTTTCTGAGAATGGATGAAGTGGTTTTATGTTGTATACGACCCTTTTGTCATGCAGCACTTTCCAGATTTTTTTTTTTTTTGTACAATCTGAGCCTTTCTTGCCCAGCCACTAGATGGCAATTCTGGTAGACATCTTTTTAGGGTGGATAATATCACATGGCCACAAATCATCTCGCGGTAGGAGAAATAGTTTTTCGATTTAGAGAAGTGCTGCTTTTGCTGTGAAAAGGTAAAACTGCACAGTGTCACATTCTTTGGAGTGACCATTTTCCTCACAATTCGGACTGCATGGTGCAAAAACACAAAGGGGTCCAGCGCTGCCACGACATTTGTAAGCAGTGCCAAACCTTTATGCTGTTAACATTTGTCATCAGATTAAAATCTGCTCAGGTGTAATGGTGCCTGTCGTCCACCAATCATGTTCGAATGCCAGAACTGTGTCCTCACATGCTTTACTTGATATTGCTGCACTAGCTAAAACAAACTGCCAGCCATACATATGGAAATTCTGTAGTCTCTTCATCAGCTTTTGATTGGGAAAAACAAAACCCGGTCCCATAGATCTGAAGTCCATAGATGGGTCTATCTCCCAACCATTGTGTCCATTGTTTCCTGATTTCAAGCAATTGAAAATTGGGATAGAAACTGAATATGCCTTTTAATTGGCATTCCAGTACTTCCAAAGAAAATTGTTTTGGGTGCTTGATAGTAGGAAATGAGGAGAAGAGCAGCGCCCTCTAAGTGCAGTAATGTAAAACTTTATATACAACTTTCACCTCACATATTCAATGTAAACATGTAAATATATAAAGTGCAAGCGGCGCTAATAGGATTATTAGTCTATCAACCACAGTCGTATTATTCCAAAGAGAGCAGTTGCAATGTAAAACTTTAATTCCAAACAATAGAATAAAACTCACAGGATAAAGGAATGTCAGCGCATTGGTAGGAATATGAGTACATCCGGGGGAGGACGGGCTGTGTCATGTAGAGAGGCACCTCCGGTCATGGCTCCACCCGACACCCGGATGTGACGTCGGCCTGCTGCTACTGAGTGTACCAGGAAGCGCTGGGAGCCACCAGTGCAGCCATGACCGGAGGTTCCTCTCTATGCGCCACAGCCTGTCTTCCCCCTTGAGCGGATGAACTTGTATTCCTACCAATGCGCTGACATTCCTTTTATCCTATGACATTTATTCTATTGCTTGGAATTAAAAGTTTTACATTGATGCACTTATATGGCACCACTCTTCTACTTGTACTTGTTTCTGCAGAGTTCCTTCTAGCTCATTATTGAGTCGGCAGCCGTCCACAGCCAGCAATTTACTTCAGAGACTTTGTTTTAATTTTGATATTTTAAACCTCTAGCCCGTGCTCTTTCCATCCAGCGAGACAGAGTTCCAAAGATTGTCCTTTTCGTGATGATTGGAAATGATTATGTTAAATTGCTGTAGACCAGTGGTTCTCAACTCCTGTCATCAGGACCCACAAACAGGCCAGATTTTAAGTATTACCTTTGGGAGATGCAGACTAGAATACTGCAATCACTGAGCAGCAAATGATATCACCTGTGATGTATTTCAGTTATTTTGCAAACCTGGCCTGTTGGTGGGTCCTGAGGACCGGAGTTGAGAACCACTGCTGTAGACCATTGATTAGATCTTTTTTTTGAGTGAAAGCTTTCAAGATTGTCATGTGCGTGGCCAGCAGTTTGATTGATGTGATTTCTTTTATATTTTTCCTTTACCTGTTCATTATGAATAGGGGACAAGACCACTTTAAAGAGGCGTGCCTCTATTGCCAATAAAGCGCAACAACTATTCACTGGACTTCTGTAGGATAAGTGGGTTGTTTGATTCTGACTCCTTTGTCCAGGCCAAGCAATGAACCTTTAATGTTTGCTCTCTTTTGGTCTGGTAAATGTACCATTGAAAGCGTTTTGTTATATCTGTTGGCCCTGTCAGAAAAGTATAGCTGCCCCATTTTAGTGCAGATTATGTGTATTCTATCAAGCAGAATAATTATCCTTCCCAGCTTATCTCACCTCTGTTGCAGTGATGCAGCTGTTAGACCCCTCAACTCTTCTTCTTGGGCTTCTTCTAGGTGCTGGGTTTTCAGCCACTAGATTGGCCAGCAGAGATGACATGACTCCCGTGCATGCGCACAGGATTATTCCTCAAGAAATACTGGCATTGCACCAAGCAGGCAGCTCCATGTTTCTTTCATAGAAGATTATGAACAGGGCATGTAAGTTAGTCTTGTTGCAGAAGAGACATAATATGTCTCTTCTGTAATAAAGAGCTGCTTGTTTGCAATTTTTTTTACTGCAAATTTAGTCCCACTTTACAACATAGACCAGCTTATCAAAAGGATCGCTAATCAGATACCCAGTACAGCTCCAGAACTTTCTTTTTTTCTTAACAGTTTTGAAGAGTGTTGAATTTTCTGTCATGTTTTTATTGCATCTGTGTTGAGAGATTTCTTCTCATTTCCTGTCCAGGTGACAGATGTCAGAACAGGAAGTGAGGAGAAATTTCCCCCAAAGGGGACACCACTTGTAAAATCTGATCAATTCTAACCCTTGTCTGCTGTATCCAAATAAAAGAGCTGGAGTTTTACTTTAGGCCCTTCAAAAGATAAACTTTGGTTCTCTACTCTGATGGGAATGACATTGTAGCGGGTTTATTAAACAGTGGCGTGAGATGAAAAGCACTTTGAATAATGTACATTTATAGCGCTTTTTTTGTTTTGTTTTTTAACCTGTCCACAGATGATACTAATCTGTATGTATTGGATTTTACTCCAAATAAGTTGGCCATACTTTGAGAGGGTGCAATGTATTTTAAGCTCTTCAGGTTTTCACTGTTTGTAAATTATGTAAATACCAATAAAAATGCATTTTTACTTTCATTCCAGGTTGTTTTGTTTTTTTTTTTTGCTCTTTTTTTATCCTTGTGTGAGTACATGGTTTTACGCTGTTGGTGCATGTGGTCCTTAGTATGCAAATACAAGAAGAAAAATGTAATGTGGCTTGCCAGTCAATAGATGCGATGGTTACTTTTGTTTTCTTTTAAGGCTTCTTTTCACCTTGATGATTCAGTCAGTAACACACTTCTATCCTAGGCTGACATCACTCGCTTATTAAATTGTGCCTGTTGAGCAGCATTCCACATTAAGGCCGGGTTCACATATATGTGAATTGGATGTGGGTTTTCCCGCATCCAATTCAGATGATGGACGAGTGTGATTAGCTCTCAATGGAGCCGGTTCACACAGGTCCAGGCGGCCGCGGTCCACATTCAAAAAGGGTCCTGTGCGTGTTTGGGTCCGAATTCAGGTGTGAATTCGGATTTGAACCGGTGAACAGACCTGGTCCGGATCCCAGGCATGAACCCGTGGCTATGCATAGCTTGGAAGGCTGAATGACGCTATTCGCTTTGAGAGAGGACTGTGACAGGACGGGGATCACACCGCAGACCCGGTATCCAGGTGACATCGTCAGCCCTGCACAGGCATTTTATGGATTTTTATACATGCTGTTTTGGATTTTTGAAAATGTGAGTGCAATAAAATGTGATTTATGGTGAATAAAAGTCTGTTTTACGTATAAGGCACTATTGCATGGCCATATGTAACCGCTGTGTTGGAGTATTGGAGCCTTGGTGAGAGGGAGACCGGGGAAGCAGACTGGAGAGAATCCAATGATTAAAGAGATAGATAGATATATATAAATATATGCTACATATATATGATACTGGAGGTGAGGGCACAGCTGGTGGAGGAGTCACCAACGTGTGGAATCTAAGCATGTGGTGTCTGGTTCGCTATTCAGAGGCTGTGATTATCTTCTTAGCAGAGCATTGCATGAACAGTGTGGATAAAGTTTTCCCTATACAGGCGGTCCCCGGGTTACAAACAAGATAGGGGTCTGTAGGTTTGTTCTTAAGTTGAATTTGTAAGTCGGAACCGGTACATTTTTTTAATTGTAACTTCAGCCAAAAAAAATATTTTTACGTTTTTTGGATAGCCTAGGGAAGGGTTAACACCCCTGTAACATTTGTTTTGCTGTCTATGTTTCTGTTCAGAAGATTTCACCTCACTTCCTGACCCAATGATAATTGGATTTTGAACATTTTGGGTTGTTGTGGAAACAAGGATTGGTGATAAAGCCTCAGTGGAGACTCCTTTTTCCCATAATAACTCTTACAGGAGTGAATTTCCCTTCCTAGGGGGAGATTTCCTCTCACTTCCTGTTGTTCTCCCTCTGTTTGTATGTAGGAGTTGTAAGTCAGATGTTTATAACTAGGGGACCGCCTGTATATTAATTCATCAATCTTACCACACTGATTTCTATGAAGTTGTGAGAGTGCAAGACAATATAAGCTAATGGACCGATTTTGGACTTTCTTTTCAGATGCATCTTTTTTATTTTACAATGAGAAGTGATTATTTTATGTATAGTATAAGCGTTTATTATAGTATTTCTAATACTGTAGACCGATTATTTAATGAGGGCTATAGTATAGAATAAGCGGAGCGCTACACTATCTATTGAAGGCTTGTACATATGTGAATCAGGCCTTAAAAAGTAATTCTACATTCACACCAGCAATTACGGCCGTTGCTAATTGTAGCACCAGGAATCAGAGCCTGCTGCAGCTGCCGGCCCCATTTTCTATGACAGGTCACCGGCTGACACAGATGGCTGCTGCTGGACGCACTCTGTTACACCAAACTTTCGATTCACCTCCATGACATAGGGAAAAGTGTACTGTAGTTATCTGAGAGGTGCCCTAGGCATGCTAACTTATGCGTGAGAAAATTAGTAAACTGGAATACTAAATATATTCTCCCCTTGACATAAGTCTGGGAAATGCAGGCACAGCATTTGATGAGATAAGCAAAAGAAACCTTTTAGACCCCATACACACTATACAAGTTTTGTTGTCAGATTACGTTCAGATTTACCAAAACCATGTAGTGCAAGGGCCTGCCTGATTGTATACAAATTGAAACACCTTGACCTCGTATTGTATTGTTTTGGTAAATCTGAAGAAAAAAATCTGAAGAAAATTGCATAGTGTATTAGTCATGTCAGTGTGATTAGTAGATCCAAGTCACTGAAGTTATAAGTAGATCAGACTTTTAACTTTCACTACTGCAATTTGAAATTTAAAATTCTACCTTGCACACTTCTTGCCACATTACACACTTAGAAAGATTACAGTTTCCCTGACTGATTCATTTCTTCCAGGATCACCTCCCTAATAGTTGAACAGTGGTGGTGATGCCAATTCATTGTTTAATAAATGAGCTGAAGACAGGAACACAGGAAGCTGGACAGGGTGAGTTTGTGCTGTTAAGGAAGGTGCCTTTTTTCTTTTTCTATCTCTCTATTGCAGAATTTTTCTCCAAGTTACAAAACATACAAAGGCGATTTTTGTCAGAATGGCATGGCCACATGCTTTAATTGGTACATCTTTTACAGTAAGATAATGCACATACAAAACGGATCCAGCATGTGAGTATTTTAGACTGGAGACATGGTGAGCCTAGGATGACACAACATACAAAAAACAAAACCATCATTCCACACCCAGGAGCAGGGTAACCAAATGGGAGAGGGAGAAGTCACCACTAGTCATGCATATGGTAGCTTATTCTGTTCTCAGGGCTTCTAATGTATTAGTCAATTGTGCCTTGCCATACCATTCCGTGTGTTCACATCAGTCGTTTCATTTCAACTCAAGTTCTTTCAATTAAGCATTTTGACCTGTTATGTTTGGCGCATTTTGCATTTCATTGTCAAGTAGTTGCTTCAAACAGACCTTCGACCCCCCCCAAATTAATAAATCTGACAACAGTAACAAAAAAAAAAAATCTTTATAGCAAAACCAAAAGAATTGCTATTAGTTGCTTCTTTTTTTTCCCTCCAGTTTCGCTTTTCTGTTTCCCCCTTGGATCGCAAACGGTGCTGCCATTTAAAAAAAAACTAAACACATAATTGGTAGGCTGCTTCTTCTGTATGCTCTGGTAGTCCACTGGTGGTGCTGTGCTCTGCGTGCGCTGCAAATTACACGTCATCTATGGGGATAAAAATGCCTTTTTCATGAGATCTTGTGAGAACTCCCTGCTAGGAATGGGTAACAGTGCCTTTCCAGGGAACAGTTGTGAAGCACTGGCTATTTCACCAGTCCGTTGAAATACCAGGAAATTTTAAGACCCCAAATAAATCTTTTTATTAGACTTGAAAATGTTTTTATATACATGCCCCATAGCTTTTTTTTTTTTCCCCTTCTGGTGGGGGGGGGGGGGTTCTTCAAAGCAGAATTTAAAGAAAAAGAAAGTTGTGCTGTTCCTAAAAAAATATATATAACTACAAAATTAATAATTGTGCAAATACAAAAAAAACAATGGTTCGAGAAATAACTTTCATTAGTGATTTTGTGCAAATATGGCATCAAGGATGTCACGCAATTATCAAGGGAATAGTGCAAATACATCCAGACAAAAGGGAAGTCTCTGTGCAAATGCTGTGATTCGTTAACATCAAGTGCATCAATCAGGTGAGCCATGCAGCACCATCCAAACAACAATTCCTCTGCCATGTGAACCACCAACACAGAGCAAGATATGTGCTTACCAGAAAAATTGGACCGCCTGTAGGTATTCAGCACCTCTGTATATCACCAGACCTGCAATCTGATCACTTCCATCACACAATGGCTCATCAAACTTTCCATCAATGCTGTTTTCATATGCCGGATTGACAAGAGGGAACTTCAATAGTGTAACACCCTGGATAGGCGTTTATTCAGACAGTTCTCAATACAACCATCGGTAAGCAAAATAAATCATTGAGACGTTTATTTACCGGTAGAATGTTTAAAAAATCCCGGAGTCAGTAAGTATATCCACGCCCGACCGGTTTCGTCGCAAATAGACTTCTTCCTGGGGCCCCGGAAAGAAGTCCATTTGTGATTAAACCGATCGGGCGTGGATATACTGAGACAGCGACTTTTGAAACATTCTACTGGTAAATAGAAGTCTCAACGGTTTATCTTTGCTTACCGATGCTTGTATTGAGAACTGTCTGAATAAACGCCTATCCAGGGTTTTACACTATTGAAGTTCCCTCTTGTCATTCCGGCATATGAAAACAGCATTGATGGAAAGTTTTAGCCATAGTGTGATTGGAGTTATCAGATTGCAGGTCTGGTGATATGCAGAGGTGCTGAATACCTGCAGGCGGTTGTGACCTTCCATAATCAGAGGGGCCAATCTTTCTGGTAAGCACATATCTTGCTCTGTGTTGGTGGTTCCCATGGTGGAGGATTCGTTGTTTGGATGGACCTGCACGGCTCACCTGATGATTGATTGATGCCCTTAATGTTAACAAATATCAGCATTTGCACAGAGACTTCCCTTTTGTCTGGATGTATTTGCACTATTCCCTTGATGATTGCGTGACATCCTTTATGCCATATTTGCACAAAATCACTTATGAACTTATGTTGATGAAATCTATTTCTTTAACCATTGTTTTTAGTATTTACACGATTAATTTTGTATTTATATATTTATTTAGGAACAGCATGCCTTTCTTTCTTTTTCTTCCATTGCAATCAATGTGTAATATCTCACATTTTTAAGTTGCAGCTTTATATAGAAATTTGCAAACACAAACGCAGTATTTCCCCCTTTCACTTTTGCCATCCATTTAATGGTTTCCAAAAACCATTACAATCAAGGCATGTTATGAATGATAACGGTCAGCTGATTGTGCTCTCAACCTTCCAATTGCATGTGCAGCCCTATAGCAAACTGAGGCTGAGATGGCAGCTTCCTTGCCTGTAACTGATAAGAGAGTTTAGTTCTGCCTTAAAGTGGAAGTCCAGCCTAACACTAAAATCACTACATCTACAGCCACCCATGATCTAACACTAACCTATCTAGCCATGTAAAGAAGAAATCGCTATACATACTTTTTTTTTTTAAGCTGCTCCGGTCCGATCTCCAGCGGCAGAAGCTCTGCAGGGGACAGCCGACAACGGCTGTGAAATGAATGGGAAGTGACGTCACTCATAGACTTAATATGGGGCTTCTGTTGTCGTCTGCCTCCTCTGCACCAGCCTACACAGGGAAGCTGCCGCTGCCAAATCAACGTGGGAGCAGACCGGATCGGCTTCAGCAAAGGTTTGTATACGGATTTCTTCTTTGCATCGCTAGATAGGTTAGTGTTAGATCGTGAATGACTAGATGTAGCAATTTTAGTGTTTTAGGCTATATAGAAAAACACTATAAGAAAATTGGGCAAACATTTTTGTCCAAAGAATTTTCGTATAGTGTGTTCACACTTTTTGACAATCCATTTCGAATTTTCGTACGAAAATTCTTGAAGGGACAAACTCCAAAATTGTTCTTGTACGGGAACAGAACAAACACATTTCTTTTAATGTGTACCTTTTTCATACAATAAAAATCAGAAAGGAAAGACTGTGCATGATCAGAAATAAAAAAACTAAAATTAGCCTTTGTTGTAGGATAATTTTTGTAGGAATTTTCGTTCATCTGTTCCGATTTGCTGTGAAACAAAGAGGAAAATCGGACGATCATTCGCCCTATTTTCTTATAGTGTGTACCCCACTTTAAATGAGAAGTATGACTAAAGCTTTTTTTTGGGCCCTACTTCTGTTGATGATAGGAATGCAGTTCTTTCTGCACTGTGACCCGTTTTCGACCGACAGCAGGCTAAAGCCCACTCTCGGCTGACGTCACTCAGCTGATCCAGGCTCTGGATCAATCCTGACCTTAAAGTTGGGATCCACCCAGATGCCTGGACTGGCAGCTGGCTCAGCCTCTTAGTGACCTGCTGGGAGCCTAAATCAGCCATGAGGGCAGATTAGAGAGCTGGTGACTGACAGCCACCATAGAACCAAGGGATCAGCGGTCTTTGCACGCTCAGCTCTCAGCCTTAGAAGCAGCGGGGGACAGATGCTGCATCCACCTAGGCGAGTATCTTTTTTTTTTTTGTAAAGAACCCCATACTTTTCTTTTAAGGTCTTGTTTTACATCCTGGATAGACTGAGGTTAGGTTCACACTTAATTCACATGCGGTTCACAGCAGGGGTCCGGTGCATCCCTGTTCTCCATTTCATGGACGAATCCGGCCTGAATTTGGACCTGAAATTGAGCCAAAGACACACGGGACCCCTTTGCAATCTGCTCCGCAGCAGCCACGGAGATGTGTGAACCGGCTCCATTTAGAGCCGGTCACAATCTCCTGTCATGCGAATTGGATGCGGATGAACCCAGCCTAAGAGCAGGTTCGGGTTGAAATCAAATCATGCATTATACATCATATAGCTGTCAAGAGGCACAAGATGCAACCATTCCAAACCCCTCAGTGGTTGCCTTTGGCCCGAAGCAGTGTCATGACTGAATTGTAGGAGTCTCAGGGGGACATTAGGACAGGTCTCATGTGATGTATTACCTGAGTCCAAATTGTTAATACCACCAGAGAAAATGGGAGGGTGGCATTAAACACTTAAGGACCGAGCCTCTTTTTGAGATTCGGTGTTTACAAGTTAAAATCATTTTTTTTTTTTTTTTTGCTAGAAAATTACTTAGAACCCCCAAACAAAATATATATATATATATATATATATATTCTTTTTTTTTTTTTTTAACACCCTAGAGAATAAAATGACGGTCGTTTCAATACTTTGTCACCATATTTGCGCAGCGGTCTTACAGGCTTTTTTTTTTTTTTTAATTCACTTTTTTGAGTTAAAATAAGATAACAGTAAAGTTAGCCCAATTTTTTTCCATATTGTGAAAGATAATGTTACACAGAGTAAATTGATACCCAACATGTCATGCTTCAAAACTGCTCCCGCTCGTGACATGGCGATAAACTTTGGCACTTAAAAATCTCCATCTGCGAAGTTTAAAAATTTCTACAGGCTACCAGTTTTGAGTTAGAGGAGGTCTAATGCTAGAAATATTGCTCTCGCTCTAACGATCGCAGCGATACCTCACGTGTGGTTTGAACACAATTTTCATATCCGGGCATGACTTATGCGTGCGTTCACTTCTGCGCGCAAGCTCGGCGGGGTAAGGCGCTTTTATTTTTACATAGTCCTTTTGAAAAATAAAAAAAAAATTGATCACTTTTATTCCTATTACAAGGAAGGTAAACCTTCCTTGTAATAGAAAAAGACAAAAAAAAAACACTTTGGGGGGGAGAGTCTCCTTTAAGAGCTTTTGTCGGAAGTGACGTTTGACGTCGCTTCCGCCCTGCAATGTTATGGAGTGACTGGGGGTCATCTTACCCTCAGTTGGCATCCAGCCTGTGGGGTGACAGGATCGTCTCTGCTGCTACCGCAACTTCGGTAAGTGGCGGAGATGACCATTGTGCGGTGGGAGGGGCCCTCTCCCGCCCCGATAAAAGTGATCTTGCGAGAATACACCACAGAGACCACGTTTATTTAAAAGAAGACCGCCCGCCGTTTTGAAAAATACCGGGGTTTTGTTAGCTATCTGCTAACATAGCAACGGTATTCAACGGCAAAGTACTGCCGTATAATGACGGCGGGCGGTCATGAAGTGGTTAAAGCGAACCTGTTACTTTGTCTTTCATAGGAAAATAACACATTTCATTTAGAGCATACCTGGAGTCAAAATTGTCCCGCACAGGAATTGAGGGGAAATCTCCCCAACAGGGATACAGATAGAGAGGGTGAATCTACTTAAAGAGGAGCTCCAGTATCCCCCCCTTAAAAAAAAAAAAAAAAAAAAAACACTGTAGCTGCTGACTTTTAATAGAAGTGCACTTACCATCCAGCGATGTCCTCACCCAAGCTGATTTTTCAATCGGCTTTGGGTGCAGGCACCAGCATCTTTAATAAGGGAAACCAACAGTGAAGCCTTCACAGCCGGTTTCCTACTGTGCATGTTGCGCTGTGCTTTGTGAATGGTCCCACCGTCTTCTGGGACCTGTGCTTGTCCCAGAAGGCTGGGTGAAGGAGAAGGGGCTGGAGGTACTTCTCAAAACCAGGTACCCCCCCCCCCCCCAAAAAAAAAAAAATGCCAAATGTGGCAGGGAAGGGTGTGACCAAGCGGAACTTTTGGGTGGAGCTCTGCTTTTAGGGCAGTGGTTCTCAACTCCGGTCCTCGGGACCCTCCAACAGGCCAGATTTTAAGTATTGCCTTGGGGACATGCAGACTAGAATACTGCAATCACTGAGCAGCAAATGATATCACCTGTGATGTATTTCAGTTATCCTGCAAACCTGGCCTGTTAGTGGGTCCCGAGGACAGGAGTTGAGAACCACTGTTTTAGGGACAATGATGAAAAAACTTGTGGGGGAAATGAACTTGGTCCTCCCCCTCCAGCACTCACAGAACCTAATGCCTAAGCGTCAACCTTTTGCATAATGGCATTTCCTAGGAAAGTAAAGTATTTCAGCCTGTCTGGTTTTTCTAGATTTTTCCATCCTAGCAAGTCCTTCTCTTGTGGCGTTATTATAGCGTTAGGTAACAGTCAAGTGTAAGTCCACATAAACCATGCATTCTGAGAACATGAATAACTCAGCATTAGGTATATAGGATCTTATTCATAAACATGGAATGAAGAAAAGTAACACGTAGAAACCAAAATCCTCTTTCATTTAATAACCGGTACTAGAATGATATATCGATTAGTTGCTACAGCCAACGTGATTTAGTAAATAATTCTGTCACATGATATACTGTATAACAGACACTACAAGGTGTCACTTTGTACTTCTAAATCCACCCATTGACTATTCTCTGCACCCTGGGAACCCCGGAACCCCCCCCCCCCCCCAAACCACAGATTTATAGTAATCCTAAACTTTGTTCAGTTTGGAGCTTTGGCACACAAACACCACCATACATCAATCCAATACAGGTACCTCATAGTCGATAAAGATTTGACACATGTCATGTGACACAATCACTTTAACTCCAATAGTATTGATCAGCAGCATAATTTGATAAATAGTAACAGCATGGCATGTATCACTGTGCCTTCTCCAATAATGAAGAAGTCATTCATTTTGGGAATTAGCGTCAAGAAGTCCTCCAAGGATTTGTAAGCTTCTTCTCTATATTGGACTTGGCATCACACTGTAGGTTGCTAAAAACAAAATAAAAATCACCCTAATAACATTTCACATTTTTTTTGTGTTACTGAAACAAATAGCATTTTATAGGAAAATACTTCCTTTAGTAAAGTGACTAGTCCTTTTGCCCATGCAAGACAAAGTAAAGGATTGATTCCCCAATCTGTTAAAGTGGTAGTAAACCCTCCTATCATTTTCAGCCAAGGAAGCTGCCATCTTTGCCTCTGTTTAATCTACAACTGCCATGATGCTGCACATGTGATCAGCTATGACACCAGCCATTGGATGGTTTGACAGTTAGGTTTAGAGCACAACCAATGGGAGTGTTACATTTCCAGCACGTGCCTGAAATGTGACTGGTTTTTAACCTGTTAAATGCATGGGTTTACTACCGCTTTAGGTAACTTTTTTTGCTGGTGTTACCAGATAGGGTCACATTGAGGTCAGACCCATTCTATTTACCTAAAGTGACATCGTCCTTTCATAAAGTGCAGGAAATAACCTTTCCATCTTTCTGCGACAATCCCAAAAATGAGAAAGAAAGGAAATTTCACTGTCTAGATCTTAGCAGGTGCCTCCTCACTTACAAAGGGCTAAAGAATTCAGGAGATCAAGCCATCTGTTAATATTGTATCACGTAAAATCATTCACTATAAATAATCATAGCAAAAAAGCAGCGCTTATATTTGCAATAATCTTGACAATATTTAGTGCATATAATATTTTGTGCAAAAACTATATACGTGTGCAATCTTGCAAAAAAGTGCTTATCACAAAAAGTGCTAGTGCAGATGAATTAATCAGTGAAAGAAAGATAATAAACAGTCCAATATAGTGTCCATTAAACAATCTTCTTCCCAATGTGCTGCAATCCTTCAAACTTGTTCCATCACCAAGAACCAGCATGCAGGTGATCACACTAGGGGCTTACCAGATGTACACAACAAAAACGCCTGTTTATCAGAAAAGTGCTCAGCCACCTCTCTCCAATATAAGGTCCACACCTCCAGGAAACCACCGATCTCATATACCCATCATAAGAGACAAAACAAAATGCTCCTCATAGTGTATCTCTCAAACAATTTGGTTTATTCAGAAAGGGGTAAAAGTTGCGCTTACATCAAGAAAAAAATACAATCGCAGTATAGGAATTTTAGACATCTACCAGTCCGCCGAGTACAGCTCCTCTCCACCTCTAACCGAGCGTCCAGGCTCCTGGTGTGTCTAGTGCATCTGTTCTGATCGGGCCGCCGTGTAGCCACGCCCTAACGTTTCGTCACTTCCTGACTTGATCACAGGGCTCTAATGGACACTATATTGGACTGTTGATTATCTTTCTTTCACTGATTAATTTATCTGCACTAGCACTTTTGTGATAAGCACTTTTTTGCAAGATTGCACACGTATATAGTTTTTGCACAAAATATTATATGCACTAAATATTGGCAAGATTATTGCGAATATAAGCGCTGCTTTTTTGCTATGATTATTTATAGTGAATGATTTTATTGGATATATTACTTTTAAAGCAGCAGCTGAATGTTATACACTTTGTATATTTTTTCTGTTATTTTATGTATTTATATACACAGATTAACTTATACACATTTGTTTTAGCGCGGTGTCACTATTATATATTAAATATTGTATCACGGCCCAAGGAAAAGATGCCAAGCATCTAAGGCTACAGTGTCCAGGTGTATAAGACAAGCCATTGCATTAGCTTATGAGAACTTCTGCACCAGCCAACCTAAAGGCACATTCAACTAGAGCCATTTAGGCGTCCTGGGCGGGAATCTCCTGGGAACAGATTTGCACTACAGCCACCTGGTCCAGTGAAGACCCCTCACAAGGCTTTACCGAGTTGAGGTGCCGTCACAACAGAATATAGCCTTCAGCAGTAAAGTTCTGCTGGTGGTGGTCCCACCCTAAGGTAGGCCTGTGTTACTTGTTTTTCCTCTCAGATGTGCTGTCCTGGAAGATGATTGTAGAAAACCCCCAGTTAGACTTACTGGTAACAGTGTTTCTGAGAGTCATCCAGGATGGCAGGCCTGCTTCCCACCCAGTGAGGTGGGAGAAGAGCTCATGACAATGTGTTTATAAAAGTTAGGATGTTGATTTATTCCCCTCATGGACCAGTTTAGGGAGTTACTTTATGTATAACTGAGGGACAAGGGGAGGTTAGGAGCTGTTTCTTGATTGTCTTTCTTGGTAGGGAGGAGCCTATCATCTCTCAGGTGTGCCATTGTGGAAGATTCCCAGAAACACGGTTACCAATAAGTCTAACCAGGGGTTTTAACTCTCCCCTCCGCAGCGATACATACTCCCCTTTCATCCCTTAGACCAGCCATTCTCAACCAGGGTTCCTCCAGAGGTTGCTAGGGGTTCCTTGAGCTGTGGCTGATGAACCACCTATTTGATGATGCGTACAGAGTTCAAGGTTCAGCACCACTTAGCAAAGCCAGCAGCATGACACCAAATATCTTTTTAGCTGCCTTTAAGGGTGGCATTCTGAGCACCACTTTAAGGGGGACGTTCTTCCTATTGGCCACCAAAATAAGGGGCATTGTTCCTATTGAGCCCTGATGAATTGGTTTTAGTAAGGGTTCCCTGAGACATGAAAATTTTTTTTGGAGTTCCTCTAGGGCAGTGGTTCTCAACTCCGGTCCTCGGGACCCCCCAACAGGTCAGGTTTGCAGGATAAATGAAATACATCACAGGTGATATCATTTGCTGCTCAGTGATTGCAGTATTCTAGTCTGCATCTCCCCAAGGTAATACTGAAAATCTGACCTGTTGGTGGGTCCCGAGGACCGGAGTTGAGAACCACTGCTCTAGGGCTAAAAGGTTGAGAAAGCCTGCCTTAGACACTCTGTTCAGTCTCTGATACTCTCAGAATTGCAGAATATGGCTGAGCGATGTGACAGTACTAGTGCCCCATGATTGGTCCACTGCTGTCACATGGGGATGGGGAAGGAGGCCATGGCCCAGTCTAAGTTCCAGCAAGCGGTTTTTGAAGCTTACATGGGGCCCAAAAAAGCAAGGCAAGGGAATAAGTACTGCTGGAGTGGTCTAATGAAACTCCCCACCCCCTGTGTGCAGCTCGCTTTTTAAAACACTTCCCTTTCTCCCTATTCCAGCAGTCATCACTGTGTGGCCTTGGTCATCACACCTTAGCCTTTGCAAAGAAAACATGCTGGCCTGGGTACTCTTCCTAATGTGCTCACATGGCGCTCGCCCACTCATTCCTGTAGATGAGCTGTACTCAGGGCGCGCCCCAGCTATCCTGTGGAGAATGGCTTATTCACTGGCATGAATGGAGTTTGCAAAGGCTAACTTTCCCAGGCAGGGATGCATCATGAAGTGTAGCAGAGCAGGGAAGAAAAAGCTTTAAGAATTTTACCAGATGGGCTCCACTAAGAGGGGTGGAGAACCTAAAGTACAAAAAAAAGATGCGTTTTGGTTTTAGAGTGGAGAGGGATTAGAGCACCTGCCAGGATTTTATTGCTGTCTGTATCCCTGTTTTGGGTGGTCACAAGAACAAGGATAGAGGGGATAGCTTCCAATGAGGACACTAGTACTGGTGATGCTGGCGACAACCAGGAATTCCCTTTCTTTGGAAAGATTTCCACTCCATCCAGTGATGTACATGTGAGCAGAAGCTCTCTCGGTGGACAGAGGCAGCAGTGGCAGCCATTGGCTCCCCGCTGCTGTCAATCACAGCCATTGAGGAGAGAGCAGAGGATGGGGCCATACATAACATACTGCAGGGCTGCAAGCCACACCAATCCTGGTGAGATAAGAGTGATGACCTTCTCTCCACAGGTGCTGGTTCAGTCCGTCAATTGGAGATGCACATGTAGAAAAGTATGGATAACCGCACACTGGAGTTTGAAGGAATTTGTAGTATTTATTGAAGAATTAAAAGAATCAAAAAATCTTGTTCAGACACAGGTACAGATGTGACAACAATAGATTTAGAGGGTGGGGCCAAGCCACGCTGTGTGTGTCATTAGACACACAGAGCTGGCATGTAGCGGGGGGAGGAGCTCAGAGTGCCCGTGGGGGACCCCAGAAGAGGATTGGGGCTGCGCACAGAGCAGGTAAGTATAACATGTTATTGATTAACCACCTCCTATCCGCGCTATAGCCGAATGACGGCTACAGCGCGGCTCTAAAATGCCGGGAGGACGTCAATAGACGTCCTCCCATTTGGCTCGTGCTGGGCGCGAGCGGCGCGTGCACGCACCGCCGCACGCTGCGGGAGCGTGCCCGCGGGTCGGGCGGACCCGATGTCCGCCGGAGACCCGCGATCTCCTTACAGAGAGGAGGAACGGGGAACCGCCGAACGTTCTGTGACAGGGGACATGACAGATCTACTGATCCCTGTCACTGGGATCAGTTAGATCTGTTATGTCCCGACCAGCCCCGCCCCCCCACAGTTAGAACACACCCAGGGAACATTTTTAACCCCTTCACTGCCCCCTGCAGGTTAACCCCTTCACTGCCAATGACATTTATACAGTAATCAGGGGATATTTACATTTCTGATCGCTGTATAAATGTCATTGGTCCCAAAAAAGTGTCAAAAACATCCGACATGTCCGCCCCAATATCGCAGTACCGATAAAAATCGCAGATCGCCGCCATTACCAGTAAAATAAAAAAAATAATAAAAACGCCATAAATCAATGTCCATAGTTTGTAGGCGCTATAACTTTTGCGCAACCCAATCAATAAACGCCGATTGCGATTTTTTTAACAAAAAATATGTAGAAGAATATATATCGGCCAAAACTGATGAATACATTTGTTTTTTTTATTTTTGGATATTTATTATAGCAAAAAGTAAAAAAATATTGTTTTTTTTCAAAATTGTCGCTCTTTTTTTGTTTATAGCGGCGATCAGAAATGACGCAGAGGCAATCAAATACCACCAAATGAAAGCTCTATTTGTGGGAAAAAAGGACGCCAATTTTGTTTGGGTACAACGCCGCACGACCGCGCAATTGTCATTCAAAGAGTGACAGCGCTGAAAACTGAAAATTGGTCAGAGCAGGAGGGGGGTTTAAGTGCCCAGTAAGGAAGTGGTTAAAAAAAGCTTTGCATTTAGAATCACTTTAAAGGGCAACTGTTCTAAACTTTACATGCGGTTTGTCTATTACACTGTGTTATTTTGTGTATAAAAGTTCATTTATTAAAAAAAAAAAAGGATCACAACATTGCTGCCTTCTGGTTACACTTACAAGGCTGTATGAGGTGTCTCTTGTGGAAAGTAGAAAGCAAGGTAGAGAATAAATCATGAATTATGAGAAATAAAGGCTTGTAATAGTTAAAGTGACCCTGTCTGTCTATGAAAAATCCTAGATGGCAGCACCCTGTGTCTTCTTTCGCACTGTTCAAGTGCTGTAGCCCCTATTAGTCCCCATTTAGTACTTCCGGAAGTGTGAGGTGCCCGTGTCCCCACAGATTGTGGTGTGGCCCCATCTTCCAACACCAACGTTATTACAGAACACAGCAGTGACAAAGGGAGTGGAGGATGAAACCATGGCATGTAGTGGGGGACACAGGTACAGTACACTCCTAAATACTGAAGGGTCAGGTGAAGGTTGCAGTTGTGGAACAGAAGGAAAAGTAGGAGATGCCGGCTACCAGCAAGACGATTACAACATCTCTTATACTGCAGGCAACTGCCATTTAACATTTTTTAAGACTGACAGGGTCAACTTTAAAGAAGTAATTTCATGTAAAGGTACAGCAGTTGCATACCTATGCCTTATTTAGATACTGTATATGAATGTATTGATGAGAAAATGGTCAAAAATAACAGTCATAACCAGACAAACAGTTAACTTATTTGATCCTTATGGCTTTTTTTTGCCATTGCGGACATCCTTTTGAAACTGCCAGCTGTCTTTAGCGTCGATACCTGAGTCACATACTTAGAACAAGCAAATTAAATCACAGCTGGCAGTCTGTGTGCATCTAGCAGGTTACTGACTCTTAAGCCCATACACACGGTGCGACGGTCGTATGAAAATGGTCATGCGACCGCTTTTTGTACGGTCATCCGACTGTTAGTACGCGCGATTAGAACAGCTGATGTATGACGGTCGCACAACAGCAGTTGGATGAGCAGACTAGAAAACTTTGGTTGTACAACAAGCGGTCGTACGACCGTTGTATCGTGTGTACAGAGAAGTTGGTCCAACAAGTTGTACTGTGCAAAACACGCATGCTCAGAAGTCAGAAACAGCCGGAAGTGTCTGTTCATGTAAACCTACGTTCCTAATTCACAAATTACATGCACCTGAACTTCCTCTTTATACGCTCGTAACATGTCACTAAGTTCGGCTTGGTTGTACGATCCCTTAGTGCATGTCACTACACGAGACACATCAGCCAACATACGATTTGGGCTGTTCGGTCGTCGCACCGTGTGTACGAGGCTTTAAGCCACACGGGACGATGATCGTACGTATGATCGTCTCAAATCGTATGTTGCATAATGTAACTTGCATACTGACTGCACTACACGATCGTACGACCACAGAAAGAACGTTCAGGTGCATGTAATTAGCATCCGGCCATTCCTGACTTCTGAGCATGCGTGTTTTGCACAATACAACTTGTTGTACCAACTGCTCTGTACACACGATACAACGGTCGTATGAGAGCTTGTTGGTATGACCAAGTTTTCTAGTCTGCTCATACAACTCCCTTGTACGACCGTCGTATGTTCGACTGTTCTAATCGCGCATACGAACGATCGATATCGCATACAACGGTCGTTAATACGACCTGTTGTATACGATCGTCGACCCGTGTGTACGAGGCTTTAGGCTGGCCGTACATTATACAATTTTCTTCTATAGATTTCCTTTAGATTTCCCAAAAACATATAATCTAAACACTGTCAATTTGTGTGCAATCAGACAGGCCCTTGTACTACACAGTTGAAGGTAAATCTAAAGGACACTGAATAAGAGAATTGTATAATGTATGGCCAGCTTTAGGAAAGTGAAGAATAAACACAGAGACAATGGAGTGTCAGCCCTTCAACATACAGGAAATGCCTAAATGCCGTGGGCATAAAAACGTAATGCCCCATTCACGCTTTGTGTTGCATTAACCAAGTGTGTTGTTTTGCATTAAGATATGTCAAGCCCATACATTTTTTTAATGGTGTAGAGCAGTGGTTCTCAACGCCTGTCCTCAGGACCCACTAACAGGCCAGATTTTAAGTATTACCTTGGGGAGATGCAGACTGGATTACCGCAATCACTGAGCAGCAAATTATATCACCTGTGATCTATTTCAGTTATCTTGCAAACCTGGCCTGTTAGTGGGTCCTGAGGACAGGAGTTGAGAATCACTAGTGTAGAGAGAGGTTTAAACTTCTATTCATTTTTTTCCAGCATCCTGTAGGAGATTTCCCTTGAATTCCAGCCCTGGAAATGTAACAGGAAATAAAAGGAAAGTTCCTCAAACCTAATGGAATTCCCATTGGAACTAGGGTTGCCACATCATCCCTTTAATCCAGGACACATATTAATTACACAGGTTCTGTGGCTGATTAAGGTGGTAATTAAACTCACTTGGTGCCTCATCTGCATTAAATTAGCCTCAGAACAACCTGTGTAATTCATATGTGTCCTGGATTAAAGGGATGATGTGGCAACCCTAATTGGAACATTTCCCTCTTGCTCTTAGGTCAATTTAAACTTATTGCATTTCGCCACACTCCCTGTCCAAAAGACAATGATCACCAAGAAAAATAAAAGGGCTAAGCTCTCCAGTGGAGAGACAGACAGCAATGAAAGCCTGACAAAAGGTCCCACCCTTTTCATAACTGATAAAAGAAAATTGTCCTTATATGCACTAAAGCAGCCCGTATTAAGCAAAAAAAAATCGGATATGACCCATGTTCAAATGCAGCACACCACAACTCATGCGTCTTGTGGTCTGCTGCCCACTACTGCTATGGAACTTTGGTCTGTCCTCAAAATTATTGATACAAGAACACATTGTGGTAAATCATATGTTTTTGCAAACCATCAATAGGACCTGTAAAAAGGAAGCAACATGCAATATGGGCTTGGAACTACTAACTTTCTTAATCTTTACCAACCTTCGGATGTGTCCTGTGCAGTGGCTGTGACGAGGGAATCTGACCTCCTGACCTTTGGTAATAACTTCATAGAGTCGGATATTTGCGTCTTTGGTTTTGGCAAGATGTTATCTAACAAATCTACAAATAAAATAAACAGGAATCAAAATCGGTTTCGCTCATAGCGGCCAATCCATTATGCTTTTTTTTTAATATGCTTCCCCTAGTAGAAAGTGTCTGTCAATTGGGGTTAATTAACTGGTTATTAGGCCTTTGTTAAAAATGCCACAATCACTGGCCTCAGTTTTACCCAATTGGGGTTGATTTACTAAAACTGGAGAGTGTAAAATCTGGTGCGGCTGTGCATAGTAGCCAATCAGCATCTAACTTCAGTTTGTTCAGTTAAACTTTGACAAAAAAAAAAAAAGAAATGGAAGTGGATTGGTTTCTGTTCAGAGCTGCACCAGATTTTGCACTCTCTAGTTTTAGTAAAGCGACCCCAATTGGGTAACACTGAAGCCAGTAATTGTGCCATTTTTAACAAAGGCCTAATAACCAGTTCATCTTTATCGAAGCATCAGGAAAAAGTTATATTATGCACTGTGGACTCTCTTCCCCACACTCCTACTAATCTTCATTATCTGCAATCCTAACTCCACTAGTTAGGCCTGCACTGATTTCAGCATATCATTTCAGTGACTGCTAAAGCCATCACTACCATTTATAAGCCCTACGGGTGCATCTCATAAAATTAGAATATCATCAAAAAGTTAATTTATTTCAGTAATTCAATTCAAAAAGTGAAACTCATATATTTTATATAGATGCGTTACACACAGAGTGATATATTTCAAGCACTTAAATTAGAATATTACATAAGACCAATAAAAAAAGGATATTTAATACAGAAATGTTGGCTCACTGAAAAGTATGTCCATGTACAGTATAGTATGCACTCAATACTTGGTCGGGGCTCCTTTTGCATGAATTACTGCAGGGGGGACTGTGAATTAGGAGTGGGCTAAACACTCTATGGCCATATAGTGCGACGGACTCCCCATACTTTTGGTTGAAGATGACCAGGTACTTTTAAATAGCCTTGTAGGTTTTAATGTCATTATTGCATGTGTGTGCTTTAATATGTTGTTTTGTTAGGTGGTCTTATAGCAGCACCATCTGTAATGCAATATATTATTAGGGTGTGCCCCCCAAGTATGTATTTATTTGTCTATTGCAGATCCTGATCTCTTGGGCTGGTGCACCCCACCTATTCATAATTACCTCTAACCAGTGTCCACATGAGACATAGGAAGAGTTCTCTAGACCTCCCATTAGGAGGAGTGTATGGTTATGAGACAGGATTTCCCATTCTATGGTAAAGCCTCGTACACGCGAGCCGATGGTTGGTCAACCGAACGTCCAACTTTTGTCTAAATTGGGCAACGGCGGTTTGGTCTAGCGTACAAACGTGAAGCAAGTAATCGTCCGACCAAGCCGAATGTAGTGACGTGCTACGAGCGTATAAAGAGGAAGTTCAGCTTGCATGTGCCACCCTTTGGGCCCTTCTGCTAATTTCGTGTTAGTAGAAGTTTGGTGAATGCTGATTCGCGATTTTCCATTCAATTGCCGCTTCACGAATGTGAATTGTCAATAAGGAACGTAGGTTTACATGAACGGCCAACTCCGGCTCGTTCCTGGCTTCCGAAAATGTGTTTGCAAATCCAACAAAATGTTGGTCAACTTCTGTACACACGAGCCAACAATCGGCCAACACAAGTTTTCTAGTCTACTCATCCAACTTTTGTTGAACGTGCATACACACGATTTGATTTTTGGCCAACAGGCTGTTGGACGACCGTTGCTGACCGATAATCGGACCGTGTGTAGAGACCTTTAGTGTAGGACCCACTCAGATGGGGGACTGTGAAGTAGTAGTGGGCTAAGCACTCTTTGGCCATATAGTGCGACAGACTCCCCATACTTTGGTTGAAGATGTCCATGTACTTTTAAATAGCCTTGTAGGTTTTAATGTCATTTTTGCATGTGTGTGCTGTAATATGTTGTTTTTTTTTACTGCATCAATGCGGCGTGGCATGGAAGCGATCAGCCTGTGGCACTGCTGAGGTGTTATGGAAGCCCAGGTTGCTTTAATAGTGGCCTTCAGCTCATCTGCATTGTTGGGTCTGGTGTCTCATCTTCCTCTTGACAATATCCCACAGATTCTCTGAGGTTTAGGTCAGTTTAGGTTAGGTAAGTTTGCTGGCCGTTCAAGCACAGTGATACCATGATCATTAAACCAGGTATTGGTACTTTTGGCAGTGTGGGCAGGTGCCAAGTCCTGCTGGAAAATGAAATCAGCATCTTGGATTCTGTGCCTCTCCTCTCCCCTCCAGACTCTGGGACCTTGATTTCCAAATGAAATGCAAAATTTTCCACAGTCCGCGATGATTTGGGGAGCCATGTCATCTGCTGGTGTTGGTCTACTGTGTTTTATCAAGTCCAAAGTCAGCACAGCCCTCTACCAGGAAATTCTAGAGCCCTCATGCTTCCCTCAGCTGACCAGCTTTATGGAGATGCTGATTTCATTTTCCAGCAGGACTTGGCACCTGCCCACACCGCCAAAAGTACCAATACCTGGTTTAATGATCATGGTATCACTGTGCTTGATTGGCCAGCAAAATCGCCTACCAATTGTTAGGGCTTAGATATATTTTAACCCCTTCAGATCCGTGCTATAGCCGATTGACGGCTACAGCGCAGATTTGCTTTTCCGGGAGGCCGTCAATATTCGTCCTCCCCTTTTGCTTGCCGCACGCCATGTGAGCATGTCCACGAGTCGGGCGGACTCGATGTCCACCGGAGACCCAAGATCTCTTCACAGAGAGCCAGAACGGGGAACCGCCGATGTAAACATGGTGGTTCCCTGCTCTGTGAGGGGCGGCATGACAGATCTACTTATCCCTGTGATCGGGATCAGTTAGATCTGTTATGTCCCCATTAGCCCCGCCCCCCACAGTTAGAACACACAGTGAACACATTTAACCCCTTCACTGCCCCCTTAGTGTTAACCCCTTCCCTGCCAATGACATTCATACAGTAATCAGTATCTATTTTTAGATCTGATCGCTGTATAAGTGTCATTGGTACCAAAAAAGTGTCAAAAACGTCTGACATGTCCGTTGCAATATCGCAGGCCCGATAAAAATCGCAGATCGCCGCCATTACCAGTAAAAAAATAAATAAAAACGCCATAAACCAATTTCCATAGTTTGTAGGCGCTATAATGACATACTTACAGTAACCGTCCCTTCCCCAATTGTGATTCCCCCGTCACTTCCCCAATTTACACAAGTGACACACAAGATTGACACCCCCCGCCCCGATTACCCCTGTATTGTCTAGATTGACTAGGGCTAGTGTCCCTATTCATCTAGACAGTACGGCGGGGAGTGTCTCGTCCCTTGGTGGTAC
>BLSH010051962.1:616289-641586 GCA_018402905.1 Glandirana rugosa
TACCTAGTTTCCCACTCGTGGACCTAACTTTTAACCGATGTTCCCGCTCAGGTCTCCCACCACTATTTACCCCTCATGAGTCTTACCAGACCACATCTTTCACCTCAAGGGGTTCCAAGACAGGATCCTGGAATCTCATCTGCCACTTGTCTGCCCACCCCATTAATTTATTCAGATCTTCTTGCAAGGTTTCCACATCCTGTGGAGAGTTTATTGCTCTGCTTAGCTTGGTATCATCCGCAAATATTGAGATTGAGCTCTTCACCCTGTCCTCCAAATCGTTTATGAATAAATTGAATAGGATTGGTCCTAGGACAGAACCTTGGGGAACTCCACTTTCTACACCAGACCATTCTGAGTACTCCCCATTTATCACCACCCTCTGGACTCGCCCTTGTAGCCAATTTTCAATCCAGGTGCTCACCCTTTGATCCATGTTGAGGGAACTTAGTTTGTACAGTAAACGTTTATGGGGAACTGTATCAAATGCTTTCGCAAAATCCAAATACACCACGTCTACAGGCCTTCCCTTATCTAGATGGCAGCTCACCTCCTCATAGAAGGTTAATAGATTGGTTTGGCAAGAATGATCCTTCATCAACTAATGCTGATTACCACTAATGATACCGTTCTCGTTACAATAATCTTGTATGTAATCCCTTATTGTTCCCTCCAAGAGCTTGCCAATTATTGATGTTAAGCTAACTGGTCTGTAGTTCCCAGGGATATATCTTGGTCCTTTTTTATATATTGGTACTACATTGGCTTTCTTCCAATCAGCTGGTATCATACCAGTCAGAAAACTGCTCTTAAAGATTAGGTACAAGGGTCTGGCAATAACTTGGCTAAGTTCCTTAAGGACCCTCTGGTGTAAGCCATCTGGTCCCGGTGACTTATTAGTGTTCAGTTTTTCAAGCCTATTCCTGATTTTATCCTCAGCCATGAGGGTACTTCCCGTGATGTGAGGATCAGCATTGTAGTTCTGAATAATTGAGCCCCCTGTTTCCTTTGTGAATACTGAGGAGAAAAATTACTTTAACACTTTGGCCATTTCTCCATCCTTTGCAACCAGATTACCGTCATCATTCTTTATGGGGCCAATATGATCTGACCTCCCTCTCTTACTGTTTATATACTTAAAGAATTTCTTGGGATTCCTTTTACTCTCCTCTGCTATGTGTCTTTCATGTTCTATCTTAGCTGCTCTGATTGCACCTTTGCATTCCTTATTGTGTGTTTTATAAATATGAAAATCTGATATGGACCCCTCAGCCTTGTATTTTTTGAAGGCCTTCTCCTTTGCTTTTATGTGTTCCTTTATGTCGGCATTAAGCCATCCTGGTCTTTGGTTAGCTCTTTTAAATGTATTACCCGTTGGGATACACTGGAAAATACCTTTGTTTAGTATGTTCTTGAAGCACTCCCCTTTTTCCTCCGCATTCATTGTTCCTAGAATTTTATCCCAGCTAACATCTTCCAGCATGGAGCGTAGTTTATGGATGTTGACTCTCTTAAAATTCAGCGTCTTTGTATTACCCTTATGTTTCTTATTGGTGTCATTTATACTGAAACTAATTGTCCTGTGATCGCTATTTCCTAGATTGCCCCTTACTTCCATGTCTGTGATCAGGTCTGTGTTATTAGTGATCAGAAGGTCTAATAATGCTTTTTCTCTTGTTGCTGCATTTACTATTTGACCTATGAAATTGTCCTGCAGGACATTTAGAAAATGGCGAGACTTAGCTGAATGTGCAGTACCTTCCTCCCAGTCAATATCTGGATAATTATGTGGAGTATGTATGTTTCCTCTGAGAGTCTATGGTAGAGTGAGTGAGAATTGGAGTATCGTTTTGCTGGATCCCTTTCTTATCTGGTGGGACAATCTGAGGCTGGAGGTGTTAGGAGATACAATCGGGATATATTGATGACAAGCGTTTTTTTTTACTTCTCTTTTAACAGAGGGTCAAAATCAGCTGGTAAGTGTATATCTATTCATGCTGGTGGTGGCGATCATGTGGATCTTTTGGAAGTGTCGGTGGATTTGGACGATATATATCCAGAGTGGACTTACTCTTCTTCACATGGACTTTACAATCTACTTATACATTTATGTGGTTTCACACACTATTGTGAAAAGCGCTTTTTTTCTTTTCTTTTTAGGATTTGTTGATGATTGGTTGGTTAAATGTAAATTAGCGCAACAGGTATATTGTTATAATGATTTTACTATGATAAATAAATATCTCATGGTACTGTTGCAGCTTCTACACAAATATGCTTGTTTGATGCACACAAGCGCAGTGAAGATTTTTTTTCCTATACCCCACAGGTACCTCCTACATATGGGAATGGGACTCACCAACAAAAGAAGTTGGGAGTTTGTTGATGAGCTGGGTTTTCATAGAAACAGACTCAGGCTTCCGGGAATAAGCCAGGGTGGGTTTTTCTATCAATGAGAAAAAAAAAACAGTTTTGTAGAATTCAAGGAGAAATTAGACTGTAACTGTGCATATGTTATCTCTTTTTATACCTGCAGGTGGTGCCATGGCTGTCTGTACCATATCAGTCTGTGACAAGGCGCTTTCAAGGGACTTCATCTGCTATAGACAAATAATTATCTATTTACCACTTTCATCAGTAGAATTAATTTTTCAGGCCTTAAACTTTTATTGTTGTTGTGTATAGAGAGGGGAATATTTAAAATCTCTAACATTTTTACTGCTGTCTGTGACCCCATTGGATAGATTTTTCCCTTGCTACTGGACACCGGGAACTGACAGTAACAGAAATAGACAGCTAAACTAAAAAAAAAGAAGAAAAAGACATGAACAGGTGCCAACTCACCTCTCGTTTTCTTTTTTCTGTATCCCCTTTACTAAAACTCTTAGAGACTGTGGATTTGGCTGTTTGATTAGTAGATTCAGTAACATCCTAGGAGAATTAAGGAAAAATATATAGAAAGTCTCAAATATTAATTTAGTGTTTTACTCTTTTTTAGTTACTAATTTTAAGTATATGTAAATCCATTCACTAAAATCCCATATAAGCTTTAATATATTAATCTAATTTCAGACAAAAAAAAAAATTGATTATTTCTAAATCTGCAGCTTTTTATTAAAATAGCGCTTGGCGATCCTGCCATTAGGGTGCTTTAGAGGCACTTCCTTTTATAAGGTGACAATGCCCTGTCCCCATCTCCCAATATTACCTTGTCACACAGGTGATACAGACTACGAGTGGCCATTTCAACACACATTACACTATCAGTAAACCTGCCCTGTGAAATGCCATGCAGCCATCACAGGAGTATACGAAGACAGGAAGTGGCTGCAATAAGGCCGGAGGACACCGGCATTACGGAGATGCCGCAAAGGCATGAAAAAAAGAGAAATAATATTATATTTGAAAAAGTGATAATTGTTTAGGATACTCAGTGCTTTGGCTGTGCAGTGCTTTTAGCTGTATGGCGATCTGTGCATGGGAGATAGCGGACATGGGCGCCCCCGCTGTGTCCGGCGGACTTGATGTCCGGCAGCTACCCGCGATCACGGTGTACAGAGGCAGAATGGGGAATCTGCCTATGTAAACAAGGCGGATCCCCGTTCTGCCAGATTACATGTTAGAGATCTTCTGTTCCCAGTGATCGGGAACAGCGATCTCTGTCATATCCGTCGGAGCCGAGAGCTGTTACCAGATACAATTCAGGCGTTTACCATGCTTGCATTAAAAAAAAATGTATAAATGAATATGGAACTTCATTACTTTAGGTCTTTTATATCTGCCTGGAGTTCAGTACTGCAAGGGTTAAAGTGATTTTAAAGGCAAAAGGTTACTTTACCTTAATGCTTTCTCTGCATTAAGGTAAAAATAAACTTTTCAATAGCAACTCCCCCCATAAACACTTACCTGAGTCTTCTCTTGATCTAACGTTGTCCTGTCTGCAGCAGCTCTTCTCTCCTCTTCCTGTAGTCACAGGACACAGAGGCAGCAGAGGTTGAAATGGGATAAGTAAAAAGTGCTTTTAGCTGCCCTCTAGAGCTTTAACCTTTGCAGTGCAGAGGGAGCTCCACTGCAAGGAAGTATTTTTGTCCTCCCCAAAGATAAGCTTTAAAACATATTGATAGGCCAACAGACTTCTTCCCTGAGCATCTCTAGTGTGAGTGAGTTTTCAAGCATTATTAAAGGCACATTTAATAACTCTGTATTGCACAGAGAGGCCCTGAACCTCCTCCTCTGGGGTCCCCCACCGGCGCTCTTGGCTCCTCCTCTTCTGTATCTGTCCCCATAACAAGCGCTATTGGGGGAAGACTTGTGGGCTCATTCCCGAGCTGGTCTATGTGTGTCCATAGACACGTACAGCACGGCTCGGCCCACCCACTGCTCCCTCCTCATAGCATTTGATTGACAGCAGCAGGAGCCAATGGCTGTAAGGAGAGAGAAAGCAGTGATGTTGCTCTTGGCTTAATGCTGGTTGGAAAGAAGAGTTAAGCCTAGTACACAAATGTTGGCAATTGGCCCGTGTGTACTGATGCCAGCCTGACAGAAGCCAGCAGTTCGGCCGACTTCTGTTGAAGGGACATGATTGAAAAAGGTCTGCCGATCATCTCCCCGTCAGCACTCTCAACCAATGGATGAGAGCGCTGACCGGAGTGTTTTGGCGGGGGGCGGTCCCCCTGTCATTGCATAGTTAGTACAGCGGCTCCTCCTGAGCTGTCAGTTTTTTTTTGTTCAGCCCTGCTGGGTTGAACAAAAAAAAAAAATTAGTAATGTGTAGTAGGCTTTAGGTAAGTATTCGGGGGTGCCGGGGGCAGCAGATACTAGAAGTTTTTTTTTTAACTTAAAGAATAGAAAGCATTAAGGTAAAGAACCTTAAGCCTTTAGAACCACTTTCGCTTGACTGTAATATTGTTGTTCAACTATAAACGTTGAAAGAAATTGCTCTTATGGGGTTCTATGTACGGGATTAATAATATATAGGCAGTTACTATCTTTATCAGTTCTATACTTTTTACACCACTTGTCTCATCTTCCAACAGAATCCTCAGCTCATTCCGTTAAGAAGTCTCACTGTACCCTCTTATGCTGTCTGCAACATAAAATAAAGGACAAATACTATAGTTTGGACGGTTCAGCAGAAAGGGGGAACTTTCTGTGTCTATCCAACCCCCCTCCACTCCTTCTGCTGCATCCCCCACAATGCAAAAATTATTAGGTTTACTCTCACTTTAAAGCTGGCCCAAATGAACCATTTCCTTTATTAATTGATACGCCTGTATGAACTGTATGCAGCATCAGCTACATAGAGTATACAGCGTTGTGTTCAGGCGAGTATGGGGACTTTTCCGTCTGCTGCTAGAACAAACTCAAGCAGGGCTGAGTGCTTCTCTTGGCTACATTGGAAAGGTGGGTAGACGATGTCCACGTCTGCCAATCAAAGGAAGCCTTGGAGTCCTTAATAAAATACAAGGCTTCCCGTGAATGGCTAAGAAGAAAGCAGAGCAGCTCAACTTTGTTCCGTCAGCAGACAGCAAGCCCCCGTATGCCCCCGCTGGTCACAGTGCTGCATACTGTGTGTGGCTGATGCTACTTATAGTTAATACAGCGCTGACAACAGCCGCATCAATAGTAAAGAAAACAGTTAATTTGAGCCAGCTTGGCCCAAACAAACTAAACTAAAAGTAAACATGCAGTTAGAATATAGTGGTGTGTAGATGGAGCTGGAAATGGAATTCTCAGCTGAAGTCCTCAAGAGATCAATAAGCCACAGGACCTAAAATATCCCTTTTTTGATCAAACCTTTCGTTTTTCAATTGAAACAAGACTAAAACAGTATAGTAAGAGGTTGACTTACCACCATGCTGCTCTGAGATTTTGATTTGAGTTTGGAGCTGCGTTTCTGATAAATTCTGTTCCTCTCCTTACGAGATCGTAAACGTTTCTTTTTCTGAAAAAACTAGTGAAAAAGCTGAGTTTAGCTGTCATTCCCTGTTAATGCCCCATCGTCCATACTGGAGAAAAAACCCAAGTTGTACGGAATAGTGGATGTACATATTAGATGAACAGGCTTGGTCAAAGGGTCAAATCCAAAGGATCAGATCTTTACATGCATGGCCAGCTACAGCCTGCAATAGAACTCAATCATTAAATTATAGTGACACCTGGCAGTTACTGAGTCTGAACTCTTAACTGAAGCAAATATAAGTTGTATGTAAATGGAAATTATATGGTACATGAAAGTTGAATACATACATTAGATCTAATGTCTCACCTTTTCTGCAATGTTCAGCAAATGTGCAGGAAGTCCATCAGACTCGGAGCTATTTGATCCACTGGTGCTGCAAGAGACAGTGAAAAATGTACTGTTTTTGTGGATTTCAGTCTTTTAGATGCCATTATGGCCATGCAGTATTCATATATGAGTGTCCTATCCTGGCCTAAAACTTTTCTGAACTATAACAATAGAACAGGAACACAGGCATCTTGAGGTGTCTGTAAGTACTTGTCAATCAAATGAGCAAACCTCTACTATTCACCAAACAGCCAAATGGCAGAAGAGACAAGGCCTTCTCTGGACAAAAGCTGACACTGTCACTTCACTTCTACAGCTGCTGCAGGTATGTAACACTTCCCACTGGGCATGATGATTTCTCCTGCTCATATGCCACTACAAGACGTATGAGCTGGCGGAAAGACCTACTGCTTGAGACAGTGGGGGCAGGTATTAGACCTATTCAACTGGTCCAATATCTGCATGGCTGTAGACCATTCAAGCAGTTTCAACACATGCCGCTGCTGGAAAGGAAGGAGCAGTGCCTTTTACATGGCTCATCTTTTTTTTGTAAGTGGCTGTACAGTACATCAGAGATGGGTCCTGAATGGGAAATATGTGATGTGGTCCCTTTAAATGGGATGACATGCACAATTGAAGTGCTCAGGGATCCTCACCCATGCAGGATGAAGGGTTCCGGAGTGATCCTATAGAGAGGAAAAACTGATTTCCAGTTTTCCCAAAATTATTAAGTTCTGATATGGGACCCAGAATCCAGAGGGTCAGAGAATTTTTTTGTGGGAAAGAGCCTCCAACCATGAATAAGGGTATCTTAGCCTAGTAAGGGTTAACTCGCCCATGAAAGAGGGCTGAAATGCACAGGAAGCAGCCAGTAGGTGACCATAAGGTGTGATGTGGAGCAGGACATGCTTGTGAGAAGGAGCCATGTACTGTTTGCACTACTGAGACATTGTTTAGCTGTGATGACTTTTTATTTGGACCCCTGGAGCAGGTAGTGACTTAAACCCTGTTATGGGACAAGGTTTTACTGGAGGTGAGCTCAGGTTGTTTTATACTTGAGATTGATGGACTGTTTTCATGCTCATGCTGTGCTCAGTTACCTTATAAATAAAGATTGTTTTCTTTTAGCAACATTGCTGGCTGGTGATCTGGACTCTCCCAAAATATCACAGTGACCTTGTCCTTTTTTCTTAGAAAACAACTGTGGCACAGCAGTGACAGGGTCATTTCAAAGTGGTGTAGGGTGCAGCAGAGATCCCTTCTGGCTGCTAAAGATTGCTGGAGTTTGCAAAAACCTGCAATGATGTCATTGGGACTAAAACCTCACTTTATGCACACAGAAGTGTTATAAACTTAAAGGGTACAGCTGTACAAAGAAAGCGACGCGGCGGCGAAATAAAAGGATCAATTTCGAAATTCAGCCTTACCGTAGTCAAGGTACCAAATGCAGTTTGGTCTGGGCCCAGTCACAAAGTATTGTCCATATTCTCATCGCACATATTCCTGTAAATGGGCTCAAATGTAGTGGGTGCTTCAGCGAATACCAGCTGGATACCAGAATCGTCCCAGATCAAAGCACATATTCCCCAGCACATCATGGATCGTCAAATGTCGCCCAAAGCTTTTATTGCAGAAAAATCACACCACAAAGACCAAGTACAACGTTTCGGAGAGGCACAGGACCCCTTCGTCAGGCATGATGGACAAAGGGGTCCTGCGCGGCTTTGAAACATTGCACTTGGTCCTTTGTGATGTGATCCTTCTGCACTAAAAGCGCCGGACAACATTTAAAGATCCATGATGTGCTGGCAAACATGTGCATTGGGCTGGGCCCAGGACCCAAGAAGCACCATAAGTTGCCCTCACTTTAGCACTGTTGCTTAATGCTAGGTCAGGTTCACTTTAATATATATCAGATATACTGTATGTAGAAAGCAAAAACCTTACTAGTCCTGAGAATTAGCAAATAAAGCCTAAACAAAGACATTACATCATATTAATTAGATAGGTAACACTTAGCATATGGAGGTGTAAGAGTGTGAAATTCTCACATTAAAACTAATTCTACTGTCAGCCTTGCTAATTATTGCAAATCCCTAAATAGAATAAAAACATATAAATTACTGCGCTGAGTGATTAATATAGTAAAAAACACACCATATAACAAACAAAAATCCAAAGTCAAGTTGAATGGTGAATGCAAATGTCCTTCAAAGTATCCAAAGCAAGTAATGACCAAACACCCAGGTGCAACTTCCGCCGTGTATAGACGAGATATGCTCTTACCAGATTCCAAGACTCCACGTTATAGGAGTCTGAAAAAGCATGGATTCACAACTCATAGCCGATCCACTCACAGGGAAGAAGCAGGGATGGTGTCATGGATGGTTCCCCTATATCCTAAGTATATCCATAAGCACCGTAAAAGGAAGAAAATGCTCACATAGCGTAAAACCGTATGGTAATTTATTAAAATAAAGCGTTGCTAGCAACTTACACAAGAAATACTTAAAGTGGATTTCCACTCAAAAGTGGAACTTCCGCTTTAAGTGAAGGTGACCCCCTGACATGCCACAGTTGGCATGTCATTTTTTTTGGGGGGGGGAAAGACACCCGTTTTTTACAGTTATCCAGCTCCTGCTTCCTCTCGTGTCGCCGTGGAGCCGGAAGGAAGTTCACCTCTCCCCCCTCCCTCCTGGCAACCTTCTGGGACACGCCACAGGTCCCAGAAGATTGCCCGGCCATTCACAGCATGCGCAGTGCGCGCCTGGCTTCGAAGCCAAAGCTGGGCGCCCACACTTGCTACGCCTGCGCCGCGTGGAGGGGGGGGGGGGAGAGGGGCGAGGCAGCGGGCGGCTACATCGCTGGACCGTGGTAAGGTAAGTGTCTGATTATTAAAAGTTAGCAGCTACACTTTTTGTAACTGCTGACTTTTAAAACGGTGGAACTCCACTTTGACACCATCCCTGCTTCTTCCCTGTGAGTGGATCGGTTAAAAGCCATTCTTTGTGGTGGTGTTATGCATTCCAGATCTTCTATTCCTTGGACTGCAGGGTGATATTAATTGTTTTGAAAATCTCCCTCTTACAGGATTTTATTTGAAGTGCACTATTTAGGGATTTAAAAAGTTAATATTGCGCAGGTGAAAAAATAATAGAAAGTAGCTGGCAATAACAAAACAGAACAAATTGTGTACAAAAGCTAATAACACATATACATTGAGTGATTAATATAGTAAAAAATACATCATATAACAAACAAAAGTCTAAAGTCAAGTTGAATGGTGATTGCAAATGTCCTTCAAAGTATCCAAACCAAGTAATGACCAAACGCCCAGGTGCACCTTCCACCGTGTATAGACGAGATATTCTCTTACCAGATTCCAAGACTCCACGTTATAGGAGTCTGAAAAGGCATGGAGCATAACTCATCTATACACGGTGGAAGGTGCACCTGAGTGTTTGGTCATTACTTGGTTTGGATACTTTGAAGGACATTTGCATTCACCATTCAACTTGACTTTAGACTTTTGTTTGTTATATGATGTATTTTTTACTATATTAAGCACTCAGCGCGGCAATTTCTATGTTTTATTAGTTTTGTGCACAATTTGTTCTGTTGTGTTATTGCCAGCGGCTTTCTTTTTATTGTTTTTTCATCTGCACAATATTAACTTTTTAAATACCCAAATAGTGCACTTCAAATAAAATCCTGTAAGAGGAAGATTTTCAAAACAATTAATGTCATCACCCTGCAGTCCAAGGAATAGAAGACCTGGAATCCATAACGCCACCACAAAGAATGGCTTTGGGATATATATATATATAGATAGATATATATATATTTTTTTTTAGTTTTTTTTTTTTTGCTGCATCAGTTAGTTAGGGGGTACGTTCATCACCAGGCCATGGCTTAAAAGAAAAAGCACACCCTAGCATTTTAGGTGCACGAGAGGAAAATGGTGTGTAACTATACCTAAGTGCTGTATTTACTATAAAGGCTCTGTGGGCAAACTTTTAGGAAAAAAGGCTAAGAAAGTGCTCCAACAAAGTTTACTTTTTTGTTTAAAAATGTATTTTATGCACAAGGAGAGGATAATTTTGAGAACATCCTCAACCACTTCAGCCCTGGAAGGATTTGCCCACTTCCTGACCAGAGCACTTTTTGTGATTCGGCACTGCGTCGCTTTAACTGACAATTGTGCGATCGTGCGACATTGTACCCAAACAAAATTGACGTCCTTTTTTCCCCACAAATAGAGCTTTCTTTTGGTGGTATTTGATCACTTCTGGTTTTTATTTTTTGCGCTATAAACAAAAAAAGCGACAATTTTTAAATAAAAAACAATATTTTTTACTTTTTGCTATAATAAATATCCAAAAAAAAATTGTAAAAAAAACGAATTTCTTCCTCAGTTTAGGCCGATATATATTCTTCTACATATTTTTGGTAAAAAAAAAAAAAAAAAAAAAAAAAAAAAAAAAATCGCAATAGGCATCTATTGATTGGGCTGCGCAAAAGTTACTGCAACTACAAACTATGGGAATAGATTTATGGCGTTTTTATTATTATTATTTTTTACTAGTAATGGCAGTGATCTGCAATTTTTAATCGGGACTGCGATATTGCGACGGACAGATCGGACGCTTTTGAAACTTTTTTGGGACCAATGACATTTCTACAGCGATCAGAGCTATAAATAGCCACTGATTACTGTATAAATGTCATTGGCAGGGAAGGGGTAAAACTGTAGGGGGCGATCAAGGGGTTAAGTGTGTTCCCTCACTGTGTTCTAACTCTGTGGGGGCTTGCCTGGCAGGGGCATGACACATCTAACTGTTCCCAATTACAGGGAACAGTAGATCTGTAACATGCCCACTGTCAGAACGGAGATCCGGCGCGTTTACATTGGCGGATTGCCATTCTGCCTCTGTAATAGCCAACTGCAGCTGCGCGAGCCGCCGTACAGCTATGGAGATTCGCGCAGCAGTGCCAACCTGTCGCCATATAATGATGGCGGCCGGTCAGCAATTGGTTAAAGTAGAACCATAGCCAAAACTTTTATCTTCATTTTGGGTGGAGTAAGAGAGGGTTCTAACCCCTGCTAGTTTTTTTTTTGCCATCTGTGTCCCATTGGGGAGATTTATCTTCACTTCCTCTCCCATAGCCAAATAGGAAGTGAGAGGAAATCCCTGCAAATTGAGGGAATTCATTGAGGCCCCCCAGGTTATCAGAAGATTGGAAGATTTCCCCTCTATTACTGTTCTGGGGACAACCCAAAATTTGGGATTTTCTTTTACCTTTAGAATCATGATTAAATAGTTAAAGTCCAACCCAAGCCTTTTATGGACAGAGAAAACTCCGGGGAAAGGTTAGAACCTTTTGAAAATTGTGGTCTGTGTTCTCACTCCTACTTAAGGCTATTTGATAGGAATCAGACAAACAGCAAGTAAGAGGAAATGCCTTCCATGGAAAATAGAGAAAATAAATAAGTAGTGCAGGAAGAGATCAGAACCTCTACGTTTAGTTTTCTCTTCACATTTTGTCTTATCCTAATTGGTGTCAGTTAAAATAAGAAGGGAGGGACTCCTCAGGAGACAAAAGACAGAATTTACATTTTGGTAAGGGACTGGGTGTGCCAAAAGCAGAAAATGTAAAGTTCAGATTCAATTTCATTTAGACTCTTATGACAAAAAGCCCACGTCAGGGGTTCAAAGTGTCCCCATCATCAAGGGTCGGTACTGCTGAAAGTGTGGACTGGACTGATAAAGTTGGAGGGATCCTAATGGGGTAATTAGTCTGATGATTGCTCCAGATGCCGTTTAATTATCCTAAAGACTGGTTGCACACAGGCGGTCCAATTGCTGTCAGTTGATCAGATCAGCCATTGTTCTCTATGGAGTGGCGGATGTCAGCGGACACCCGCTAGCATACGATCTGATCTTGTCTACCAAAAACAGATGGATGGGGGATCCATTAACCATCCGTCCGGCGGATCCGGATGACAGATGGATGGAAATGGACAGGTGGTCTGTTTCCATTCGACCGTCTCATAGAGAACAGTGGTGCTGTGGCTGCTCTGCAGAGTGGAGAGATCCCCTGCTGAGCAGGAGGATGCGGATTACAGAGTCCTCCCCGTGTGAAAGGGGCCTAACGATTGTTCCAATTTTATCAGCTCAGTCTAAACTTTGTTCAACAGTACCAATCACTGATGAAAGGTGAGCCTCTGAACCCATGAAACATGTTGACTTTGTTGGACATAGAGTCGCAATAAAACTGAATCTGGACTTTATTAATTCTGCTTTTGTCAAGATTTTGTATCTATGGTAATATGTGCCTATTCAGCCAAAAGACCATTTGTGAGGTCAGGTACTAATTTTGGAAGAGAAGACCAATGGGCAGTTGACTTACTCCACATCAGATGGGTTAAAACATATCTTTGCAGACTTGGCTTTGTATATAGGGGTACAGTCATGCTGAAATAGAAACAGGTCTTCCCAAAACTGTTGTAGCATTAACAATACCCTTTACTGGAAACACCTTCACTCAAAAATGTGGATATTTTTGGGCTGTCCACATCATTTTGGCCATACAGGCGGGTGTGATGGTCAGGTGTCCACAAACTTTTGGTCATACAGTTTGTCAGACCCAACTTGCTGATCACTATGGCTCACAAACCAATGGGTTACATTCTTACCTTGATTCAATGTCTGACAGGGAGATGTCACTCAAATTGACATCAGAATCAACATCTCTTCCAAGCTGTTTCAACTTCTCTTTTATTTCTTCCTGAACTATAGTTTGGAGCTCAGACAAACATACCTTTAACTGAGAACAGAGGGCAGTCAAAGGATGAAGATTACAAAAAATCAAAGATAATATAACTGGGTCCAGACAAGGACCATTCACATCAGAAAATACAGGGTGGCTCAACACGCAGTAGTGAACAGTCATAACAATGCTTGGTAAACCCCTTAAACTAAGCACTCACCTTGGTGCTATCAGGATCACAATAGTCCAGCAGAGTGTCACAGAAGTGATGTCCCATCGATTTGAGGTCATTTGTTGTAAAATGAGTGCCTTTTCTGTCCCCTATATTTTCAGTGAAAAAAATGTATATTTATTATCTCTTAAAAAGTATTATAATGTTCAACTTTTAACAACTGTAGTATAACACAGAGTAGTATAGAAGGAGAGAGTAATGTTGACCACTGTGCTAAGGAGCAGAGTAGTACTGAAATGAAATGAAGTACTGACCACTCTGATCACTGGCAGAGTAACGCTGACAACTGTCACAGAGAAAGAATAGTTCGGACTACTTTGAAAAGGAATAGAGTAACACAATCACTATGGTATGGGCAGAGTAGTACTAATCAAGCAATAGGATCACAGGATTATTGATCACTGTCATAAGGGCAGCAAAGGCAACCACTGTGGTAGGAGCCAAAGTAGTACTGACCACTGTGGTAGGAGCCAGAGTAGTACTGACCACTGTGGTAGGAGCCAGAGTAGTACTGACCACTGTGGTAGGAGCCAGAGTAGTACTGACCACTGTGGTAGGAGTCAGAGTAGTACTGACCACTGTAGTAGGAGCCAGAGTAGTACTGTCCATTGTGGTAGGAGCCAGAGTAGTACTGAACACTGTGGTAGTGGGCAAAGTATAACTGCACTGTTCAAGACAAACAGGACAGTTAACCCTATATAGTTGATCTTGTCACAGGCAAGCAATATGGGGTATACACACATAGATTATGTACGTTCAACCTGCAAGCTGAGCGTAAACAGATTCGCCATCCACTCTATACAGCATAGATGGAGGAATGCCTGCTGTGGCTATTGTATTCTGAAAGCCGCAGCCAGCGCTTATCCGAATACAAAGTCAGTGGCTGCAATTTGATGCAGCCACTGTTCAGCCTCCAATTTTACTCCTGGCTTCTTCAATTTTTCAATCAAAGGATGTCGGGTGGGAGGTGGCCAACAGGGCCACCCATGTAGTAAATTTTGGCCAGTGCTGACCTTTTTGGTGGGGTAGAGTAATAATGAACACTGCACTGGGGGGCAGAGTTATACTGAACATTGCACTGGAGGCACAGTAATGCTGACCTCTGTGGCAGCACATAATAATTCCAAACACTGTGGTGGGGCAGACTAGTGCTGAACTGTGATAAGACAGAGAAATGCTGAACTTTGCGGAAGGGGCAATTTAGACCTGACCTTTGTGGAGGAGCAGACTAATGTTAAACAGTGGGTGGGGCACAGTAGTCCTGACCTCTGTAATTCTGACCTATGTTGAGGGAGTCAGCCGGTCATCTGTGACTTAGCAAAATAGTACTGACCTCTGCGGTGGAGCAGACTAATACTAAAAACTTTGCTGTGGGGGCAGAGTAGTCCTGACCTCTGTGGTGGGGCAGAGTAATGCTGAACTTTGGGGGAAGATTTGGGTAGGAAAGTGCCTGGTGTCTAGAAATCTGCAACTTTAGGTGTATGGCCCAAAAGACGTTTTGTAAGCATATACATCAAGCCAACGCGTTTCGGGGGAATTGACTCAAACTTCTTCAGGGCTGTATGCCTGAGCACTATACTGTGGCATGTAGTGGTAGCTTCTGACCCAAGAACAGATATTGAACCGTTATTTGTAATAGTAGCAGCCAGTTCCCTTTGAAGAATGTATAAACAACCTTTAGTTCCAAATATTTGTAATGGTTGACTGGTTAGCTCTTGGGCTCGCTCCTTGGTCAATGGGCTGGCTGACATTGGGCCTCTGACTCCCAATCAACACAGGCACGACCCACTGGAAGGGATCACTTCACCTTTGCCCACACAATCACCCATCTATGACCAGTGACTGATCCAGCCAGTCCAGCGCAGTCTCCAACACAAACCAGAACTTTGGGGGAACTTTGGGTTTCAACCTCTGTAATGCTGACCTTTGTGATGGGGGCAGATTAATGTAGTCATCTTTAATGGGGCAAATTAGTAGTGACTTCTGGGGTGGGGCAGAGAAATACAAAACTGTGTGGTGGGGGCAAAGTAGTGCTGACCATTGTGGCATTGTTGTAGGTGACGTACCAATGCTGATCTCTGGCCAAGGACAGGGTAATACTCACAATGAAGGAACACTCACCTAATGTAGATCCACCAAAGGTAGACTCCATGGTATAACTGTTGCTGATGCCATGGCGCCACATTACAATTCGTCCTGTGCCTTCTTTACTTTTCTGCACTTTAAACTTACAGCCTTTGAAGAAGAACTGCAGAGAAAGTGCACTGTAAATGTTTGGGGATAAATCAGCAGGGCACTGCTCTCAGTCATTCATGACATATTTCCTTCTGCACTAGAATAAGTAAAATGTAATATTTTCTTCAACAATTTGAATTACCTTATCAGGAGCATTCTTGCTGAGCATTAAAGGGAAGACCCTCTCATGTAGCCAGGACTCAGGGTGACCCTTGTTATTACAGCCATACATGAACACGTTGTTCTTACGACTGTGTCCATGGAAGTCACAATACAGAAGAACTTCTCGTTCTACTACAAGCCTGAAATGGAAGAACAAAATGGGGGAGATTTACTAAAACTAGTACACACAAAATCTGGTGCAGCTCTGCATAGTAACCAATCAGCTTCCAGGTTATATTGTCAAAGCTTAATTGAACAAGCTGAAGTTAGAAGCTGTTTGATTGTTATGCACAGCTGCACCAGATTATGAGTAGACCAGTTTTAGTAAATCTCCCGGAGTATGTCTTGGTACTCTAAATTGCCTGTCTCTACTTGGATTTGCCTGTGTCAAAGAAGTACCTTAAATTAGAGCCATTGAATTAAAATTTAAGGAGGTCCGGTCAGTACATTTTTCTTCCAGCAAAACCTCATGTTTTTGTTATGACCAATATCCTCCCCATAATGGGACCTCTTTACAAGGCAACCCCCCTTTGCATCACAGTACCCCCTTTGCAACACAGTCCCACCTTCACATCACAGTCCCCGCTTCACATCAGTGTTCTCAGTACCCCCTTTACATTACAGTTTTCCTTCGCATGGCACTTTCCCTTTACATCTCTGCCCCCTTATCTTTACAGGTTTGGTCGCAGCACCCCTCCTAAAGTGGTGCCCATGGCATGTGCCATAGCTACTATACTTTGGATATGCCACTGTAAATAGTATTCATTTACCGGTAATGCATCATGATCCAGATACAACTTTCACTCGGTTTAGCCTGCCATTTAGTGATGCCTGCCTTAAAGCGGTATTAAACCCAAAACCTAAAACTTTATTACATTGCAACTTACCAATCAATAGATGTGGTAGCTGCATCGGTATTATTTTGTTTGGCTTTTCCCCCTCTGTTCTTACCTTTTGATTTGGTCAGCATCACACCTCCCATATCAGTGCGATAAAACTCTGGAGGAATGAGAAAAGGAGGCACGGAAGACAGCAGCATTGATAGTCTGGGGGGCATGGTAGTGTTAAATGTATGAGCAGATTTAGAACCACTAACAAAGTGAAGACAAACTCCAAGCAGTTACAGCAAACAGTTTTTTTTTCCCGTTTTGGAATAAAGGTTTTGCATAAATAAATAAAATCTGATCATTTTAAATCACCCCTGTTGGTGTTAAGTGGTTTGCTTCATCCATGTAAACTAATACATTCTACTGGCGAGCTTGTGCTGGATTACCCAATTAAAATAAAAGAAAGAAAGCCTAAATAGGAAACAAGTACAGCCATCACATCCAAGAATAAGAGCCGGTGCACACTACAGCGACTTGGGATCCGACTTGTATCACCCCAAGTCGATTGACATAAGAAATACCATTGAAGTGAATGAGAGCAGTCTTAATGTACACTACTGAAGTCGCTCCAACTTCAGAAAAGGTTCCTGTACTACTTCAAGGCGACTTCTATGCGACTTCTATCCGACTTGTGCCCATAGAATTTAATGGGAGTCATGTCCAAGTCGGATCCCCATCTATATTGAAGCGACTTTACAGGAAAAAGAAAAGAATTTATCCAGGTAAAAGGAATGATGTCAGAAGAGCTATATTCTCTGATTGGCCACAGGCAAAGTCACCTGGCATGGAGGACGCTTTAAGTCGTGTTGTAAGTCGCCCACAGTCACGCTGAAGTCGCCTTGAAGTCACGTTCAAATCACCTACAAGGTCGCGCCTGAAGTTGGATCGCCCCTGTGTGAACTGACTCTAAGATGCAACATAATAAATGTTTGCTTTTGGGTTTAATACTGCCTAAAACTGTCCAAATTCCATCTTGGATCCTTGTTGGCCTGGCATTTCAGAGCTTCATTTCTGTTGTGTCTGCACATTTAAAAAGGTAGCTCAAATTTTTTTTATTGTCTGGAGTTAGGTTTGGGCTTCTCCTCTGTATCTTTCAGAATGTAGGTGCGAGTCATGCAAAAATATCTACACTCTACAACCCGGCATCCCTTGCTGCTCTTCCAAGATAAATGGGCTGTGCTTTCCCTTTGTCCACTAGATGTCACTGTGCATATAACAAGTAGCATGAACAGGAGAAAACCATGCAACAAGGAGACTGCAGTGAGTACCCTTCACTGAAAACTCAGTAGTTTGGAGCGCTGCCCACATATTTTTGGCATTTAAAGTATCTTCCATCTGATGACCTCACCTTTTAATCATAGCCCTTGTGTGCCAAATACACGGGTAGGAGTCCTTCAGCATACTTCGATAGTTCCGGTTTAGATCCCTCCCAGACAGAGAGCAGCGGTAGTTTCCCACAATTACCCCATCTGGATTTAGCATGGGAATCACTTTAAAAATAAACATATCCCTGAGCAGCTGAGCATCAGCAGAGTCACTCAAGATGAAGTCCAGGAAGCCTTTCATCATCCAGGAGCCATTGGTCTCCCCTGGATGTACTCTGGCAGTCACCACAACTGCTTTCTTACTAGTGGCCAACTCAGGTTTTACTGATGGGGATGTAATAGTCATCAAGTAGACTGTGTTACCTGCCAGACTCCTGCATAAGGTCCGGAGTTTGCAGTACTGGGAGTGATCTGGGTCACTGGTCCACCTTTCAATATCCCTATGCAGGTCAGAATATGTATATGGATAACACTGTGCAAAGAAACAGGTATCGTTGTCATGGGGAAACTCAAATGTCCAAGTCAGGCAGTACAAAGAGCCACCACACTGTGGACGAGAGTTACGATAGTATTTTATATCTCTCCCTTCCCTCTTCCACCCCTCTCCTGTGAGGGTGGCATTGTGTTCTGAATACATAAGAGGCTTCATGCCAGCATTGAACAGGCTGTTGCTCTTCATTAAGTTAGTGATAGTGAAATGGTAAGGGACACCTTTCTTTGTGTTCTTCACCTGGAAGTAGAACCATTGAGTGTGCTTGCTGGTGTAGAGGTCTGTACGTAGGGTCAGTTCATACTCATATGTCCCTCTGAAACGATAACAGAAGATGTAAGCAGATCACATTATATATAGCATATTGTCTAAAACAAAATAAAACTGGGCCACGCTTGCAAAAGTTAGACTCTTGACCAATATTTTTGCCCCTCTCTGGTTTAGCTTTACTTTGGCACAGGAATTGGATGTTCTTAATGTCATTGCTAAGCTCATCCAACAGCTCCTCTTGTTCAATAAGCATGCCTTTACTGGACACTGGGGTACTCTTATTGGACAGCAGACTGGCACTGTCAGAGCCTAGGCTTAAAGATAGGAAAGGTTGGTTCCCAGTATCAAAGTGAACCTAAAGCTGAACACTGACACAACGGGATTTTCTGTTACTCACCATAAAATGCTTTTCTGTGAGTTCATTGATAGACACAGCTGCTTCTTCTTTAAAAAAAACTCGGCACCTCCTATGGACAGTCCTCTCTGGGTATAAAAGCCCATTTCTGCTATTGTCCTACAGTCAGTCACAAGCAGCGTCAAGGAAAAAAACTGTGGTGCTGTGTCAATAAACTCAGAGAAAGGGATTTTACAGTGAGTAACAAAAAAATCCAGTTTTCTCCTACGTTCATTGACAGACACAGATGCTTCTTCTTTATCCATTACCAAATAGGGATGTCCCCAAGCAGTGCCATAATGAGGAGTGGGCAAATCAATTAATGGAGAAAAACCCCAGGGCAACATGCCAACATTCCGAACCACCCTAAAAGGTGCCCAGGAATACTAAACAGCCGCCTGAAAAACTAGCATCGGAAGATGCCAATACATCAACTTTATAGAACTTAGTAAACGTGTGCACAGACGACCAGGTCGCCGACTTGCAAACTTGAGAAACAGACGCCCGATAACCACCCTGGTGGTGTATGCCGTAACAGAGAATCAAGATTCCTGCACCTTAATTGCATAAGCTTTCACAATTGTCTGTAAAATCCAACGGGAAACGTTGGCAGAAGAGGGTGCCAAGCCATTCTTCAGACCGTCTGTGAGCACAAAGAGAATCGAACCTCCGAAAAGCAGTGGTCACAGAAAGGTACACACGCAAATCATGCGAACCACGTCCAGGGAATGCAGGAATGGGGTTTTATACCCAGAGAGGACTGCTCATAGGAAGTGCTGAGTTTTCTCTGCCTAGTGTCCTACTCCTGTAGGAGGGGGTATAAAACCCTGTTTGGTCACGGATAAAGAAGAAGCAGCTGTATCCGTCAATGAAAGCAAGGGAAAAGCATATAGTGTCTTAATACAAGAGGCATATGTATTCTCCCTAAATTATAGTGTACTTTATGTATTTATTCCAGATCTGTGCAGTAATCCAGCGTGAAACTTTGCCTCTGTACAGGCTCTTCCTGTAATAAAGACCGCTCACTGCTGCTCTCTCTCCTTTTGCAGGGTGACTGGTCTTGTATCCACCCTCTGTAGTATTCTGCAGGCAGCCTGTAGTGCATGGGTGCTCAACCTGTGGCCCTTCAGCTGTTGTAATGCCTCATGGGACATGTAATTTCACAAGGTTGACAGTTACATGCATTATTCCCAAAGGCAGAGGCATGATGGGACTTGTAGTTCCGCAACAGCTAAAAGGCCACAGATTGAGCACCCATGGTATAGTGGGTGAACTCTCACAGCTCTGCAGCACATTGATATTGTCAGGGCTAAGACAAGAAGAATGGCAGGAGGGGTGACTGCCCTGAGTATAACAATCTCTTGAAAAAGAAGGGGGGGGGATAAGTGCAACGTAATGAGTTCCTGCCACTACAGACTGACAGAAGTAGTGACAGCAGCACCTTCTGGCAGCTTAGCACTGGAAGTGGCAAGCCAAATCTGGAGAGAAGCAGAAAGCAGGGAGGAGGTACAGGGTGTGCTCTGTCTCTCTCTCAGTTCATCTTCTCTTCTGCCAGTGTGATACAGGAGTTAACACAGGAATGTTGTCAGATTGGGACTGTGCAGGGTTCACATACCTGCCTCCTATCTCCTCCCTAGATTGCTCTTGCCCTGGCAGCAAAAAATGTGGGTAGAGGGTGGGTAAATAAACCCTACATAATCCTGATCTGACAGCCAGTGGCATCACTAATGTCAGACACCCATAGCCTATGCCCCGCATATGCTGTGGGGTGCCTTGGGTCATTGACACCCAATTCCCTCACCACTGCAGTAGTAGGCATCTCTCCATGATGCCTGCCTGTTAAAAGTAGTAAAAGTCAGAGCTAAGGAAAGCTTCCCCTAGGCTCCGCAACTCTGACATATCAAGATGAGGGGAAGGGAAGGTCATCCCATGGCCATCTGCAATGCTGTATCTGGGGTGTGTAAGTTTCAGGGAGAAAGGGGAGAATTGTACAGGAGACACAAGGGGTGGGTAAGTAACACATGTTTGTGCTGGGGACAAAAGTATTTGTGCTAGGAGGAAGGATTTGGAGCGGGGCAGTTTGGCAACTTAACCCTGGACGCTATCCACAAAGCGGATTTATACTCTGTGTCTACTGAATAATATACTGAAATAAAGTTTTTGTGCCTGCAGTTCAACTTAAAATCAGAGATGGCCCATGAAAGGCCCCAAAGCCAATAAAAGTAATAGCAAGCATCTTGTGATGTTTACTTTTAGGCAGGTATTTTACTGTTAAATGTTTAAAACAGGAGTGCAGGTTCCATATTAATATTTTCAAGAGTACAGTCCATCAAATGTACAGTACAGTATATGCTAACCCTCTACAGTGGAGAAGTACACCAATACATTGAATCAGTGGTGGAAAGCTTCACATTTTCCAGGAAATTTGTGTATGTGATTGGGTTTGCAGGAGTAGATTGGGTCACTCACACTTTGACAGCTTTTTGGAGATTGCCGCTTTCAAATCGAGATTCAAACTGCAAGTCGTTGTTATTGATCCCATCATTTGTACAAGGTGCATAAATGACACACCGACGTCCGCCAGTTCGGGAACCAGTGAAGTGAGACCCTTTGTATGCTGCAGAAGAAGGCATTAAAAGGAGACGTTTTTAGACATACAAGTAAAATAGATTAGCAACTATAAATAATCTGTGTAATGATATCACGTGCTAGACGCACAAAAAGCCGTAGCTAGCGGCCATCTTGTTCAGAAATCAGCCATGACAGTTTAGAGTACTCCCTCCAGCCATGGAATTCCAAAAGCTCACTTTAGAAGAACCTTATCTCAGCTAATTGAGTCCCCAGGATGTCTGGTTTTGCTGGGCAGTCCATTAAGCCTACAGAGCATGCCATCAAAGGAGGCTCAGAATTAACAAGGGTCGTAAAAGGACACTGAGAGCAAAAGTGACCTTTCAGAGACCTCTACCTAATTCAAAACTTAGGAATCCACCCATAAATCATAAATCCAGACAGGAATGTGACACCTTAATAAAAAGTCATTGTTTGAATGCGGAATTTTGTACTGAACTAATTGAGTCCAGAAATGACCAGATTCAGACGTGCCAGGGGGAAGAATGCTGTCAGATGCCTCCTGGATGACACGCGTATCCAAAATACGCCGTGTCTGGTGTCCCTGGACATAAAATTCAATGCTGAGCCATAATTTATCAGTTTCAGGAATGCACCTTGTACCTATTGAGAGATATGAGTATTGGTATGGAAACTGTGTATAAGGGAGGGTCATTATGCCATTGTCCGCCCAGGACAGCCCATGGCCCTCCTATCCGTTTCTAGTGGTCAGGGGCATATAGCCCCACCCCTTTGATCCTAGAGAAAAAGGGAATTCCAAAATAGTTGTCAGTTCTCCTATTACCATCAAACCAGGAACATCTGACACGATGAGAACCATTTGGACTCATTGACCAAAACCCTGTTTAACCAAGGACATTAATTGCAAGTATCTTTCTTCCTTAAAATTCTACCTGATCTCATTGTTGTTGTATATTATGTCTTTATTGCTTTGAAATACCTATTTTCTGTGAATATTTTATTTGCACCAATTTTGACCTTTTCATTATTAAACCTTATTTTGAAAAGTGTTACTCCTGTCCCTAAAGCTCTTAATGCAAACTATCACTAACCTGGCTCTTCAAGAAGTGCTACTGTTTAGAGTAAATCATCTGAATATACCTGTCTGTGGTGACAGTGTGTTACAAGTGATTATTCTAATATCATAATTGGTATTGCTAATTGGTGGAAGTCCAGAGCCTTCTGTAAGTAAATCAAAGGTCAGTGGCGGCAGAGAAAGGGTTAGTTGCTTAAATTAGCCCGGTGACAATCTCTCTTAGGCTGCTGGCACCTAGATTGGGGTCCCGCAAGCTGGAAAATCTTTGTGCTGGAAGCAGCTGAGAGTGGCATTGTTATGTTAGTGACGGTGCGGTGTGAGATTGGCCAGTCCTCTGTCACAAGTTAGTGAGGAAAGCAGGGATCTGATACTCACGTTCGTCATGATCTGATCAATGTGTTAATGTTTGATTTGTGTTTTCTAAATGCGTAGTTTGTAATTTCATATATACTGAAAGGCAGTCATCTTTGCTTTATTACAGCGTAGGCTCTGCTTCCCAGTTTGTAATGTTGCACATTTATTGTGTGTTACTAGCTAATTACTATATAGTCACAATTGCCTCTAGGATTGCATTGAAACAAACATATGGCTAAATGTGCAAAAAAAGTTACATTGCAGATCCAAAGGTGATTGTTGATGTTTAGGCTATAGGTTTTCTGAAGTTCTGCTAGACTCTGGATACTCTTCTTGACGTTTTTGGTCTTTGTAGTCACATAACTTTAAATGCTTATTTCTAGTAGCTAATCACATTTAATTGGACTTAGCTCACTAAGGAAGCCACTTGAAGAAGTGCTGAAATGTCTTTAAAGTGGGTGTAAACTCCCTTGTAGGATTTTTACCTATAGGTACAGTATATATGTCCTAAACATGCACCGTTTAGGAGATATTTACTTTAGATGCAGGCACTTGATGTCACCAGCATATGCTTTCTTGAAGGAATGGCATACCTGTGCCATTCTTTCAGAGCCCTGCCATAAACAGTAACGTCATTGCAGGCTCAGCCATTCAAATCGCCGAAGCCCGCAAACCCGGAAGGAAGACCGGATGAAGATGGAAGCACCTTCAGCAGTGACAGCACGGTGCTGGAGGGCTTAGTTTTCACATAAGTCTGCCATAATGTGCTAGTCCGAGTCACAGCTCTCTGTGTCCATTCAGACACAGAGCCCCAACCTCTGGCCCACCCCCTCGTTCCTGATTGGCTAGCTGACTTTGATTGACAGTAGTGGCAGCCAATCAGGAGGGAGAATCTCGGATGGGTGAGACACTTATTGACTTCGCTGGTCAGAGAAGGACCTCTGGTAAGTATTAGGGGTGCTGAGGGGCGCTGCTGCACACAGAAAGATAAAAAACCTTCTGACTTTTCAATCACTTTAAACTGCCCTGTGCCTATTTTTTTATGCAGTTTACCACCATTTTAACACCGCAGAACAAGTCCAGTTGTATGCAACGGACTACTACTAGCTAATAAAGCACAATCATACCTATAGTAAGAGGTCTGGTAACGGCTTGTTGTTGTTTGCCTGTTAAGTTTGTCTATTTTTTAATGTACAAGAAGAAACACAAATAAATACTATTTATATTTAAAAAAAAAAAAAAAAAAAAAAGCACAATCACATTTGTAGCGGTTCATCTGTCTGCTGATCTGCCATGGGATCTGTTGGAATTTAATTTAAAGGGTGAGGAGGGGGGGGGTTCTTTGTGGGTTCTCAAATAAATTGGATTAACCACCAGTGAACAAAGTCAATTCATTAAGGGCCGGTTCACACATAGGCCACTTGCGATCCGACTTGTGTCGCCCCCAAGTCGCTTGACATCAGACATCCCATTGAAGTGAATGGGAGCCGTCTTAATGTACACTACTGAAGTCGCTCCATTTTCAAGGCAGATCGCAAGACGCCTATGTGTGAACCGGCCCTTCCTGTACTACTTCAAGGCGATTTCTATCCGACTTGTGCCTATAGAATTCAATAGAAGTCACCTCCAAGTCGGATCCCCATCTATATTGAAGCGACATTACAGGAAAAAGAAAAGAATTTACACAGGTACTCCCCACGAATTACCCAGGACACCCCCTCCCTTCTCTGATTGACCACAGGCAAAGTCGCCTGGCATGGAGGTCGCTTCAGGTCGCGATGTAAGTCGCGCTGAAGTTACCTTGAAGTAGCATTCAAATCGCCTAGCAAAGACATCCTGAAGTCGGATCGCCTATGTGTGAACTGGCCCTTAAGAACACACACATTCGTTATTTACCACCTGCCAGTTTTAGCAATGTACAAAATAACAATGTGGGGAACTCGTATCCGCTAGGCTGAAGTCCTACAGAAACGATCCGCTAAACTTACGATGAAGTTCCATTGAAGTCGCGCTGAATGTAGCGCTGGACTTCGCTGGAGGTACGGTCCGCTGAAACGGACACCAGTTAGTCTCTTCCCTCCCCCACAGGACCCATTAAGCACCCCTCATGGACACATTTAAGAAAAGAAAAAGGACATTACAGCGAAGTTATATCTACCCCTAGGCTGAACCTCCACTGAAGATAACTTAAGATATCCGTGTTCAGCCTATCTTTAGCGGAACT
>BLSH010051962.1:643577-663085 GCA_018402905.1 Glandirana rugosa
TCTATTCTAGGAAGATAAAAAAAGATAATCAAAGATTTACAACCCATTGTAGCAGAGGATGAAACTCTGAAAGAAATATTCCAACAACCCCCAATATTGGCTTTCAGACAACCACCCAATCTCAGACAAAAACTAATCAGCAGGAAACTTCACTCTGATTATGAAGCCACAAATAATGGAAGCAAACCCTGGAATAAAAAACGTTGCAAACTGTGCAACCAGACCAATCAATCTAGAAGTGCCACACACACAAATGGAACCTTCAATATCATGGGATCATACAGCTGTATCTCTAGTAATGTGGTATACCTCATTCAATGCAATAGGTGCAGCAAAGGATCTTATCTTGGGGAAACAGGACAGAAATTGCAAATAAGGATGAATTTACACAGACATTCCATCAAGGAACATAAAGAAGATGATTTTTGCACACCGGTGGGACATGACTTTTCACAACCGGTATCAAAGACCTCAATGTTTTAGTTCTTAAAGGGAATTTCAGAACTATCCTAGAAAGGAAAACATTTGAACTAAGCATGATTCTTCTTTTTGACATAAAAAATAATGGTTTAAACTTAGATATAGGTTTCCTTACTCAGTATTCTAAAGTTTTACGACCCCCCTCTGTGACTTTCACCCCTCCCAGTTTATAGCTCTCCCCCTGTATTATCTCACTGACTCTACTGGGACCTTTATTACCATTTGCCTCATACATTGATTTGTGTTTGTTTTTTCTTTGCCCTCAGAGATTTTTTTCTTTTGTTAACATTCGGCTAAAACTCTTGTGAATCAGTACTGCTTGGACCTTAAAGAAGTGGACGCACCCTGAAAGCTTGTCCTGAAAAATGGTATTTTAGTGCAAATAAAAAAAGTATCAAGGACAGTACTCAATTTTCTCAGTGATTAAGGATGAAATTTTATGCAAAAACATCAGGTGTTACACACAGCAGCTGATGTTTTTTCATTGAGTTAATATTGGTTTGATAACTAAGTGCAGGTGTTTAATAAGTAGCCACAATTTGCTTATGTTTCTTCTCTAGGATTGTCAGCATCAAGTAGTGGCAAAAATGCAGTATTTTCCCTGAAATACCTTCATTAGAAAAAAATACCACATCATTGCCACTAGATGGCACTTACAATAGTAGAAGAGTTACATATTGAAATAAATTATGGAGAGGATTCCTTTTTTACACCCTGAAGCAGGAGTGTCCAACCTTTTGAAGAGCGAGGGCCACTTAAGCAACTTGGTAAACGGATGCGGGCCTCAATGAGCAAAACAACGGATGACAGGTCCATGTCCACTCTGCATATTGCAATCTAAGCAACATGATAGAGCATTTTCCACCCTGGCCAATCGACACAGTTTGATTGAATCTGAATTAAATTGAATCTAAATTGTCCAGAAGGTAAATTATTCCTACTGGATTGTTTACGATTCAAAAATTTAGATTGAATCGCAAATCTATCAGATGTGTGTAAGGCCACCATTCGACTTTGTACAAAGTTTTTTATTCGCTTGAAATATATTAAAGCGGTTATATACCAAAAAAAAACAAAAAACCTGTAAGGCAAAGGGATGAAATACTTACGTCAGAACGAAGCTCCTACAGGTCCGCCCAGTCCCCGAAGTGGGAGCAGACATGTTCCGGGGGATCCTTCCGGGTTTGCAGCTCTGGCACTGTGAGTGGCCGGAGCCGCAAGACGTCACTCCCACACATGTGAGCTGGAGTCCATCTTTCCGTCAAGGTCCGGAGCTATTCGCCAGGCCTTCGCCGGGACATCACAGCGCATGCGGCGTGACGTCAGCGGCTGCATGCAGGGCGAATATCTCCTAAACCACGCAGGTTTAGGAGATATTCATTGTACCTACAGGTAAGCCTTATCATAGGCTTATCTGTAGGTAAAAATCACAAATTAGGGTATACAACCGCTTTAATCTTATTTAAAATTTAGATTTAGTTAGGCTTTAAACACAATGTTATTACCTGGTTTGATTTCATACACCACTTTGCCTTCCCCTTCCCCAGAAACTGATGGCATTGCTTCTTTGCCAGTATGTCTGTAGAAGGGCTCTGGATGGGGAGGATCCCATTCTATATGAGGACAAACAGAAAATAAGAATTTTTTCCAGTAGTAGATTTCACCATTATCTAACAAGAAACAACCTACTGAAATGTAAAGGGGGCTGATAATGATGAATAATTTTGACTGGTTTGTAAGAGCAACACCTTCATTATTTACAGGCCAATACCCACCAATTCACTTTTGTTGGAATTAATAAATGGTATTTACACCTCTACTGCACAATCTCACTGCTTTATCATTCATGGTCAAATTTGAATTCAGTGTAAACCATCTTTTTCTCTGCGCCCTACCCAAAACTTTGCCAATGTGTCCTTGAAAAGCCCAATTTTCTGGACCTAAAAATGATCTAAAAAAGGCTAACCCAGCCTCCTGAAATAAGGTCAAAGCCTAAGGCTCCATTTACACGGGACGCTATTTCAACCTCCCCTGAACGTTTTTTTTTGACAGCTAGAAGCCGGCGTCTAAAGCGGCCGTTTTGCCGCGTTTGCGCCTAGAAGCGTTAATTTAATTTTTTTTTTTTTTAAATGGAAACGCCTGTAAACGAAACGTTCCTAGATGTGAGTTACCACGTTTAGGCGCATTTAGCTGCGTTTACAAGCTGTTTGGTGATTCAAATGCCTCTGAACTGGTGTCTGAACCCATTTTTTTGCGTTCCAAAAAAAGCCTTTAAACTCAACTGCCTGGAAATGATCTTAAACGATCCTGTGTAAATGTACTGATAAGATAACATAGAGGAGAGTTCAGGGGCAGCTGAAAAAAATGCCCAAATGCCTCTAAATGTCCGTTTACCAGAGTGATGTGTCCCATGTCCTGCTTTCTCCTGGTTTAGCTGAAATCTACCTCCTCCGACCCCCCCCCCCCCCACTGGGCCAGTCATAGCTCCCTCAGGTGTATTAACCCCTTCTGCATCGTAAGAGTAAGGATTTGGGGGTTAGTGGCTCCCATCCCGAGTACCTCCCCCATTCACAGACACTATCACTTTAGGGGCCCATTCACACCAACATCTGTGGAAGAATGCTGCTGCTGGTGTGTGGCAGAATGGCAGAGGTGCCAAAGCACAAATCCTGAGGTGCATTGCACGGTTTGTTTTTTCTTTTTTTTTTAATCAAACTTTAACCACTTGCCTACCGGGCCAATTCTGACACTTCGCTCCTACATGTAAAAATCATAATTTTTTTGCTAGAAAATTACTCAGAACCCCCAAACATTATATGCTTTTTTTGGCAGAGACCCTAGGGAATAAAATGGAGGTCATTGCAACTTTTTATCTTGTGCGCTATTTGCACAGTAATTAATACAAACACTTTTTTTGGTGTTTTTTTGGCCCGACCTAGGTATGCGTTCACTTCTGCGAGCGAGCACACGGGGGCGCTTTACATTTTTTTTTTTAGTGTTTATTTTAGTCTTATTTTTTTTTTTTTAGCACTTTTATTCCTATTACAAGGAATGTAAACATCCCTTGTAATAGGAATAGGGCGTGACAGGTCCTCTTTACAGCGAGATCTGGGGTCTAGCCTCTAGGCTGGGAAGCCTGAAATAAAAAAAATAACAAAAAAAGAGAGACGATTCTGACTTCCCGGCATTTTTGGCGGCATTTTTTCAAATGCAGAGGATAGGCATGACGTCATAGCATCGCGCCCAGGCTCCGAAAGATCATATAGACTTCGGGGACCATCTGGCCTGCCAGAAGTCTCTATGGTAACCTTCTGGGCCACTCGATTCCTTCTCCGGCTAGCGGATCGTATGGGCAAGCCGGGAAAAGCATCGGAGAGAGGCGGGGAGGGGGGTGTCCTCTCCCGCTGCCTGTAAGAACGATCAAGCAGCTGAACAGCCGCTATGATTGTTCTTATGATGAATGGAATCGCCGGCTCTAAAAGAAGATATGTGAATGATACCTGTAGCTGCAGGCATCATTCAGATATCACCACTCAAAGTCTGCGACATCATATGACGTTGGGCAGGCAGGAAGTGGTTAATGAAAAGGACACAAAGTGACCTTTCATTAAGGTGGAAGGCAAGTCAACAACCGAACTAAACTTTAACCTACTCCAAACCCCCATTCTAAGCCTATTCTATCTACCCTGTAAAAGGTCCAGTCACATGATCGGGTCCCAGTAATGGCATCAGTGTAGAGGAGAGATCACCGACAACGGCTGCAGAGCCTGGCCAGTGAAACCACCCATAGGCCTACTATGGGGCATCCGTTGTTGGCTGAACCTCCTCTACACTGAAGCCGCCGCTGAGACCCGATCATGTGATCGGACCTGAGCGACTTCAGAAAGGGTAAGTATGGGCATCTTGCCTTTTACAGGGTAGATAGAATAGGCTTGGAATGGAGGTCAGAATAGGTTTAAAGTGTTACTAAACCCACAACAGTAAAATCAGTCTGTATATGCAGTAAAGCATGCTTGTTATACTCACTGTGGAACCTAAGGGGTTAATCCTCCGCATAGTTACATAGTCAGTGAGGTTCAAAAATTATACAAGTCCATCCAGTCCAACCTGTGTGTGCGCTTATATGTTAATAGTACATTGTATACCCCTGTATATTGTGGTCGTTTAGGTGCCCATATAATAATTTTTTTGAAATTATCGATGCTTCCCGCTGAAACCACTGCTTGTGGAAGAGAATTCCACATCCATACTGCTCTTACAGTATACAGTTTAAGGTTAAACCGCTTCTCTTCTAATTTTAGCAAATGGCCATCTTTTTAAACTGTGTAAAAAGGCTGTTTGATCCGTCCGGTCTTCTCTGATCCCCCCCCCCCCCTTCTTCCACTGCCCCCAACCTATCTGCTGATAGAACAGAACAGAGCTTTGGAGGCACTTTGCACATGTTCAGTTTGGTGTGTATTGCTAGAGAGTTTTTTTTTTTTTCGGATGGTGCATGTGATCAGCAGGGGTCATGCATGCAGTCTCATGGGACAGGACAGTCAGAGGAGAATGAAAATTATTCCTACACTAAAAGCTTTAACCAGACACTGATAGAAATCACAAGACTGCTATATACTGCTGATGAGAAAAGGTATTTAGCAGTTTATATTTACTAAAATAATTGCATGTCCATGTTCTGTGTACTGTGGGAGACCAGATATAGCGAATGCAGGGTCCTGGGTTTAGTAACACTTTAAGCTTAGTTAGGTTTTGATTTGCCTTTCACTTTAAGTTCTATAGGCCACAGCATGGTGTGAGGAGCTGGATTGCATCGCACTGCGCATACCACCGCAATTAGCCTAACAGGAGACAAAGCACTTTGCCTTGCTGTGGAGTGGGACTGGGCTTGGCAAGGCTACCTCAAGCGGAGGTCCAACCTTTTAAAAGTCAGCAGCTACAAAAAGTGTAGCTGCTGACTTTTAATAAGCAGACACTCACCTGTCCCCCGGTCCAGCGATGCGGCCGCCCGCTGCCTCAATCCTCTCCCTCTCCCCTCTGCGGTGCCGGCATTGCTACTGTGGGAGCGACTGTGTCTTCACAGCCTGGCGCGCACAGCGTATGCGGGAGCCATGCTGCCCCACTCTGAATGGCCAGACAATCTTCTGGCACCTGTGACGTGTCCCAGAAGATTGCCGGGAGGGAGGGGGGACAGGTGAACTTCCTTCCCTCGCCAAGGACAGGAAGTGGGAGATGGAGACCTGGGTATAACCAGGTATCCGCCACCCCCCCCCAAAAAATGACATTGCATGTCAGGGGGTCACCGGCACTTAAAGCGGAAGTTCCACTTTTGGGTGGAACTCCACTTTAACAAAAGAGTGATTATTTTTCATGTCTAACTCTGTAAATCCTTTATAAAAGATGGAACAATGATAAAAAAAAGCTTTATAAAATGTTTTCTTTATTTATAATTACCAATATGAGTGATTTCTCCAGGAATGACCTCACATTCGGTAGGCCAGCGTGGGGGTTTCAGGAAGCCATTTTCCCTGAAGGTAGAGAAGAGATCCCGGGGCTTCCTAAGACGTGGAATTATTTGTCCTTCCTGATTATCAAAAACGATCTGTCTGCTCTTAAACCCGGAGCTTTCTAGCAACAGCGAGTCTGAAAGAGAAAAAGGGCACTCAGACCAGTTCTTTGGTCAGATACAATCTCCAGCAATCAATATCTAAATGAAAGGAAACTTGTACTAAGAGAATAGGGAAGTTGCCAGTGCTGATCCCTCTTCATGGAAAATGCTAGTTGCCTGGCTTTTATGTTGATCCAATACCTTTTTGGAAGAAGCCTGCAGATTAGGACAGTTCTCGGGGGCTGAGCAGTAGTTATAAATACTGGGCTGGAGGCCCTGAATGCAGATACTCTCCTATTCAGATGTTAGCCAGAATTGGATCTGCACTCGGTGACACCAGCTGGACAATATATAGCTATTTGCTCCCTTTTTAAACCTGCAATCACAGCAACTGGCAGAGACTTCCTTGCTGCCTTGAAATGTTATGCTACCACATTCAGAAAGCTGTATAGGAAGTAAGTGCTGCAAGAATAAACCACATGTTACATATGTTCGTGAAAGGAACCTGAATGAGAAGTATTATTTGGGATAAGGTCATGTTATTTTATTTAAGTGTTCATATTATTATCACTGAGCAACAGTCATCATGTTCAGCTTGGAAGGTGCTTAGTCTTTTACAACTCCTAAAATCCCCCATAGCATATGCCTTATAATCCAGGTTCTTTACCACAGCACCGATCGTTCACTATGGCCACCAATCACTGTGATTCTGCAGCACACTCTGGGGTGTACTTATTAAATAATTTGCATGGCTTTTCATCCATTGCAACTGCATTTAAATTTGTTCTGTGCAAATGGGGCAAAATAGAATGTTCTTGGGCTACATTCTCTGCAGATAGAATTCAATAAAATTCAACAATTTAGAAGAGAATGGGGAAAATACCACTTTATGGCCACTAGATGGTGCTGAGTAACAAAGGAAAAAAGTATGCTCTTTAGGCCCCTGTCACACTTATGCAGTCCCAAGTCACAGGAAAAGTCGTCCCCCATTATTTCCAATGAGTACCGTTCATATCTGTATGACTTCAAGTAGTGCCGACTTCAAAGTAGTCCCTGCATTACTTTGGTCCAACTTTGATGCAACTTGGAGGTCCATAGACTTCAATGTTAAACCCTCAAAAACAAAACAGAAGGGAGGCACACGCACCTAGTGCATTACCATAAAAATTTTAATGGAAATATAAAAAAGGTTAAAATTGAATACTCACAAAATCACAAAGTGGCGTCACAAAACCATAAAGCCATAACAAGATGATGCAATAAAATGTGAAAAAGCACAAGGTGGGGTAGCAGCTGACGCGTTTCAGGGGCGCACCCCCTTCCTCAGAGCCGTGCTAATCTGGACTGCCAGACCGAGTGGCATATATACATAAAATGACCAGGAGAGACTGATAGTTCAATTGCTTTGCAAATTGGCCAATTGCCAATATTTCAATTAACCAATTAATTTGGGTGGGTGCACAAAAACACCCAGGAACACAGGAAAAAAAAACAATTAAAATATGTTTGTATACTAAATTATTATATTAAAAAAGCATTCATTCTCATATATAAAATAATATATTATTCCAAATATAGCTTGCCAAAAAACGTATACACCAAAAAGGAATAGTAACTCACCCAGGTGTATGACCATCCTCCACTCTGGGGTGAGTCGTTTGTATGGGGACACAGGAAGTGAGAGGGCCGGAAGTGCCAGGACCGCTCCCGTCCGGGCAGTATAACTGTAACAAAACTCCATATCATAGAGTAGGGTGACCCTCATCTCAGTCCCCCTCACAGTGTGCCTCCTCAGAATGGGGCCGTCCAAAGGGAGTATGCCCGAATGGCCGCCGTAGCAGTGTAGAGAACGCTCCAGGGGCATTGCAGGTGACGTCACATCCACCGGAAATCGCGTCACCTGCATGATGCCTGGGCACCCAAAAACAGAAACCACATGGAAACAAGGGGATTGAAGACGGATCAAACGGACATCTACGTTTTTTAGTTCTTTTCGGATCACCCTGTCCGAGGGGGGCAGCACACATTTGGTGTCCCATTCCTTGATGCTCCGGTTGCCTATTACCCTTAAGGTCCTCTAGCGCTGAAAACGACTCTTTTTTTTTTTCTTCTGTTAAACCCTCAAAGTCGCATGCAAATCGCACCAGAATAATATAGATGTGATTTCTGTACGACTTTCTAATATGTTTTCATTGAGCCAAAGTTAAAAAAAAAAGTCAGACCAAAGTTGTACTGATCCCAAATCGCGGTAAAATCGTGGCAAAAAATTGCTGTAAAAGTAAAATCGCGATGCGCAAGTGTGAAAGGGGCCTTAGCTCCAACTCTGGTGACCACAATGTGATATTTTCCCCACTCACACTTTTTTTTTCCAATAAAGAACATTTAGCCTGCAGAGAATATAGTCTGAGAACATTTAATTTTGCCCCATTTTACACAGAACTCATATTTACATGCAAATTTGATGAATGAATAGCTATGTGAAGTTTTTAAAAAAATACACTTCTTTTGTGTGTTACCTTTTCTTTAACTCACAGAAAACTGTCCCTACCATGGAAAGCCTCTCAGGCCAAAATTCCCAGTCCTCCGGACTTTTGTTGGACTTACAAATCAGTTTCTTCTGGTCATGGGAGAATCTGTCAGAATCGCTGTCTGTAGGGATTTGTTCCTTCCTTCTGTTTCTCCAGGCTGGACGCAATAAAATCTCCTCTTCTTTTGCTTTTCTTTCTGCAATAAACATAGTTTTAAATTATATATATTGTTGCTGTATATCTACTTCAGCCGCGGAAGGATTTCCCAGGTTAGGACCAGAACACTTTTTGCGATTCGGGACTGCGTCACTTTAACTGACAATTGCGCGGTCGTGCGATGTTGTACCCAAACAAAATTTGCGTCCTTTTTTTCCCACAAATAGAGCTTTCTTTTGGTTGTATTTGATCACCTCTGCATCATTTCTGATCGCCGCTATAAACAAAAAAAGAGCGACAATTTTGCAAAAAAAATTAACTTTTTGCTAAAATACAAATCCAAAAAAAAAATATATAAAACAACATTTTTTTCATCGGTTTTGGCCGATTTATATTCTTCCTCATATTTTTGGTAAAAAAAATAAATAAATAAATAAAAAAAATAAAAAAATCGCAATCGCCGTTTATTGATTGGTTTGCGCACAAGTGGCTGCGTTTACGGATGATGAGAATTAATTTCTGGGGTTTTTATTTTTTTTTGTATGTTTTAATAGTAATGGCGGCGATCTGCGATTTTTAGCGGTACTGCGATATTGCAGCAGACATGTCGGACATTTTTGACACTTTTTTTGGGACCAATGACATTTATTCAGCGATCAGAAATTTAAAATGTCCACTGATTACTGTATAAATGTCATTGGCAGTGAAGGGGTTAACCTGCAGGGGGAGATCTAGGGGTTAACTGTGTTCCCTAGGCGTGTTCTAACTGTGGGGGGACTGGGCTACCATGGGCATAAGAGATCTAACTGATCCCAGTGACAGGGATCAGTAGATCTCCTATGCCCCCACTAACAGAGCGAGGAACCGCCGTGTTTACATCGGCGGTTCCCCGTTCTTTGGCTGTGGCCGTTCATGGCGGCTCGCCGGCGTACATCGGGTCCGCACAAGCCGCAGGCACACTCCTCAGGAGTACGGCGGGTGCGCGCGCGCTCTAGCGGCCACCCGCAGATCGCCACTTTTTTACGGCGATTCGCGCTAAGCGTCCACACTGCCGCCGTGAATATACGGTAGGCGGTGTGGAACCAGTTAAAAAGTTTATAGAGCTGCAAGTACAGCGCATCCGGAAAGTATTCACAGCGCTTCACTTTTCCACATTTTGTTATGTTACAGCCTTTTTCCAAAATGGGTTAAATTCATTATTTTCTTCAAAATTTTACAAACAATACCCCATAATGACAACGTGAAAGAAGTTTGTTTGAAATCTGTGCAAATTATTAAAAAAAACTCTTTAAATATGCTACAAGCTTGGCACACCTATTTTTGGGCAGTTTCTCCCATTCTTCTTTGCAGGACTTCTCAAGCTCCATCAGGTTGGATGGGAAGCGTCGGTGCACAGCCATTTTCAGATCTCTCCAGCGATGTCCAATCGGGTTCAAGTCTGGGTTCTGGCTGGGCCACTCAAGGACATTCACAGAGTTGTCCTGTAGCCACTCCTTTGTTATCTTGGCTGTGTGCTTAGGGTCGTTGTCCTGTTGGAAGATGAACCTCCTCCCCAGTCTGAGGTTCAGAGCACTCTGGAGCAGGTTTTCATAAAGGAGGTCTAGGTACATTGCTGCATTCATCTTTCCCTCGATCCTGACTAGTCTCCCAGTTCCTGTCGCTGAAAAACATCCCCACAGCATGATGCTGCCACCACCATGCTTTACTGTAGGGATGGGATTGGCCAGGTGATGAGCGGTGCCTGGGTTCCTCCAGACATGACGCTTGCCATTCAGGCCAAAGAGTTCAATCTTTGCTTCATCAGACCAGAGAATTTTGTTTCTCATGGTCTGAGAGTCCTTCGGGTGTCTTTTGGCAAACTTCAGGTGGGCTGTCATGTGCCTTTTACTGAGTAGTGGCTTCCGTCTGACCACTCAGGCCTGATTGCTGGAGTACTGCAGAGATGGTTGTTCCTCTGGAAGGTTCTCCTCTCTCCACTGAGAAATGCTGGAGCTCTGTCAGAGTAACCATCAGATTCTTGATCACCTACCTGACTAAGGCCCTTCTCCCCTGGTCACTCAGTTTGGTCAGGCGGCCCCCTCTAGGAAGAGTCCTGATGCTTCCAAACTTCTTCCATTTATGGATGATGCAGGCCGCTCTGCTAATTGGGACCTTCAATGCTGCAGAAATTTTATGTACCCTTTCCCAGATCTGTGCCATGATACAAATCCTGTCTCGGAGGTCTACAAACAATTCCTTGGACTTCATGGCTTGGTTTGTGCTCTGACATGCACTGTTAAAAGTGGGACCTTATATAGACAGGTATGTGCCTTTCCAAATCATGTCCAATCAACTGAATTTAACAAAGGTGGACTCCAATCAAGTTGTAGAAACGTCTCAAGGATGATCAGTGGAAACAGGATGCACCTGAGCTCAATTTTGAGTGTCATGGCAAAGGCTGTGAATACTTATGTACATAGGATTTTTTTCAATTTTTATTTTTAATAAATTTGCAAAAATTTCAAACACACTTTCACATTGCCATAATGGGTTATTGTTTGTAGAATTTTGTGGAAAATAATGAATTTTAATCAATTTTGGATAGGCTGTAACATAACAAAATGTGGAAAAAGTGACGGGCTGTGAATACTTTCTGGATGCACTGTAATCTCAAGTTTTTGGTAAAATATAATGTAGCCATGCCCCCGTAGGAGATGCTGGAAGTAGTGGTTCACCTGTCACACTGCCCTCAATCACACTGCTTTCTTTCATCCGGAGTCATGAAGAGCAGGCCCGTACTTGTGTTTTTTTTTCTTAGATAGGGATTGGAATGTTATGGGATGTCCAGTGAAATGGATCCAAACTTGAACCGGACCATCTACAGTATCTCACAAAAGTGAGTACACCCCTCACATTTTTGTAAATATTTTATTCTATCTTTTCATGTGACAACACTGAAGAAATGACACTTTGCTACAATGTAAAGTAGTGAGTGTACAGCTTGTATAGCGGTGTAAATTAGCTGTCCCCTCAAAATAACTCAACACACAGCTACTGACCACTTCCAGACCGAGTCTCTTTTTGGAGATTGGTGTTTACAAGTTAAAATCTGTTTTTTTTCTTTTTAATATAAAATTACTCAGAACCCCCAAACATTATATCTTTTTTTTTCTAACACCCTAGAGAATAAAATAGCGGTCATTGCAAAACTTTGTTACACCATATTTGTGCAGCGGTCTTACAAGTGCGATTTAAAAAAAAAATAAATTCACTTTTTTGAGTTGAAAAATAAGACAACAGTAAAGTTAGCCCAATTATTTTCCATATTGTGAAAGATAATGTTATGCCAAGTAAATTGATACCCAACATGTCATGCTTCAAAATTTCACCCGCTTGCAGAATGGCGACAAGCTTTTCAACTTAAAAATCTCCATTTGCGACGTTTAAAAATTTCTACAGGTTACCAGTTTCGAGTTACAGAGGAGTTCTAGTGCTAGAACTATTGCTCTCGCTCGAACGATCGTGGCGATAGCGCACGTTTGGTTTGAACACTGTTTTCATATGCGAGCGGGACTTACCTATGCGCTCGCTTCTGCGCGCGAGCTCGCCGGAACAGGGCGCTTTACATTTTTTTTTTAATTATTTATTTTCCTTTTTATTTTTACTCTGTCCTTTTAAAAAAAAATGTTTGATCACTTTTATTCCTATTACAAGAAATGTAAACATTCCTTGTAATAGAAAAAAGCACGCCAGGACCTCTTAAATATGAGATCTGTGGTCAAAAAGACCTCAAAATTCATATTTACACTAAAATGCAGTGAAATGAAAAAAAAAGAAAAGAAAATAAAGGGGACATTTTTTTTTAATTTCATTAAGATCGATGGGCGGAAGGGACTTGTGACGGCGCTTCCCCCAGTCAATGCTTTGGAGCTGAGTGGGCTGCATCTTTCGCTCACTCAGCATCCAGGCACTGGGGGAAGCAGACCTGATCATCTCCACCGCCACCGGCGGGTCCGGTAAGCAGCGGAGATGATGGGAAAATGGCAGGAGGGGGGTGGGCACCTCTCCCACCACCAATAACAGTGACCTCGCAGTGAATCCACCGCTGAGACCACTTTTATCAGATGCCCAAAGTGTCAATATTTTGTGTGGCCACCATTATTTTCCAGCACTGCCTTAACGCTCTTGGGCATGGAGTTAACCAGAGCTTCACAGGTTTCCATGAGAGTCCTCTTCCACTCCTCCATGACGACATCCCAAAGCTGGTGGATGTTAGAGACCCTGCGCTCCTCCACCTTCTGTTTGAGGATGCCCCACAGATGCTCAATAGAGCTTAGGTCTGGAGACATGCTTGGCCAGTCCATCACATTTACCCTCAGCTTCTTTAGCAAGGCAGTGGTCGTCTTGGAGGTGTGTCTGGGGTCTTTATGTTGGAATACTGCCCTGCAGCCCAGTCTCCAAAGGAAGGGGAGTATGCTCTGCTTCAGTATGTCACAGCACATGTTGGCATTCGTGGTTCCCTCAATGAACGGTAGCTCCCCAGTGCCGGCAGCACTCATGCAGCCCCAGACCATGACACTCCCACCACCATGCTTGACTGTAGGCAAGACACACTCACCTGTCAGACACAGTACTCCTCACCTGGTTGCCACCAAATAAGTTTATCTCATCAGACCACAGGACATGGTTCCAGTAATCCATGTCCTTAGTCTGCTTGTCTTCAGCAAACTGTTTGCGGGCTTTCTTGTGCATCATCTTTAGAAGAGGCTTCCTTCTGGGACGACAGCCATGTAGACCAATTTGGTGCAGTGTGCAGCGTATGGTCTGAGCACTGACAGGCTGACCCCCCACCCCTTCAACCTCTGCAGCAATGCTGGCAGCACTCATATGTTTATTTCTCAAAGACAACCTCTGGATATGACGCTGAGCATGTGCACTCAACTTCTTTGGTTGACCACGGCAAGGCCTGTTCTGAGTGGAACCTGCCCTGTTAAACCGCTGTATGGTCTTGACCACTGTGCTGCAGCTCAGTTTCAGGGACTTAGCAATCTTCTTATAGCCTAGGCCATCTTTATGTAGAGCAACAATTCTTTTTGTCAGTCTGTGTGTAATGAATGAATATAATATACAAGTTTCACTCTTTGAATGGAATTAGTGAAATAAATCAACTTTTTGATGATATTCTAATTATATGACCAGCTCATTCAGTGTACAGTATATAGAGTCAGTGCAGGCAGTGTAAGAATTTATATATTTTATATATATTGTAAGGGAGAGAGTCCCTGTCCCTATGGAAATGGGAAAAAAGGTCACACAGAGTTTGCATGTCGGCTGACTGCAAGACTGCGGAGTATAGATTTTAAATGGAGAAAACTGCTCTGCCAGTTTTCTCCGTATTTTGCTATGTCCGGATGGGACTCTGTAGTTTGGAGATCCCTAAGAGTCTTGGGTGGGACAGGATCTCCAACCCTGTGTCCGGGTCTTGTGGACAGCCAACAGGTTGTGTGCCCAGGTGGACGCAGCCAATATAACGAGGGGCTGATGAGAGCAGAGAGGAGAGGAATGAGATGGAGTGTTAGCAGCCTGCTGAAAAAAGACAGACCCCTGTCAGCAACACGGTTGGCCCTGTGAGAGACTACATCCCTGGTATGGGAGGACTCCGTGCCTGAAGGATTTGGAGGTCGGGATGGCTACAAGAGCCTGGGAGACCAAAGGAGGGTCTGGGAGGCTAGGAGAGCCGAGGCGGCTAGAGAGTCCAAGGGGGCTAAAGGAAGTCTTAAAGTCTCGGGGACAGTGAGTAACCCAAAGGGGGCTGGAGGATCCTGTTGAGGCCAGGATTAGGCTGGTTCAGGAAGGGACTGCTGACAAGAGAGCCAGGTGGCTCGGTATGTTTTTCTTTGAGTGCTATATGAAGTTTAAAACCCCTGTGTGGGATTCCTGGATGGACTTTTTGCTTTGTTTTTCCTTTTGAATAAATATGGGCTACCAGGCCCTTAACTTTTAACGCCTGTCTGATATTGACTCACTACACAAAAAACGCATCTCTCACTTGAGTTAAACCCCCCAGTTCACAAGTGGTTGTCAGATGCGGGCATACAGATGTGAAATCCGGATCTCTGCTCCAGTGGTGAGTCGTGTCAGGAACTGCTGCTAGCTGTGAGTGGCAGCCAGGCGATGAGCATTGCATACAGATGGTGCACCTATGAGATTTAATTTTTTTTTACTGCTGTGAACTGTGTTAAAGGCAGGTGGTGTACCTGTTGAAGTGAGCTCAACATGGCCTGAGAAGATGTCTCCACCGAGAAGGGCCAGTCCAAAGGGGCCAGTAGTGTACGAGACCGTGAATGAATGGTTCAAGCGGAACCGAAATAAAGAATGGAGTGCAGTGCAAGAGGCTGAAATCTGGGCCTCTGATTACATGCAACCCATGCTACCTACAGAGGAGGTTAAGGACTTCCTGGAAAGATTTGAAAAATGTGCTGTAAAGAGAAAATGGCCTAGGGACCGGTGGCCAAAATTGCTGCAGACCTTATTATGGATAGAGTTCCGGTCGGTTTACCATTTGATGGATGGGGACCATGATGACTACCGCAAGTTTAAAGAGGAGATCCTTCTTTGAGGAATGTTCCATCATATCATGGTCGGCCAGCAAGGCTCCAAGATGGGAGACGTGTCACTGGAAGACCAAGGTTTGGGAAATTCAGAGAAACACAAAGTTTTGTGTCATGGCCTCTTGGGAAAAGTGGTCAGCCCAGCAAGGAGGGCGCAACAGCCAGCATCCTGCATGATGTATAGCCAACCAGCTTTGGAGTGCAAGTCTGCTGTTACCCCTAGCAACAGGGGTCTTGTGTTACCTGCAGGGGGTGTCAGTGGGTCCGGAAAGGCTGCAGTGTTGCTCCATGACCACATGAGGGAGTCAGCCTGTGGAGACACCACAAATGTAAGACATTACACTCAAGTGAAGGCTATGGCAACAGCTACAGGAACTGCTAAGACTGTTTCAGTTTGTGGAACTGAACCCAATGAAGTGGGAGTGTGTTCAGCGAGGAAGTCCGCTGCATGTATGGACATAGACTTGCTGCAAGGTGCTGCCCAGACAGTGGGCAGGCACAGCATGTAGCCCAACTGACAGCAGGGCTAAACACTGGAAAGGACATGGGGACTCTGGGTGTGCCTACTATAATCCAGCAGAGTGCTGGAAAGGTTAAGCTAGGGGTGACCAAAACAGTGCTGGTGCCATGTTCCCTAGTGAAGGGTGCTACAGAGATGCCCAGGGAAACCTCCCAGAAGTCCGCAGTGATGGCGCAGAGCATTTCCCAGGTCAGCTTTGTAGCTACCCCAGTAGGAAAGAGTGCCCCTTTAAAGAGAGAGAGTGCTGTGAGGAGTGGCTCACAGGCTGTGGTGGGTAATGGACAGCGACAACCCACAAAAGAGGCAGTTATGTCTACTTGCAAAGTAAATGCTGATGGTCAGGCTGACAAAAGTGTTACTATTGGTAAATGTGATGATGGTAATGACATTGAAAAATTTATTTCTGGTAATGTCATGTCTGAGAATACAAAGTTGAATGTGTCAGTAGCGCCACCAGAGGAGGCTGGTCAAAAGTGGGTACTGCAGCCTTCCTGGATGGATGATACGTCATCCCAATCTGATTTGTGTAGAAGTGACAAAGGTGCCGTTTTGGCTAGTGAATCCCAGGTTCCTGTGCGGCCTTCTACAGCATGTGATGCAGCGCTGTGGGGTGCCCATGATGGAACCACAGGCGACTGGGATGATTGGTGCAAGGTAGCACTCGAAACACTAAATAAAGTGACAATGAATTACAAAGCAATGATGTGTAACAAAGGTGTGGACAGACCACCTGCTATGACCAACAGAGGAATCGCAGAATGGCCGGTGCTCAAAGGCACGTTAGCCCCCGCAAAGGTTGATGCCCTCCAGTCTGAAGGAACGGTTCAGGGCATTGGCATGGCAGATGTGTTGTCCCCAGCCCTACCACTGAAAGGCAAATGTCAAAGTGACAATGTGACGAATGTTGACTTGCAGAGGCTCATTGTGGAGTTAGAGGGAATGAGGGGGAGACATGCATCTGGCAGCGCTCCAGAGGAGCATCAGGCTGTGATGGGTACCTCCAGTGAGGTGGAGGCCCCTTTAAATGTCTCGGCTTCTCCAGCTGCAGTGAATGAGCCCCTCCACGTCTCTGATAAGGGCAAGCCCCCTACAAAGGTTTTGCATATTGATGCGGAAGGTCTTGAAATAACAGATATGCTAGTGGAACTGCTTGAACAGGTGAAAGCACGTTCCTTGTATACCTGGGTTCCACCATTACAGTTGAATGTGGTGGTGCTGCGTGGTAACAATGGGTGGGTCCCGGTGGTACAAGCTCTGGCAGGTAACATTAATCAGCCGTGGAACTGGTTGGTACAGTGCTGGGTAATAGTGTGGCAAGTGATCTCACAGTTCCTTAGGAGGGTGCTTCCAGACACTGTCTGGTATGGAAGGCGCTCTGGGGAGCTGCTGGAGACATCAGAGGTCTCTCCGCCTGATGTGGTGACAGAGGACACTTCTACTAGTGCGGTCCGAGGTGTGGCTGAGCAGGGATTAGTAAATGGCGCGGATACTGCCTCAGCCGCTAGACCTCATAAGAAGGAAGGGCCTGAGATGGACACAGCAAGAGTGGAGATTTCATCTGTCACCTGCAAGGAGGTACAAGTTGAGGTACCCGGAGACACTCTGAAATATAATATGGATGGTATCAGAAATTGTGACATAGAAAAGTGTGAGCTGGCAAAGATTGGTACTGCTAGCAATGGGTCATGTGTGGATCAGTGTCATTTGTTAGGACAGCTGCCCATGGAGCATTGGACAGCAGGTGAGGTGGAGCATGGCGATGGTTCCGTGGAGTACAGTCGCTCGTCTGCGTGTGGTCCCTCCTCAGGACTGGTCCTAACAAACACTGAAAAAGAAAGCACTGATGGTGTTGGAAAGTGTGACATGGAAATGTCTGGTCTGCTAATGGTTTGTACTACAAACAATGGTTTGGTTTATGTGAGTAATCGGAGAAATGTTTTTGAACCTAAAAGACATAGGGTGAAGAGTAAAACTGATGTGTGTAAACTGAAAGGTAGGATCAGGGAAAGCAGAGTTCCCCTAAGAAAAAAGAGTAAGCCCAGGGACCCCAGGAGAAGAGGGAGAAGGCTGGGTATAAGGAATTATAGTACCCTGTTAAGATTCAGGGAAGGACTTACCTAGAAGCGCACCCGGAAAAAGGGTTGGGCCTACGTGGCTGGCACAGAGGTGTCCCAACCGTGATGATGGGTGCTGGTATTCCTCCCTCCGGATCGAAACAAAGGGGGGGGATATGTAAGGGAGAGAGTCCCTGTCCCTATGGAAATGGGGAAAAAAGGTCACACAGAGTTTGCATGTTGGCTGACTGCAAGACTGCAGAGTATAGATTTAAAATGGAGAAAACTGCTCTGCCAGTTTTCTCCGTATTTTGCTATGTCCAGGTGGGACTCTGTAGTTTGGAGATCCCTAAGAGTCTTGGGTGGGACAGGATCTCCAACCCTGTGTCCGGGTCTTGTGGACAGCCATCAGGTTGTGTGCCCAGGTGGACGCAGACAATATAACGAGGGGCTGATGAGAGCAGAGAGGAGAGGAATGAGATGGAGTGTTAGCAGCCTGCTGAAAAAAGACAAACCCCTGTCAGCAACACTGTCGGCCCTGTGTGAGACTACATCCCTGGTGAGGGAGGACTCCGTGCCTGAAGGATTTGGAGGTCGGGACGGCTACAAGAGCCTGGGAGACCAAAGGAGGGTCTGGGAGGCTAGGAGAGCCGAGGCGGCTAGAGAGTCCAAGGGGGCTAAAGGAAGTCTTAAAGTCTTGGGGGCAGTGAGTAACCCAAAGGGGGCTGGAGGATCCTGTTGAGGCCAGGATTAGGCTGGCTCAGGAGGGGACTGCTGACAAGAGAGCCAGGTGGCTCGGTATGTTTTTCTTTGAGTGCTATAGGAAGTTTAAAACCCCTGTGTGGGATTCCTGGATGGACTTTTTGCTTTGTTTTTCCTTTTGAATAAATATGGGCTGCCAGGCCCTTAACTTTTAACGCCTGTCTGATATTGACTCATACACAAAAATTGAGTATGGGGTACATTGTACCCCTACCCACTCGCCAAAAAAAAGAGTGTATTATACAAAACACAGTAGGCAGTTCTTGACAAGTCCTTTATTAAAAATGTCTTCTTCTTCCCCCGTGGAGGAAGACCGAAAGAAGGAGGAGAAGACCAGAAGAAGAAGCGGGGAAGGAGAAGAAAATGGAGGAAGACCGGAGGAATAAAGAAGAAGAAGCAGGGGAAGAAGACAACATTTTTAACCGCTTAACAACCGCCCTATAGACAATTGACGTCTACAGGGCGGTTGCTTAATTCTGGGAGGACGTCTATTGACGTCCTCCCAGAATCGCGGTTCCCGCGCGGGGCGAAGAAGAAGACCAGAAGAGGAGGAAGAAAGCCAGAAGGAGGTGCCCCCTTCTTCTTCTGTAAAAATTATTTCCTGAACAGTTCTTGACGGATGACACAAAACATATTATGTGAGAAAAAAAACCGCTCACCCATCCCCATGTTACATGGGGTATGAGTTAAAAACACATACTCAGTTATAGTCTGTCCGCAATTTTCAATTCCCGGACCGTCGGGTATAAATAAGTTTTCCTTTTTGTTTCGTTTTTCAGGTAGGTCCTTAGGGTGTGTCCCCAAAATTTGAAG
>BLSH010051962.1:664698-695565 GCA_018402905.1 Glandirana rugosa
ATTAAAAAGAAGTAAATTCATTTTGCAAAGAATTGTGGGAAAAAATTACAACTTCAAAAAATTCACCATGCCTCTTACTAAATACCTTGGAATGTCTACTTTCCAAGAAGGGGTCATTTGGGGGGTATTTGTACTTTGCTGGCTTGTTAGGGTCTCGGGAAATGAGATAGGCTGTCAGTAAATCAAGTGTGATCAATTTTCAGTGATTGGCACCATAGCTTGCAGACTCTATAACTTTCACAAAGACCAAATAATATACACTATTTTTTTTTTTTTTTACCAAAGATAGGTAGCAGTATAAATTTTGGCCAAAATTTATGAAGAAAAATTACTAATTTGCAAAATTTTATAACAAACAAAGAAAAATTCATTTTTTTACAAAATTTTCGGTCTTTTTTTAATTATAGCGCAAAAAATAAAAAACCCAGAGATGATTAAATACCACCAAAAGAAAGCTCTATTTGTGTGAAAAAAAGGACACAAATTTAATTTGGGTGCAGTGTTGCATGACTGAGTAATTGTCATTCAAAGTGTGAGAGCGCTGAAAGCTGAAAATTGGTCTGGTTGTTAAGGGGGTTTAAGTGCCCAGTTGTCAAGTGGTTAATAAAGGACTTGTCAAAAACTGCCTACTGTTTTTCGTAACACTACACGCCTTTTTTGGTGAATGGGTAGGAGTACAATATACCCCATACTCATTCACACACGGGGGGGGGGGGGGGGTCGGGAAGAGTCCATTGTCCCCATCAACATGGGGACAAGGTGCTTTGGGGGGCCCAAACCACTCTCCCCATTTTGAGGGCATGTGGCCTGCATTGGTTCAAGGAGACAGAGTGTTGGAGTGTGTGGAGGGAGCACCACACAGCGTGTCACGCACGCCTACACAAGCTACTGGGCAGAAATCTTGTGTACTTTCCATCTGACATGGCATCATCCAACTCCTTTCATCCCTTAAAAAAGGGCCTCTACCGAGACGGGCTGGCTTCCAATCTATGTGACCCCAGTGTCCTCCAAGGTTTTGGACCCCACTATATCCCCTCCAGGGGAGGTTCTGGGTCTTTGTCCCGGCCATGTTTCCCCTCCTATGTGCTTTTTCTGTGGTTTGTTTAAACCACCCTATTTGTTTCAATATGTTTTTATTGAATTCTCAAATGAATACACAATAAAAGAGACAAAGTATATTCATCAAAAAGAACAAGAGAGAAAGAAACTGTTTATCAAGGACATATATCTTCGGTAGGTCAGGTATATAACAATTTCGTTATCACCATTGAATTGTCAAACGTTGAGTTCTTAGGTCAAACCTGTTATACGGGCATATCATCCGAGTGGGGCCTAGTTATATTGTGAAGGCTAGTCCTAGCCAACCGCCTCCCTCCAGGGGCGCCACAAATGGGATCTTCTGCGCCCGGGGAGTCAGACGTAGCCGGCCACCGGCCATACGGCCGCGTTAATAATGGCCTGTAGACACCACTCAGATGAGGGCCCAATATGTATGTAAAGACCTTTGGCATGTATGTCATATATAATTACAAAAAAAAGACGAAAGCCCATGACAATATCTAACTGGTTGCTCAGATAACCGAGAATTAGAATGATATACTCCTCATAAAAGGAAAAAACAAGGAAAGTCACTAGAAGTAAAAGTAGGTATGAAAGAAGTGTAAGAGAATAAGAAGAGATGAATAAGTCAGAGGGGTTGGTTGGTGGTTCGGTGTTTTGAAGCTTGTGTTTTCAGCTTCTGAGGGTGTGATCATACAAAGAGGTAAATTTAAATGCTACCCAACTATTCCATGTTCTGTTATGTTTGTCTATTGTTTCATTGGCTATTGCCCTGGTTTCTTCTAATGTATATATGTTATTCACTGCCATTAACCATTCCTTTAAAGTAGGTACATAGGCAGATTTCCAATATTTAGGGATAAGCGATCTTGCCGCAGTGAGTAGGTGTCTAGTCAAAGATCTTTTGTATGTTGACATCAATCGATTGGAGATGTGGAAGAGGCAGCAAGCCGGTGTTAGAGATATAGTGGTATCAGTGATTTGTTTTATCATTTATCTTACTGGATTCCAGAAATTTTGGATGTAGGGGCAGTCCCACCATATGTGGAGCAGAGTGCCTTGGTCTTTATTGCATCTATCGGAAAGATGTAAACCACCCTATTTGATCGACATATACAATTTATTGGGGGACTAGTGGCGGAAGTGCATGAACCGGTGGGACCATTTTAAACAAATGGCATGGAATTGACAGAAATGCGCATTTGGAAATGTATATACATAGTTTCCTCTATAATCCTATGAAGAAAGAGACTCTTACTAAGAAACATGTCATATTGAGGACTATCCAAGTGTCTTATGTACATTATGCATTTTGTTGGTGATTTGTGTCGTTCCATGCATACGGTCTCTAAGACTTACATATATTTTATATAGTTAGTCAGGTTGAAAAAAGACACAAGTCCATCCAGTTCAACCAAAAAAAAAAAAAAAAAAAAAAAAAAAAAAAAAATATATATATACATACATATACATATATATATACACATACAACCAAATAATCCCATATACAATACTTCACCCACAGTTGATCCAGAGGAAGGCAAAAAAACCCCAGCAAAGCATGGATCCAATTTGCTATAGCTTCATATATGTATGAATAAAATGTATATTTTTTTAAACACATGACTATGATTAGTGCCTTTAAAGTCCCAAAACCAGGGGATACCTCTTGTTACATATCCTGACCTGCCAGGTTGCATGCTCGGATAAGGGTCTGGTATGGATTTTGAGGGGGGACCCCCACGCAATTTTTTTAAAAAAATTTTGGCACGGGGTTCTCCTCATTAGCCCCTCGCCTGCAGAGCCCGACAATCACCGGCCAGGGTTTTTGGGAGGAGGCCCTTATCCTCATCAACACGGGGACAAGGTGCTTTGGGAGGGACCGCAAACCACTCTCCCCATGTTGAGGGCATGTGGCCTGCTTTAGTTTGGGGGGGGGGGGGCGCTCGCTCGTCCTCTCCCTATCCTGACCTGTCAGTTTGCATGCTCGGATAAGGGTCTGGTATGGATTTTTTTTTTGATTTTGGCATGGGGTTCCCCTTAAAACCCATACCAGACCCGAAGGGTCTTTTCAGTTATTTTTGATCTATATTGCCGGGAACCGGCAATACATTACAGCCGCAAGCAAGTTTAAAAGACTTTTTTTTTTAATTGTCATTTTGCTGTGGCACTGTTCTAAACATCACACAGATGTGCCACTTTACAGGCAGACTAAGGGGACCCCCAGGCACGTTATTTAAAGGAAAGTTTAATATAAATTTTTTCACTTTAAGCATTATTAAAATCGCTGCTCCTGAAAAAAACTATTGTTTTAAATACGTTTTTTTGCATTGATACATGTCCCCTAAGGCAGTACTCGGGCCCCCATACACTTTTTATGGCAATAACCTGCATATAAGCCTTTAAAATAAGCACTTTTGATTTTTAATGTTCGTGTCCCATTGATTTTAATAAGGTTTGCGTGTTCGCACAAACTTATTGCCTGTTCGCGGTGTTCTGGGGGGTGTTCAGCCCATCCCTAGTTCTCATGTACGTGCTTTTTTTTTTTAATTACTTTTAAAACACTTTCTTGAATGGTCTTCCAGGGCAGCATCTGAGAGATAGGCTCTAGGCTCCTCCTCCCTAAAACAGGAAACACATCAGTCCACCATTATAAAAAAAGTCAATCTTACCTGTATGCCTCAGTTTATTTGTGTTTCCTCCAGACCACAGAGCTGCAACAAGGAAGACCCAGGCTCTGTGCTAATTGCAGGAGACTTCTTGACTGGCCCTCCCGGCGATCCGTGGGATTTGGGGGTAGGCCAGCAGAGGCAGCGTTTGGATTGATTTTTGACTGCCAGAGGTTTCGCCTCTGCAGGGGGGTAAGCAACCATCCCCCCATGCTGCACAGGTGCCGATGGCATTTCCCCTTTCTGCTGCCGCTCGCCTGTCAGTTCTTGCCTGGAGGAGAGGGGAGGCTCAAGGAGCCTCCTCAGTGTGCAGGTGCAGATGCCGGTGCATGCAAGGCATTCCGCGCCACTCTCTATCCGCTCGGCTCCGACCACAGTGCCGGCTGGGACCGGCGGGTGTACCAAAATGGCCTGGGAACGGTTGGCAGCCATCTTGGTGGAGGCAAGAGTGATGGTCCAGACGCCTTACTTCCGGTGACGTCACTTCCAGCGGGAACGGCGCAAATTACAAAAAAAAAGGAAAAGTGAAGTAAAAGAAACGGGAATGACAAAATTGAACATGGAAGCTGATCTACAACGAAAGATGATACAGCAACTATCTAAAGCGGCAGCATGTGCAGGTGAGTCCACCAACCTGCATTTGGTCAGCTGGGGGCGGGGCTGGAGCTATGCAGGAACAGTTAAAAAGGCCCTCTGTCAGAAGAACATGGAAGCTGATCATGTCGGACGTCTCTCCATCCTGCCCTGCAGATCCTGCCTGTCAGGACGGCTCCAAGGTAAGCCAGAGAACTTTAAGTGTTACCTCTGCCTTTTACCTTTTTGTTGTTCTAATACTAAATCTGTCAAAATGTGGGTAATTCATTCATTCGGGTCCCTTTTGCTTATTTTAGGCAAAGGCACCAGGAGGAGAAGAAGGGAAAAAGCATGGCCAAGACATGTGCCTCGTGCAGACACCGCTTTCCTCCAGAATGGAAGAAAGCGCTTTGTCAGAAATGTGTGGACAGACTAGTTGCAAAGGAATCGCAGAACTACTTTAAGGACGTGCTCAGTAAATTTAAATAGGAAATAAAGGGCACTATTGCACCGTTGCAAGCAGCCATAAAAAAACTGGAAGGCCCTACAGGCACAGACCAGGGTAGCATATCTTCCACCAGCAAGGTGACCACCCAAGCAGAAAGCGGGGAAGAGAGCATGATTCCCCGGAGCCAGAAAGTGGGTCTGAGGCTGAATCTGTAGAAGGACAATGCCCAGACTCAGACGACCAGGATTCAGAGTCAGAAGGCATGCAAATTTCCCTCAGAAGATACTGAAAGTCTTTTAAAAGACATAGCAGACACCCTAGGTATCAGGAGGAAAAAAGTTGCAGAGCTCACGCTGCATGACAGAATGTACAAGGGACTGCAACCCCAAAAGACCAGAACTTTTCCAGTCCACCAGGCCCTCAAAGATCTGGTCATGAGGGAGTGGAGCGAACCAGAGAAAAAACTCTTCACGCCGGCGGCCATCAAATGCAGATACCCGTTTGAGGAGGAAGACACCAAGGCTTGGGAAAAATGCCCCAAAGTAGATGCCTCCCTAGCTCGGGTAGCGAACAAGACAGATCTGGCCTTTGACGATGCAGGGACTCTCAGTGACCTTATGGATAAAAAGATAGAAGCGATGCTCAAAAGAGCATGGGAGGCAGGCGCTGCCAACCTAAACCCAGGCATAGCCTCTACCTGCACAGCACGTACACTTCTGATCTGGTTGAACCAGTTGCAAGAATTACTGGAGGGGGATACACCTAGAGAAGCGCTGGCCCAGACCATCCCTTCTCTAATCATAGCAGCTTCCTTTCTGGCAGATGCCTCGGCAGAAACAGTAAGGGTGGCATCAAGGATGACAGCTCTGGTGAATTCGGCCAGGAGGGCCCTATGGTTAATGGCCTGGGGAGGGGACATCGCCTCCAAGAGCAGGTTATGTGGGATCCCCTTCTCGGGGAATCTACTGTTTGGGGCCGAGCTGGAGCCCGTGCTAGACAAGACAGCGGCAAAAAACAAGGGATTTCTCCAATCCAAAAAGAAACAAGGCAAAACCCCTTTTCGTCAGCCCAGGAAGTTTGATAAACAAGGAGCAAAGAAAAGCTGGCAGCAGAATTGGGGTCAACAAAATTGGCAGCGGAATAAAGAGGGTAAGGGGGACTTCATCCTCAAACCCTCAGGTCAAAAGAGCAAGACACAATGACGATTGACAGGTAGGAGGCAGGCTAGCAAGGTTCTCTCCAGCATGGGAAAAGATCACAACAAATGGATTTGTACTAAGCAACGATAACAGAAGGTTATGCGATGGAGCTTGCCAGCCTCCCTCCTACGAAATATCTAGTGACTACAATGCCAAAGAGCAAATACGAAGCAGATGCTTTTCTGGAGTCCATTCAAGACCTACTGACACAAGGGGTGGTGTGCCATGTTCCTCAAGGGGAAGAAGGGACAGGAGTCTATTCCCACTTGTTCCCAAGGAAGAAGAAATAGGGAAAGCTAAGGCTTATTCTGAACCTAAAGAGCCTAAATAAGGAACATAACATACAAAAGGTTCAGAATGGAGTCCATTTACTCCATCAGAAACATTCTTTCAGAGGGAATGTTCATGGCCACGATAGACCTCCAGGACGCAATTCTGCATGTGCCTATAAAAAGTATGCATCAAAAATAACTGCGTTTTGCGATACAGGGGCTAGCAACCACGCTGCATCTACAATACACTGCCCTGCCCTTTGGGATCTCCTCTGCACCAAGAATCTTCTCAAAAATCATGGCAGAAGCCCTGAGAGATCTAAGATTAAAAGGCATAGGAGTAATTCCATACCTGGATTATCTAACATTTTTTGCGGAATCAGCAACGTCCCAGGAGAACAACCTTCAGACAAGCATGTCCTACTTACAGGAACTAGGGTGGCCAATAAAAACCAAAAAGTCACAGCTCTACCCCAGTCAAAGAGTAACTTATTTGGGTTACATACTAGACTCAAAAAAGACAAAAATATTTTTGACAGAAGACTAGGTAGAAAAGATCACGGAGGCCATAACTTCTCTCCTAAAAATCAGAGAAATAACGATCAGGAGAGGAATGGCAGTTCTGGGACTGATGTCGGCCTCAATACCAGCCATCCCACGGGCGCAAATCCATATGCGACCAGTGCAAAATTACATCCTGTCCAAAATGGAACGGCAACCCATCATCTTTGGACAAGAGTATTCTGGTACCACACACGGTCAAAGAATCTCTACATTGGTGGCTAAACCCACTCCGTTACATAAAAGGGCGCAGATGGGCACAAAACAATCCGGTACAGATCACCACGGATGCCAGCTTCCTGGGATGGGGAGCACACATGGAGGACCACTGTACTCAAGGGAAATGGAACTCCAAAATGTTGCAAGCCTCATCAAACATGAGGGAGCTAAAAGCGGTGAAGGAAGCACTATTAGCATTCCAGCCAGCCATTCAAGGGAAAGACGTCCGTGTCCAGTTGGACAACGCCACGACTGTGGCTTATCTGAACCAACAAGGGGGGGGGGGGGAGGAAATCGCCACATCTAATGACACTAACGGAGTCTATTCTTCTGTGGGCAGAGGCGAACATTCGGTCAATTTCAGCCATCCATCTAAAGGGCACAAGCAATACCCTAGTGGATTTCTTAAGCAGAAAGACGGTGAAGCAGACAGAATGGACATTATACCAGGAGATCTTCTCGTGGATTACGGGGATATGGGGGACACCCGAAATAGACCTGTTCGCCACAAAGGCAAACACAAAACTCCCAAGATTTTTTTCACTAGACCCCTTAGATGGCAACGGCGGGATAGATTCAACCAAACCTGGAATTTCCGGTTAGCATATGCATTTCCACCGACTGCTCTGCTCCCAAGAGTATTGCAGAAAATCAAAAAAGAGAAAGCAACTAATTCTTATTGCCCCCTTCTGGCCACAAAGAGCGTGGTTCAGCCACCTGACGAACCTCAGCACAAAACCACAGTTAACACTGCCGGATCAACCGGACCTTCTAACTCAGGGACCAGTCAGTCACCCGGGGCACAACATTTTCCAGCTCTCAGCTTGGTTCCTGAGAGGATGAAACTACAAGAAAAATTATTGTCAAACAGAGTCATTGACACCATCTTGGCAAGCAGGAAGCCTGTTACCAGGGATATATACCAAAAAGTAAGAAAGAAATTCACATCCTGGTACTAGGCCAAGGGAGACTTGGGTAGGTAATTGTGCAAGAAGGAGCCGATAAAAACATGGCGACTAGCACTCTGAAAGTACAGGTAGCAGCCCTGTCTTCCTTCACAGACCTCAAATTAGCAGAGGACCCACTGATCAAGAGGTGCCTACTCTCACTAAAAAGATCCAGGCCAGTAAAATTGAGCGGGACCCCGTCATCGGATTTATCCATTGTACTAAAAGGGTTCCTTTCTTCTCCATTCGAGCCTCTGGAGGATGCAGGGGACAAATACCTCACGCTAAAAACAACGCTTTTAGTAGCCCTGGTTTCGGCCAGGATGGTCAGCAAAATACTAGCTTTATTGATGCTTGAGCCTTACTGTGAAATACAAACAGACAAAATACTTTCCCCGGATCCCGCATTCCTACCAAGTGTGTCGTCTAGTTTCCATAGAGCCCAGAAAGTGATCATTCTGTCCCTGCCGATATCCATGGGCAGTGGAGAAAGGGAGATCTACGATAAACTGGACGTAAGAAGAATACTCATTGCATACTTAGGGAGAACTAAGGACTGGCGGAAAACCACATCATTGTTCGTCCTCCACACAGGAATAAACAAGGGTAAGCGGGCCTCCAAGAGTACAGCAGGTGGATAAGATTGGCCGTTCATATGGCCTATAAAGCAAAAGAACTCAAGGGCCCTACAAGTGTCAAGGCCCATTCAACAAGAGCCTGGGCCACTTCAGCTGCAGAGAAAGCGGGAGCTTCACCTGAACAGATCTGTAGGGCAGCGACATGGTCGAGCTTTGGAACCTTTGTAAAGCATTACCGTATCGATCGGCTTTCCAGCCAGGACCAGTCCTTCGGACGCAAAGTGCTCCAGGTCTTACCCCCACCCTGGTAAGTATTGCTTGAGATATCCTCTCGGATGCTGCCCTGGAAGACGATTCGAGAAAACACAGTTAGGTACCTGGCAAACTCTTTTTCTAAGACGTCTTCCAGGGCAGCACTAGTTCCCACCCTGGTGTTTATGCAGGAAGATTATAGGGACGCGATAGCTTACTGGAAGTCCTTCGGTGCTTTAATAATACTGAGGCATACAGGTAAGACTGACTTTTTTTGTAATGGTGGACTGATGTGTTTCCTGTTTTAGGGAGGAGGAGCCTATCTCTCGGATGCTGCCCTGGAAGACGTCTTAGGGAGCAGAGTTAGGTACCTGGTAAACTCTTTTTCTATGTGATAGTATAGTGCAGGTTACAGGTTCTTGTTAAGGAGACATCAGGGGTCTACTCTGTTGAAGCTCATTAAAGGAGAAGTGCAGCCAGGGCTCCCATGGCTGTACTTCACCAGTGGATCACAGGAGTGCAGTTCGTTCTGCACTTCTGTGACCTGTTTTTAGCTGAAGCACGCTGTTGGCTGATGTCCCAGAGCTGGTTGGGATCCACCCACATGCCTGGACCAGCACCCGGCTCAACCTCTCAGCAGGCTGCTGAGAGCCAGTGCAGGCCACTCCCAGCCCCCTCCACAGCCCAGCACTCGAGTGAGCACGTGAGAAGTGCTTGGTGACGAGTGTCTTCCTGTTCATTCAAAAACTGAAGCATAGTAAACACAGTTAAACACAGAAAAGGAACTATTTACTAGCCCCTTCCTCGCTCTCAATCCTGAAACTTACCCTGCAGCAGCCGGGGGGAGAGGAGAGGAGGGAAGCCAGCAGCACTGCAGGGCAGGGGGGCAACAAGGGGGCGGGAAGCAAGGGAAAAAAATCGGCAATGCACATAGTGATTAGGGTATGCACACCTGGCCCACCCCCTGCGTATGCCTATATCTACTACTGGCAGCAATGGTTTCAGCAGTGGGTTAAAAGAGTAGTCCGCTGAAAATCAAGTTATTCATTAGCTTCATATGCAGTATCTCTTGGGGACTCCAGATCTCATCCACCCTAGTTCTTAGATGTGTTCACTCCCTACATTTCACTCATTTAGGCTCAGTTCACACATATGCGATGCAAGAACCTGCGCAAATCCAGTGTCGGATCCCGCATCGCACGTCACTCGCTGCCCTATGCAAACTGCTGCGGGTGTCAATAGAAAGTTAATGACACCCCCAGATCGGTTCGCATATCGCAGTGTGAACTGTCAAATGGTGCAAAATTGGATCGCATGGGTGTCCACACCCATGCAATCCGATTCCAGTGCAGACCAAAAAAAGGGTCCTGTGCCATTTTGGTGCAAATGCGATTTCAGCCATACAATTCGCATTGCGCAGACATTGCATGTGATCTAAACAATGTGGTGCAAATCACATGCGATACCTGTCATCACATATGTGTGAACCAGGACTCAGGGTATACCCACTGCTGCTACTACACTATCCATTACATTGCAATTCACCCTCTCTATTTGATCTGGCGACAAATCTTGCTGAAACAGAAAGTGATAGGGAATTCCAAAATTTGCAGTTTTTTACCAAAATAGGCTGAGGGGATCTGGGGACAGCTCTTTCAGTTACAGCAGTCCATGAGGGGGTTTCCACTTACCTTGTAGTTGATTCCTCTCACTTCCTGTTTTGTCCCCAAAACAGGAAGTGAATATAGCCTTACCAAAAGGTGCAGATATTCTAACCATTTCCCTACTCAATTCAAAACTACAAAAACATTTTGGCTTTACATCTGCTTTTAGTTGAAATAACTTTTCTTAGTTGGATTGTGTTTTTATAGCAAAAATGAGTTCTTGTATTTTCATGACAGTACCTTTATAATGTGCACCTACCTTTAAAATAGCCATAATATTTCAGGTGATGTTGCATGAAGCTGTCATATGGATCAGTCAGAAGCTGCAGAAAAGTAATGGTTGCAATGATAAAATACACACATGGTATATGTGAACAGCAAAGCCGGCGGTGATCAGTGTGTATGAGTTGTTTTTTACAGCTGTTTACACACAAAGTGTCATCATCCCACACATGTCCCCAGTGTCCCCACACATGCCCCCCCCCCCACCAGTGTCACCCCACAGTTGTTCCCACACAATAAAAACACCTGTCCGACATATGTCCCAGTGAAATCATCTGCCCCAATGATCATCTGCACACATATGTCTGTGTGATCATCTGTGCACATCTGTACATGATTATCTGCGTACATCTGTCCGTGATCACACAAACCAATCATTATACACTTTTTTTTTTTACCAAAAACATGTAGCAGAATACATTTTGGCATACATTTATGACAAAATTAGATTTTATTGAATTTCTTTTAAAGCAGAAAGTAGAAAATATTGTTTTTTTTTAATCTTTCACTCTTTTTTCGCTTATATCGCAAAAAATAAAAAACGCAGTGGTGATTAAATACCACCAAAAGAAAGCTCCATTTGTGTGAACAAAATTATAAGAATTTCATTTGGGTACAGTGTAGCATGACCGCGCAATTCTCATTGAAAGTGTGAGAGCACAGAAAGCTGAAAATTGGTCTGGGAAGGAAGGGGGTGAAAGTGCCCAGTATTGAAGCGGTTAAAGCTCCAACCACTTCAACATGCTATAAGCAAAGGGAGAATACACTGCTCAAGCCAGTGGGGAGAAAATCTGTAGTGTGTCCGGGTGCTGTTCTTGGCTCGCTGACATGTGCATAGAAGAAGAAAAAGGTGAAACGGCACTCCACGGACAGTAAAAAGCTTGCTGTTTTATTGTCAGGCAAATGCAGGTAGGGTATGAGGTAGATGCGTTTCACTCGTGTATAACGAGCTTAATAACAAGCTTTTTACTGTCCGTGGAGTGCCGTTTCACCTTTTTCTTCTTCCACTTCAACATGCTGTTATGATGTGTTTTTGATGCTTCGGTGGTGCTTCGATGAAGCTTCAATGGTGCATCGGTGAAGCTTTGTTGAAGCTTGACATATGCTGTGTGTGTGTGTGGACACACACACCTGCAATGCTAAAACTGAATTAAAGCCTCTGAAAACCTTTATGGACTTCAAGCAAGCTTTTCCATAGACTTCTATGGAGGCTTTGAAGCACCACTAAAGCTACCTGGGGTATTATTTTTGAAGCATAGCCAAAGCAAAGCAAATGCAAGGTGTAAACAGGACTGTAAGCTAGCCATTTTATTTAGTGACAGGGGCTCTGACTGGGAATCCGAGAGCTTTAACAAAGCGTGTCCCAAGCCATATGTTGAAGCAAGTGTAAACTATGCCTTACAATGATCCAAGCTGGACAAATGTAAATATGTAAAAATACCCATAACTGAAGTTCAGCTTTAACACTCAGAGAAGGAGGGGCCAATCAGTCACTTGCACTAAAATTAACCACTTAACCACTTCAAGACCGAGCCTGTTTTTTGGGTTCAGTGTTCACGAGTTAAAAACATTTTTTTTTGCTATAAAATTACTTAGAACCCCCAAACATATATATTTTTTCTAACACCCTAGAGAATAAAATGGTGGCCGTTGCAAAACGTTATGTCACACCGTATTTGCGCAGCGGTTTTACAAGCACAATTTCTTTTGAAAAAATCAGTTTTATGAGTTAAAAAATAAGACAACAGTAAAGTTAGGCCATTTTTTTTCCATATTGTGAAAGATAATGTTACGCCGAGTAAAATGATACCCAACATGTCAAGCTTCAAAATTGCGTCCGCTCGCGGAACGGTGACAAACTTTGCAACATAAAAATCTCCATTGGCGACGTTTAAAAAATTCTACAGGTTAGCATCTTTGAGTTGCAGAGGAGGTCTAGTACTAGAATTATTGCTCTCGCTCTAACGATCGCGGCAATACCTCACATGCGTGGTTTGAACACCGTTTTCATATGTGGGCGGGACTTACGTATGCGTTTGCTTCTGCTCGCGAGCTCGCAGGGACGGGGCGCTTTAAATTTATGATTCATTTTGCTTTTTAATTTTTATTTTTACACTGTTCTTTTAAAAAAAATAATTTTGATCACTTTTAGTCCTATTACAAGAAATGTAAACATTCCTTGTAATAGAAAAAAGAATGCCAGGACCTCCTAAATATGAGATCCGGGGTCAAAAAGATCTCAGATCTCATATTTACACTAAAATGCAAATAACAAAATTAAAAATGGCAGTGCAAAAAAAAAAAAAAAAATGGGCCCTTTAAGACCTTTGGGCGGAAGAGACTTGTGACGTCGCTTGACTCACGGACACTGGGGGGGGGGGGACGGACACGATCATCTCCGCCACTGCCGGCGGGTTCGGTAAGTGGCGGAGATGACCAGAAACCAGCGCCACTTTTATCTTGTGCAGAATCGCCTGCACTAAAAGAAGATACCAGGGTTATGGTAGCTATCTGCTACCATAACAACGGTATTCCACTTCAAAGTGACCCGACGGCGTTGGTCCGGAAGTAGTTAAAGACCGCCCACCGCATATATACTGCGGCAGGGCTGCTCTACTGCGTGAAACAACGTACCTGTGCACCATTTCGTGCAACAGATACTGTGGGCGGGAGCTGCACAGAGGGGGGAGCCAATCAGTGGGTCCGGCGGACCCGATGTTTGCCGGCCACCCGCGATCGCTTCACAGAGAGGCAGAACGGGGATCTGTGTCAGGAAACATGAATCAAACCAAGAGATAAGTGCAGTAAAATCACACCTTTTAACAAAAAGGTAAAATGTTATAAACAGAGTAAACGTGGTCAAAACATAGCCAGGGTTTGGTAACCAGAGCAGATAGTCAGAGCAAGCCAGTGAAACTGGAGTCCAGAGATCAGCGAGGTCAAACAAATGGCATGCAGGGTCAGGAGCCAGGAGGGGAGTAAGCCAAGCAGGGTCTTGAATTTAGGAACCAGAATGGAACATCAAACAGGCAAAGTCTACCACAGGAAAACACAGCAGCAATTTCTCCAGAGATGTTGACCAAGGCGAAGGCATCTGCGATCTGATCCAGGCAGTTTATATAGCTAGGAGAGCTGGCTTAACGAGGCAGAATATGGTCATCAGGTGAGACAGAGTAGAAGCTGAGAATGGCAATTAACCCTCAGCTGAGCAGCTTACTCTGAAAAGAGAGTACATAGAGATCTTCTGTTCCTTGTAAGCAGGAACATGGAACTCTGTGTTCTTCCTGTCAGTCCCTCCCCCACACCGTTAGAAAACATTCCCAGGGAACACACTTAACCCTTTGATTGCCCCTGATGTTAAACCCTTCCCTGCCAGTGTCATTTATACAGTAACAGTGCATTTTTTTTAGCACTGATCACTGTATTGGTGTCACTGGTCCCCAAAAAAGTGTCACTTAGTGCCAGATTTGTCTGCCGCGATGTTGCATTCCCACTAAAAATCGCTGATCGCCGCCATTACCAATAAAAACAATAAAAAAAAAAAAAATTAAAAGCCCATAAATCTATCCCATAGTTTGCAGACGCTATAACTTTTGCGCAAACCAATCAATATACGCTTTTTGTGATTCTTTTTTACCAAAAATATATAGCGGAATACATATTGGCCTAAACTGATGAAGTTTAACTTGTTACATTTTTTTTTTGGGATATGTTTTATAGCAGAAAGTAAAAATTATTGTGTTTTCTTCAAAATTGTCGCTCATTTTTTTTTTATAGCGCAAAAAATAAAACGCAGAGGTGATCAAATACCACCAAAAGAAAGCTCTATTTATGGGAAAAAAGGACATCAATTTATATTTGGATGCAATGTCAGATGACAATTGTGATAGCAAATTAAAGTAAAGCAATACTGTATCGCAAAAAAATGGCCTGGTCATTAAAGTGGTTGTCAACTCTGGACAACTACTTTAAACTACAGGTAAGCCTATTAAATAAGGCTTACCTGTAGGTTCCGGGAGTATCTCCTAAACTTGCACAGTTTAGGAAATATTCCCTGTATCTGCCAACGTCATCGGCACATGCAACAGCTTAGTTCCAAGGTATTGCATAATGAGCTAGTATGCGATGCATACTAGCTCATTATGCCTTTGTTTTGCAGGATTTCTTTTCTTAATAGGAGAGTTGAAGACCACTTTAAAGGGGTAAAACCTTCCGGAGCTGAAGTGGTTAAACTTGCTGACAGGAGGCCAGAAAAGAGTGAGCAGCAGGATGTGCTGCTGCTCCTTCACTGTCCAATCAGCAGGCTGGGGATGTGTTCTGCATGACGTTACTAATCCTTCAGCTGTAGAACATGATGTATTCAAATTGCCATACAGACAGATAGCACAAAATGCAGAGACAGGAAAGAGAACTGGTACAAGCGTTGTAACCACCTCACAGGGGGATCAGAACATATATGATCCCTCTGCAGGATGCACAATAGATATCTTGTCTTTCTAACTATACACCCAAACACCGCCACCATGTGAAGCCAGTGTAATGACTATGACTGACAGCTGTGTAATAGTCATTTGTAAAGGATCACATTTAGAAAAGGGGAAGAGAGCTGGAGGCCAGAGTGAAATCAGATGGGGCTGAGGAAGGAAGTAGTAAAGGGGGGGGGTGGTAATAGACAGGAATAAAAAAGAAAAAGAGCTAGAGAAGAAAGGCAGGTGAAAAGGGAGTCCTGGGTTCCAGAAAGCTTTGTTTGGGGTAAACAGTGGAAGGTGCGATTTATAGCATAAGTGATCTATATAGCTCTAAAGAAAATATCATGTAAGAGTAAGGCCCCTTTCACACATACGGACCATTTGTCCATTTTTCATCCATCCATTGACGGATGAAAAACGGACATGAATGCAACTCTATGGAAAAATGGATGACAATGGATGATCATTCATTCGCATCCGTTTTCATCCGCTTCCGTCAACATCCATTTTTTTGAACGGATGAAAGCCCTATTTTTCATCTGTTGAAAAAATGGATCGGACGTAATGGTCAGTTTTCCATCCGTTTTTGCATTGGTAGTGGATGTAAAAACAACTGATGAAAAACTGATGACCACAGATGAAAAACAGATGAAAAAATGGATGAATACTTCATCTGTTTTGATGTGACGGAACTGATGAACTGATGAATGGTCCGTATGTGTGAAAGGACCTAGTTCAAAGCTAGAACCAGATTGCATGGGTATAAGCAAACAACAATGTGATCTGGTTCTAGTGCAACTGCACAAAAAAAAAAAAAAAGTACCTGCACCTTTTTGGTGCTGATGAGGTGTGATTTGAGCCATTCAGCCCTGGTTCATACTAGTGCAATGCGGGAAATGCAGCAAACCCTATGCATTTCCTGCAGTACACTGCAAATGCACTGCTTTTGCAATCTACTGTGGATATCAATTGAAAGTTAATGACACCCCAAAAGCAGGTCTGAAACGCAGTGTGTTTGCCTGAAGCAGATCGCATGGGTATAAAACAACTATGCAATCTGGTTCTAGTGTGGCACAAAAAAAAAGTGCCTGCACCTTTTTGGTGTGAATGCAGTGCAATTTGAAGCATCAAAAATGAATAAGCTCAAATTGCACCGCACAGAATCACATGGGAATGTGGTGCAATTCCTGAGTGATTCACATGCGGTTCACAGAGTGAAACCTAGGCTTATCCTTCGTAGGGTGTATTCAATAAAATACAGAAGTAGATAAAGAAACAATCAATCCTTCACATGGGCAATTACCTGCATACACCAGATTCCAGCTGCAAAACGCAGCTTCTTGGTTGGGATGACAGGTATGTGCGCATAGCGGCAGCTGCTTGGCCTGCACAAAGCAATGACAGACTGACAGCAGCCATTGCTGTTTACAAGTATCCGCACACCAAGTGGTTAGGGATGCATGTACAAGTCTGAAAACAGATGAGTCCTGGCTCAGACATCCGTTCCTAACCACAGGTATGAACAATGATGGCTGCTCTCAGCCTGTCATTGATTTGTACAGACCGAGCAGTCTCTGATTCTTCTTGCCTCTGGAATCTGGTGTGTGCAGATCACCGCCCGTGTAAAGAAAGCCTTAAAGACCAATTCTTTTTTTGTTAAAACATAGCTGATCAAAAACATTTTGCTTAGTTGTTACAAAAGCCGCTTTGTAATTTAACAGTTAAATATAAAATATATTTTCTATATCAGCTCTGCTCTAGCCATTTTTTTTTTAACTGTCAAAATTTGAATTTCTCTTCCTTGTTACTTTGGAAACAACGCTCAGTTGTAAATTTTTCCCCCAGAATTTTCATCCTCTTGCTTTTGTAATGGTCTCACTTTAACCAAATGTGTATCCACACTATACATAACACATGCTGTACCTTTGGTCGCATACCGTTTACCCCCTCCTTTCACAGCAAAATACCCTGAACCTTTTTTTTGCAAGTTTCATGCATTGTGGTAGTGTCTGCGACCTTGCACACTTCACAATTTGCTGCTTCAATAGGTAGAGTGCTTTGAAAAAGTGTTCATACCCCCCTGAAATTTTCCACATTTTGTCATGTTACAACCAAAGACGTAAATGTATTTTATTGGGATTTTATGTGATAGACCAACACAAAGTGGCACAGAATTGTGAAGTGAAAGGAAAATGATAAATGTTTTTTAAAATATTTTACAAATAAATATCTGAAAAGTGTGGGATGTATTTGTATTCATACCCCTAACTAAAATCTAGCGGAACCAATTGCCTTCAGAAGTCACCTAATTAGTAAATAGAGTCCATCTGTGTGTAATTTAATAATTTAATCTCAGTATTAGTGTATATATATATATATATATATATATATATATATATATATATATATATATATATATATATATATACACATATACACACACACACACGCACACAGTTGTTCTGTGAAGCCCTCAGAGGTTTGTTAGAGAGCCTTAGTAAATAAACAGCATGCTTGAAGGCCAAGGAACACACATGACAGGTCAGAGATAAAGTTGTGGAAAAGTTTAAAGCAGGGTTAGGTTATAAAAAAAATATCCCAAGCTTTGGCGCACGGAGCGCTGTTCAATCCATCATCTGAAAATGGAAAGCGTATGGCACAACTGCAAACCTTCCAAGACATGGCCGTCCACTTAAACTGACAGGCCAGGCAAGGAGAGCATTAATCAGAGAAGCAACCAAGAGGTCCATGGTAACTCTGGAGGAGCTGCAGAGATCTACAGCTCAGGTGGGAGAATCTGTCCACAGGACAACCATTAGTTGTGCGCTCCACAAATCTGGCCTTTATGGAAGAGTGGCAAGAAGAAAGCCATTGTTGAAAGAAAGCCATAAGTCCTGTTTGCAGTTTGTGAGAAGCCATGTGGAGGACACAGCAAACATGTGGAAGAAGGTACTCTGCTCAGATGAGAGCAAAATTTACCTAAAAGCAAAACGCTATGTGTGGCGGAAAACTAACACCGCACATCACCCTGAACACTTCATCCCCACTGTGAAACATGGTTATGGTAGCATCATGTTGTGGAGATGCTCTTCTTCAGCAGGGACAGGGAAGCTGGCCAGAGTTTGTGGGAAGATGGATGGAGCCAAAGGCAGGGCAATCATAGAAGAAAACCTGTTAGAGTCTGCAAAAGACTTGAGACTGGGGCGGAGGTTCACCTTCCAGCAGAACAATGACTAAACATACAGCCAGAGCTACAATGAATGGAATGGTGTAGATCACATATGTCAAACACAAGGCCAGCGGACCAAAACTGGCCCTCCAGGTCTTGTCATGTGGCCCTTGCACAGTTTTGCAGCCGGAATGTGGCAGAACTCCATTCTGTCACCTCCAAATTTCACCCTCCGCTCCCGCTCCCTGCAAGGTGAGGCAGAGCCGTCTACACAGAGAGGTACTAGAGCAAGGCAAGGTAGGAGAGAGATGCAAGGAAGCTTCGGGAAGGGGGGGAGGTTGGGGTTGCACAGTGTGTACATGGCACACCCCTGAACTCTGTACGCAACACACTCCTGAACCCTGCACTCTATGCATAACATACTCCTGAACCATGCACTCGGAACACAGTGCAATCCTGAGCTCTGCACATGATATAATCCTGTGTTCTGAACTCTGTACGTAATGTACTCTTGAACCCATAACGTTTTATGTATCGCACCCCAGATACAAACAGCCCCTTGAGGGCAACCATACTGCTAATGCAGCCCGCAATGAAATAGAGTTTGACACCCCTGGTGTAGATCAAAGCATAGTCATGTGTTAGAATGGCGTAGTCAAAGTCCAGACCTAAATCCAATGGAGAATCTGTGGTAAGACTTGAAAATTGCAGTTCACCGACACTCTCCATCCAATCTGACAGAGCTTGAGTGATTTTGCAAAGAAGAATGGGCAAAACTGTCACTCTCTAGATGTGCAAAGCTGGTAGAGACATCCCCAAAAAGACTTACAACTGTAATTGCAGAGAAAGGTGGTTCTACAAAGTATTGACTCACAACTTTATTACATAAAATCCCGATCAAATACATTTAAGTTTTTGGTTGTAACATGACAAAATGTGGAAAATTTCAAGGAGTATGAATACTTTTTCAAGGCACTGTAGTAGTATGGGAACAGAGATAACAGAGGTTCTCTGTAAACTTGGCCCCTATGGGCCCTTGAGTGGCCATAGTGTTTACCTAGCCATATCCAAAACCCTCCTCCACTTTAGCAAGTATACAGCTAATTCACTATTGGAGGAAATGGGACATACCGTGCAAGATAAAAAGAGATGATTGCAGAAAAGGAGTCATTTATAGACAGGACAGTGACATTGACACTGATCGGCAGCTGCATCCGATTGGCTGCAGGCACTGATCCTTGAAAATGTTTCCAACATTTCTTCTCAATAGAAGTCAATCAATAAATTGATTTCTGTCAAATGGGAATGGCTATACACAGGAAAGGAGGGGTATAACAACCACGACTGTATTGTTAATAACACGTCACAAGATTTAAAAAAGTTCTGGAATCGCTGCACTCCTGGAAATCCTTTATTGTATATCATAAAAACATCACAGACATGTCACTGGATGTACCATTGTAGGTAATAGAAGCCGGAGTTCAAAAAAGACTAGAAAAGCTTAACTCAAATAAATCACAAGGACTGGATGACTTACACCAGAGTACTCAAAGAACTCAGTCAGGTTATAGCCAAACTGTTATTTCTAATCTTTATGGACAACATACTGACAGGAATGGTAGAATGGTACCAGCTGATTGGCGAAAAGCCCACGTGGTACCAATATTCAAAAAAAGGGCAGAGATATATTCCTGGAAAATATGGGCCTGCCAGTCTAACATCAATAGTATGTTAGACTGACAGGCCCAAGAATTTGTTGATGAAAACAGTATCATTAGTAGTAATCAGCATGGGTTTACAAAAGGTTGTCCTTTCCAAACTAATCTGTTAACATTCTACAAGGAAGTGAGCTGCCATCTAGATAAAGGTAGTCCTGTGGATGTGGGGTATCTGGATTTGGCAAAAACATTTGATACAGTCCCCCATAGACGCTTAATTTACAAACTGAGGTCTGTAGGCATGGACCATGGGGTTTGTTCATTCTTAGAAAACTGGTTACAAGGGCGCATCCAAAGGGCGGTAATAAATAATGTCTACTCAGACTGGTCTGGAATGATAAGTGGGGTACCCCAAGGCTCTGTCTTGGGACCAATTCTGTTTAATTTATTCATAAATGAAGTAGAGGTTGGTATAAATAGCTCAGTGTTTGCTGACCACACAAAAATAAGTAAGGTGATAACTGCAGAGCAGGATATAGAAACTTTACAAAAATCCCTCAATAACATCATGGGGTGGCAAAATGAGGTTTAATGTTGTAAAATGTAAAGTAATGCACTTGGGGGCTAAAAATATTAACACAAATTACTCACTAGGGGGAGAACCTCTGAGGGAATCCAGGATGGAGAAAGATCTGGGGTTCCTAATAGAAGACAGACTAAGCAATAGAATGCAGTGTCAAGCAGCAGCAAGCAAAGCTAGCAGACTATTAGGCCTCATACACACGGGCGTTTGCAAAAAATAAGAAAAACGCCGGGCCTGACGTCAGGGAAAAAATTGTCGTTTTTCTCTGCGTTTTGTATTGACGTCAATGCACGTTTTTTCACGCTAGCTTTCAGTGGCGTTTTCTGCCTCTATTCAAAATCAATGGTTCCCTATGGGAGCCCATTGATTTGAATAGAAGCCGCACCAGAAGTCAGATCACGGTGATCCGACTTGTGGTGCGACTTGTGTGCTAGGTGTCTTAAAGGGACCCCTGCAAAAAAAATTCCGTGGGGTTCCCCCCCCCCCCCCCAAGAGCATACCAGGCTCTTCGATCTGGCATGGATTTTAAGAGGAGCCCCCATGCCGAAAAAAACGGCCTAGGGTCCCCCCCAAAATCCATACCAGACCCTTATCTGATCGCGCAGCCTGGCCGGCCAGGAAAGGGGGTAGGGACGAGCGAGCACCCCCCCCCCTCCTGGACCGTACTAGGCCGCATGCCCTCAACATGGGGAGAATGGGTGCTTTGGGGCAGGGGGGGCTCTGCGCCCCCCACCCCAAGGCACCTTGTCCCCATGTTGATGAGGACAAGAGCCTCTTCCCGACAACCCTGGCCGTTGGTTGTCTGGGGGTGGGGGATAATCGGAATCTGGAAGCCCCCTTTAACCCCCCTTTCCTGGCCTGCCAGGCTGCGTGCTCGGATAAAGGTCTGGTATGGATTTTGGGGGGGACCCTACGCCATTTTTTTCGGCGTGGGGGCTCCTCTTAAAATCCATGCCAGATCGAAGAGCCTGATATGTCCTTGGGGGGGGGGGAACCCCACGCAAATTTTTTGCGGAGGGTCCCCTTTAAGACACCTATCACACAAGTCGTGCCGCAAGTCGGATCACCGTGATCTGACTTCGGGTGCGGCTTCTATTCAAATCAATGGGCTCCCATAGGGAACCATGGATTTTGAATAGAATGCCTGACTAGGCTTAACGCTGTGTATACAACGTTAAGAAACGTTATTGAGCGTTTTGCCAGCTCGGCGTAAAAAACGCCATGACGCTGCAGCTTCAGAACGCACTGGTCCCGCGTTCTAGCTACAGCTCACTAACGCCGACGCCCTCTACTGCTCAAAAACGTCAACGTTTTAGAGGGCCATTGAATAACATGGAGAGCAGCAAAAAATGCCCAAAAACGTGGCATTACAAAATGCCCGTGTGTATGAGGCCTTAGCATGCATTAAAAAGGGAATTTACTCCAGAGATAAAATGATAATCCTGCCACTTCATAAAAGTCTGGTTTGGCCACATCTGGGGTATTCCATCCAGTTCTGGTCACCAATTTTCAGGAAAGATGTGCTAGAAATGGAGAGAGTCCAGAGAAGGGCAACAAAGTTAATAAGGGGACTGGAGGACCTCAATTTACGAGGAACATCTGCAAGCACTAAATTTGTTCTCCCTAGAGAAGAGACGCGGGAGAAGAGATATGATAGCGATATACAAATATCTCAATGGTGATCCCAGCATAGGTGGGAAACTATTCAGTCTCAACAAGTGTAAAAAGATACAGGACCACACAATGAGATTGGAGGAAAAGCAGTTTAACCTTAAGTTGCATAGGGGGTTTATCACTGCCAGGGCGATAAGGATGTGGAACTGTCTTCCCCAAATGGTGGTGTCAGCAGGACGTAATGATGTTTTTAAAAGACTCTTGGACATGCATCTTAGTGAACACAATATACAGGGATATGGGAAATGATTTTTGACATGAACACACATACAACAAGTACACAGGTTGAACTGGATGGACTGGTGTCTTTACTCAACCTTACCAACTATGTAACTATGAAATTCGGCCAGGCCTTGCTGAAGCAGTGTATGGTCTGACAGCAATGTTAAAGCTCCGGGGCCTAGATCATATCTGGCAGAGGCGTGTCAGGCTTTGCCACTGCTGACATGACTGTTATCTCCTCTTCCACACTTCTCATTACAGCCCTAGCATAGCTCCCTAGTTCACTCTGCTGATAATCAGAGAGAAACATAACAGGATAGGAGGGTGAATGGCTAAATAGAAGAAAGCAGCAAGGGTAGGGATTAGTGAATATTGTAAAAATCTGCTTTACTGGCAGTAACTTCAACTTGCCTGCACTTGTCATTGTTATTCCAGCATAATGCAACAAATTGACACACCACCTAGCCTAGGGTTGCCACCTTTTCTTCAAGTCAAACCTGAACACTTTAGAGGCGCACAGCACTTTTTTTTATAGTCTAGAGATTATACATATATTTTGTGATTAAATAACATTTCTAATCATATAAAGTTAATCACAAGAGTCCTCCTTTGCATCAGAGTTCCTATTTTACATCTGAATCCGCCGGGTTCACCCTTTATATATGATCTAGCAGAGTTCCCTTACACTGTAAGGGGGGACTCTGCAGACTCTGATGTAAGGGAGAACTCTGCAGCCTCTGACAGAAGGGATTCTCTGGGAACCCTGATTTAAGGGGGAACTCTGAGAACTCTGATGTACAGAGAGGACTTTGATGTAAGGGGGAAACCTGTGGGGGAACCCTGATCTGATGTAAGGGGTGCTCTGAGAAACCGGATTTACCTTAGTGTACTCACTCAGTGGCAGGAGAGAGAAGGGGGGCTTAAGTCAAAGACAGGGATGGATGGTGAGCTCACTCACCCCTTGTCAGTCAGGACCTCTCATCCAGATCTAACTGCAACTGCTGGGCTTCAAATTTCCTGCCCTACTTTCATTTTCTGAAGCCCGGAATTGGGGGGCAGGCAGGGGGTGGGGGAATTATTAGTATTGTTAGTGATGGCTTTGGGCAGTGTGAAAAAGAGTGTAACAGACACTCTCGGCTTAGACAACTGCAGCCAGCAAACCTGCTGGGTAGCCATAGTGTGGTCTAAATGTGTCCGGGTATCTGGCGGTCTGAAACCCGGACATATAATTCAAAACCCGAACTGTCCAAGTAAATCCCTGACAGGTGGCAGCCCTACATTAGCTCTTGACAACTTGGCCATACACATGTAATTTTGACCTCCCAAGTCGGAATCAAACCAGCTAGCAAAGTCTTAAGCCTGGTAAACACTAATAGTTTTTTCCCAGCGGGTTAAATGAAAAAAAAAAAACTGACACCCCCGATCTGACATTAGTACAGCAATCTTCTCTGCTGAGCTCGTGTTTTGACAGGGGGGCACCATGCCCCCCCTCCCACCAGAACACTCTGATCAGCGCTCTCAGCCAATTGGCTGCTGGTTTTCCAGCATGCTTGGCTGGCTTCCGTTGCACCAGATGACATACACATGGGCCGAATGTCGCCTGGTTTTTATTGAACTGGCCGATGTCTCCGGACATTCGACTGGTGTATACTAGGCATTAGTGTATGCAGCTATTTATTTTACCAGGTCTGGCAATGGTGGCGGTGGGTTATTTGTTTAAGTGCAAAATTACCTGTGCTCATTATCACTTATTACTCTTTCTAGAAGCCCTATATGAACCAATTACTGGAGGCAATTTTCAAAAAGGGCCATGCATTGCCACCCTAGCTGTGGAATATACAGCTACTGTATTCACACAAGGTTATAAAAGCTACTATTTCCCACCTTGGAAACAAAAAATAAACAAGCTGGAGCAGACAAAGATCTATACAACAGAGACAATAACAATAACTGACCTTTGTGTGGACTGAAGAATACAGAATTGGCTCCTAGTTTACTTAGCTTTATTACTGTGTGCACTAGTAAGCTGCAAGTCATTGTATCTCTGGACCTGCTTGCATTGGGTGTGCACCTACTTTATCAGAAATTGCATCATATTTATTATACATGGCTTTGATGGCAAAGGTTATCTTGAAAATGCCTTGTTATTGGAAGCCAAATACCCAGAGCAAAGGACCCAAAACAATCTAGCAAACAAATCTGTTTACTCATGTCATACCTAATATTGTTTTCATGGCTAATGCAGGAAATAGGGATCTACTGCTATGGAAATGTAATACTAATTATGACTGTTTTTTGGAATAGTGTTGTGTTATTTGGTTTACACAAAGGTGGGGATTTCCTGAACTATGGATTTCATTCTGTAGTTAAAGTGGTTGTCAACCTGTGACAACCACTTAAACCTACAGGTAAGCCTAGAATAAAGCTTACCTGTAGGTGCCCTGCATATCTTCTAAACCTGCACGGTTCAGGAGATATGCAGTGTTCTGCATGTGCAGACATCATTTCGGCACATGCGCAGTGAAGAAACGGCCTCCGTGCTGTTTCCCCACTGACATTGTGCCGTGACTGGCGCCTCCGGTGCGTATGCGCGGGAGTGACGTCACGCGACTCCGGCCAGTCACGGCGCCGGAATCGCGGCCCTGGAAGGAAGAGGGGCTGAAGATGGACGCGGCCTGCACAGGGGACATCGCAGGCTTTGTTTGCAGGTAAGTGGTGGCACATAATGGGCTACTATGAGATGCATAGTAGCCCATTATGCTTCTAATTTACAGGGGACCTGTAGAGGAAGTACACCCCATCTGGGTTTACTTCCTCTTTAAATGGGGTTTGGGCAGGTATGTGATTGAGCCGGTGTGGGGCTGGGCCAGTGTGGGATTGGGACGGTGTGGGATTGGGCCGGGGTGGGATTGGAGCGGTGAGGGATTGGAGCGGTGAGGGATTGGAGCGGTGAGGGATTGGAGCGGTGAGGGATTGGGCCAGTGTGGGATTGGGCCAGTGTGGGATTGGGCCAGTGTGGGATTGGGCATGTGTGGGATTGGGCATGTGTGGGATTGGGCCGATGAGGGATTGGGCCGATGAGGGATTGGGCCGATGAGGGATTGGGCCGATGAGGGATTGGGCCGATGAGGGATTGGGCCGATGAGGGATTGGGCCGATGAAGAATTGGACCGGTGAGAGATTGGGCTAGTGTGGGACATTTTTAAGCCTGATATTCACCATTTATTCTTTAAAGTACATGAAACAGGTTTGTGTATATAGAAGAAAAGCAAAAAGGCAAAACGATAAAGGGAGAGAGATATAGGTAGACAAAGAGACATACCTCTGGTTTCAGCTCTGTTTGGACTGCAGGGCACATAATTGTGATGCTGCATCTATTTTGGGGCTATCATACAAACCTATGGGGATAAAACAAAATACCAGCAAAACATTAACAAAGCAAATACAACATTTTCTAAAGGTACTTACAGATATGAGATAAGAATTATCTTTTTAGCAGTTTTCATTCAGATTTCAGGACCAGCTCATGTCTATCGATGGATGCAGACATTGATAGCCATTGCCACCAGGGCTGAGATTATACTTCATGACCCCTTAAGCCAAGTACCATCTTACCCTTATCCTGGTCATGTACTCAAGGCCAAGAACAGAGACACTAGAAGGGAAACCTTGCCCACTCTGTGTCAGTACACCTAGAACATACAACTAAGGAGTAGGGTAAACTATTCCCCTATTCTATCAACAGGTCCATTCTAGGCGTAGAGGCAGAGTGGATGAACTACAATCTACAGCACACCATTCCATCAGCAACCTTACTCAGTTTTTGCAGGAAGAGTAGAGAACCCACAAGACATCCAGGGTGTCAGTCTGGATTCTTTTATATGGGCTATGTGCCACCCTAGGCAGCCATGTCACCCTAGGCCACTGACTATGTTGACTAAGCATAAATCCAGCCCTACCAACTGCTCCATTCAGAAAAGCTCAGCAAGTGAGACAAACCAAGCATGACTATTACAGGTAAAGTCAAGATCTGCATATCAGACATCTGTTTTTATCTTTGAATCGCTCACTGTTTTGACATGCAGCTTGATTGGATATAAATTGATTGGCTGATTAAGATAGGTCTTCATATTACACAGCTTTGGTATTTTCAAAGACGACTATACAGAGATTGTACAGACAGATTGTAACTTGTATGGCGAGCATACCCCTGTCTGCAGGGCAAGGGGTGACAGGTTGCCTGCAGTAAGGCTGGTTGCTGCACCTGTCCCACCTGGGTTCACCAAAACATTGGCAGGGACACGCTGCAGCTGGGTGGGCTTGTGTGCAAGAGGCCTAAATCAGTTTAACCACTTCAATACCAGGCACTTAGAACACTTCCCGCCCAGACCAATTTTCAGCTTTCAGTGCTGTTGCGCTTTGAATGAGAATTGTGCGGCCGTGCGACGCTGTACCCAAACAAAGTTTTTATAATTTTGTTCCCACAAATAGAGCTTTCTTTTGGTGGTATTTGATCACCCCTGCGGTTTTTATTTTTTGAGCTACAAATAAAAAAAAAATAAAAAAAATTTTGAAACAAAAAAAAAAGTTTTTCTTTGTTTCTGTCACAAAACTTTGTATGCAAGTAAATTTTCTACTTCACTGACAGGCACTGATGTGGCCACACTGATGAGGCTAGACTGACGGGCACTGATGAGGCAGTACAGATTGGCACTGATAAGGTTGCACTGATGATGGGGCACATATATGCAGCACTGATGGGCACTGATAGGCGGCACTGATAAGTGGCACTGCTGGACATTGATAGGTGGCACTGATAGGTGGCACTGCTGGGCATTGATAGGTGGCACTGATTGGTGGCACAGGTGGGCAATGGCGTGGGGTTCCCCCCTCAAGAGATACCAGACCCTTCAGTCTGGTATGGATTTTAAGGGGAATCCCCCATGCAAAAAAAAAAAAAAAAATGGTGTGGGGTCCCCCCAATCCATACCAGACCCTTATTTGAGCACACAGCCCAGCAGGTTAGGAAAGGGGGGGGGGTGAGCGAACGCCCCACCCCCCCTCCTGGATCATACCAAGCCACATGCCCTCAACATGGGGGGGTGGGTGCTTTGGGGCAGGGGGGGTCCTGCGCCCCCTCGCCGAAGCACCTTGTCTCCATGTTGATGAGGACAAGGGCCTCTTCACGACAACCCTTGCCGGTGGTTGTCGGGGTCTGCAGGCAGGGGCTTTTCGGAATCTGGAAGCCCCCTTTAACAAGGGGCCCCCCAGATCCCAGCCCTCATGATGGGACGGTGATGTCACAAGGGGGCGGGGCCTCCAGAAGACGTAAGCGGGTAGCCCGCCCCATGCCAATATAAGTCATTGCACAAGGCGTAGCCAGTATTACACCGGGAGATTGCGTTGAGTCAAAATTGGAAGAAGAACAGATGGAGAAGACAGTGGAAAAGACCCAGCAGAAGAGGGAAAAGACAGCGCAGAAAGGAGAAGAACCGGAGAGGGAGAAGAACGGGCAGAGGGAGAAGACATCGCCAGAGAGGGGGAAAAAAAAATGGAAGAGACACCGGAGCTGCCTTAATAAAATACTTCAAAAACCTGTGTAGTGTGTTTATTTTTGACACTTTATTTTTAGGTGAATGGGTAGGGGTACAATGTACCCCATACTCATTCACAGAGGGTGGGGGGCTGGGATCTGGGGCCCCCCTTGTTAAAGGGGGCTTCCAGATTCCGATAAGCCCGCAACAACAGACCGCGTCAACCATCGGCCAGGGTTGTTGGGAAGAGGCCCTTGTCCTCATCAACATGGGGACAAGGTGCTTTGGGGTGGGGGGCCCCCCTGCCCCAAAGCACCCACCCCTCCCCATGTTGAGGGCATGTGGCCTGATATGGTCCAGTAGGGGAGGGCTCGCTCTCCCCCTCTTTTCCTGACCAGCCGGGCTGCGTGCTTGGATAAGGGGACCATTGGTTTTGAATAGAGGCAGAGAAACACCTGACGAGGCCTAATGCTCTGCATACAACGTTAAGCCGCGTTTTTGAGCTTTTATCGCCGTTAGCATTTTTACAGCTCTAGCGATGGAGCCTCAGAACGCACTGGTCGTGGGTTTTTGTTTTTAGCTTAAAAACGCCTATGCCACTTACTGCTCAAAAATGTCTGTGTGTGTATATGAGGCCATTGAATAACAGGAAGATGCGTTTTTAAGCTGTAAAAAAAGCTCAAAACCGCGGCTGTAAAAACATCTGTATGTATGAGACCTAATCAGGCTGTGGCTGCTTCCTAAAGAAAATCAACTGTTTGCATTCATACACCTGGCATGTGATGATTTACACTGGAAGTTCTGTTGGCTTCCTTTGCTCCAACTGTATGTAGAGTTCAGTAATGGCCGTCCGCTTATTTCAAAAATTTGGATCACTGTCCCTGAACAAGTATGCAGACTTCACACATTCCCTGATCTGAATACTGTTACTCTACATTCAGTGAGTGCAGGAAAATGTAACTGACAAAACCCTTTATAATCTCATTTGTTTTTTTAATTTTCTGGTACAATAATTTTTATTTAAAAAAATGCACAGGTGCAGATCAAGAGTTTACCCACGCAGGGGGATCAGGTGAAAGACCTAAAATTACATAGAGCCAGGGGCGTAACGATAGGGGTTGCAGGGGTTGCAATTGCAACCGGGCCCCATGGTCCAGGGGGCCCATGTGCCTCCCTTGTACACTTGGATAAGAGGGATGGTGGGGTGGCATTTAGAGGAACCAATCTCCTCCCTTTTCTTCTATCCAGTTTACTTGTCTTCTGTGCTGTTCCCAGGGTCCCTGCGGTACCGCAATAAAGGGACCCGTGATAGGAGTAAAGGGCCCCAGGATCAGTGGGAAGAAAGAAGAGCCAGGCATCAGGGGGCCCTTCATAATTTCTTGCATCGGGGCCCTGAAGGTTCTAGTTACGCCTCTGCATAGAGCATCAATGAGTGAACCCAAAACAGGTCCAGTTTATAAAACAAGAGCTCAAGGTACAACCCCGTGGCACAGTCCGTGGGTCTGTGAAAGTGACCGAAGTCCAAAGGCACTGGCACATATTAGAAAGGGATGAGAGAACGGGCAGAAGCCCCAAAAGAATGAGAGAAGGGAGAGGGTAGAAAGAAAAAAAAAAGGGGGGAAGGTACGTGGTTGGGGTTTTGCGAAAGGGGAGTGGGAGGGTAAAATACCCGCAGGCTAGGATCTAGGCCCCACCCTTATCTAAGAAGCGCCCAGACTGGTCAGGAGTATTGTGGGGAGGGAAGGGGACCAAATTTTCAAAAATTAGTGTGGGAGTCATGGAGAATATTTAACATTTTCTCATTAATCATAAGGTTGGTCATTATGCTCCTCACCACAGCGATTGAAACAGAAGGCTTTTTCCAGGCTCTGCCAATGTCTCTCTTTGCAGCGATAAACAGGTAAGTCGCTAGTTTTTATTGGTACGAAAATAGACCCTGAATCGGACAATGCAGCAAAGCCAACTTGGAGTCCTTATGCACGGATATGTGGAATAAGGTTTGAAGTCCAAAGACCCTGGACTAGAACCCCGTCAACCAAGGACAAGACCACCAGGTAACATAGTAAACGAGGTTGAAAAAAGACACAAGTCCATCAAGTCCAACCTATGTGTGTGTTTTTAAGATCAGTATTAAATTGTATAACCCTCAATGCTGTGGTCCCTTAGGTGTGCATCTAATAGTTTTTTGAAATTATCTAGACTCCCAGCTGAAACCACTGCTTGTGGAAGAGAATTCCACATCCTCACTGCTCTTACCATAAAGAACCCTCTGCGCTTTTTAAGGTTAAACCGCCTTTCTTCAATTTTAGTGAATGGCTGCGTGTCTTTGTGTGCTCCTTGCACGGAATAGTTTTGTACCTACTGTGGGGTCACCAGTACAGTATTTGTGCATTAAAATCATATCCCCTCTCAAGCGTCTCTTCTCCAGAGAGAATAAGTTCAGTGCTTGTAATCTTTCCTCATAACTAAGGTCCTCCAATCCCTTAATAAGCTTTGTGGCACGTGTTTATGACATGACCACTGGGGTGTCATCCATGTTTTGATAAGGCACGTTCCTCGTGTGTTTCTGTGCGTCGGTAAGTGATTTTAACTTCTTTCCGCCAAATTGGAATTTTTCGCGTCTCCCAAGAAATACCATTCTCGTCACTCCTACACCTTAAGAGAAGGTGTTCGTCACCAAAGTCGACCCTCAGATCTATTAAAGTTTTTTGATAATCTACGTGTGGATTCCCTGGTGTCGTAACTCCCAATATGTTAAATTATGACTAGAATTTTTGTGTGTGTATCCAACCTGAACTACCTGAACACAGAAAAAAGTTGGAGCAAATGATACAA
>BLSH010051962.1:744441-759922 GCA_018402905.1 Glandirana rugosa
CTCGGATAAGGGTCTGGTATGGATTTTTGGGGGGACCCCACGCCGTTTTTTTCGCATGGGGTTCCCCTTAAAATCCGTACCAGACCAAAGGGCCTGGTATGCTCCTGGAGGGGGACCCCATGCCAGTTTTTTCTTTAAAAATATGGTGTGGAGTTCCCCTTCAAGATCCCCAGAGGACAAGTCGCATGCCAAAGTCGGATCAGTGAAGACACTGATACGACTTTGATCCGACTTCAATGCCTTTCAATGGGCTGAAGTAGGATCAAAGTCGGACAAAAGTAGTACAGGAACCTTTTTCAAAGTCGCTCCGACTTTGAAAAACACATGTCGGACCAGTTAAGACGGCTCTCATAGGGAATCATTGTTTTTGTGACGTAATGCAACTTGTGCTCTTCATGTCGGTCCGAGAATCGGACTAGTGTGAACCCAGCCTTAATGTCTTAAATGTTCAGTCTCTTTGCTAATTTGTGTCCTTTTTCAATTATCCAATAAAGCTACTTTTATGTACCTTTGTTGTATCCTACCGCTGTTAACCCTCCCAAAACCCCCAATAGAACACAACCGGGAGTCTTTCCTCCCAGTATTCGTTTTTTGGTTTATTATGCTGCAGTAAGTAAGATTTATTTGCCAGAAGAGACGTATAAATTCTCTTCTACCAAAAAGACCTTAAAGTGTTACTAAACCCACAACAGTAAAATCAGTCTGTATATGCAGCATAGCATGCTTGTTATACTCACTGTGGAACTTAAGGAGTTAATCATCTGCATTGTGTAAAAAGGCTGTTTTTATCCTGTATGTATAGATTCTTCCCTCCCTGCACTATCTGGGGAAAACTAACACAAGCAGGGTAGTCCTTCTGCACATGCTCAGTTGTCTTTTATGCTGGAGAGAACATTTACATGTTCTCACAGATAGGCAGGTCACATGATATTGACATCACACATGTGGGAATGTATACAGGCTGTAGTGGGAATCTCCTCCTACCTGAACTCTCAGCACTGGAGAAACTGTGCAGCTTATCATGAAACTGTTGTATACAGATCAGCCAAAAAGGTATATAGTGGCAGTATTTTAAGTTAAAAAATGTATTCGCTGGGGGGAGGGGTGAATGAACTATTTTCATATTGCTGGGTTTAGTAACACTTTCACTGCTGGCACAGTTTTGTATTTTCAGTACTACATCCACTTGGAGATGTTGAATAGGTTTGCAGCTTTTGGGGGAAGTAGTGGCCTTTTACATTTGTGAAGACAGGACGGCAAATGACAACCTCGTTCACACTGGTGATTTTAGGTCCGGCAGTGGATTCCTGCAGGAAGAATATGCAGATTCTTGTGGCTGGAATCACAGGTGGAGCTGCAGCTGCTCATCTTGTACAAAGCAATGTCAGGCTGATGGGAGCTGCAGCTGTTTGCCGATCTTTGCATGGATCCACACATCCACCAGGTACCTGGGGCTAGGTACAGATGGCTGTAACCACCTGGAATTCCAACCGCAAGAATCTGCCGTTAAACCTAAAATCACCAGTGTACATGAAACCTAAGAAGACTCCTAGAACTCTGGTAAAAACATAGTCAACAAAGGTAAAATTGGTCCCTTTAGCAGCCAGTTATATCATTGCTTCCACACCCCACTCATTTTCCCATGTGTGATGATGATTAGATTCTGCCACAGAATGGCAGGCTGTGGGACATCTGCCCATTGTGCTATATAAATTCACATAGGTCTGAGAAATCGGGGGCAAGGTCTTTGTTTCCACTTTTGTGAAGTCTCTTGTAAATAAATACCTGTGCTAAGTAGTTTCCCACCGCCACCAATCAGATTCAGATCTGCCTTAGACGTTTGATCATAATGTGCGATGCAGAAAGAGCAAGAGATGGGGAGGGTATAGAACAGAGGCTGTGGGAAGTACACTCCCAATGACCCTCTATGGAGCTGTGTGTGTGCTTATTCTAAAGAGCATTACAGAAAAAGTAGGGTAACTGACTGCAGCATAGTTGTTGTGTTTACTGAAATGGTATTAGTATCTCACTGGATACTTTCACTTGGTGCCTGGAATTGCTTTTTTTTAAAAAAATTAAAGGACAGCTTATATTCGTCATCATTCTCCAAAAAACTCCAGCGCTAGAGCCAGGGGTATTCTTAAGTAATGCTTCTATCCACAATGCCACTCAAGGGTGCAGCCCTCCACAGACCGGGAAGTCTTTTAAACAAGCTGCAAAAACACACAGGAGGGCGTGAACACCTTGTGCATTGCCGTGTATAAACGTATTGGATCCAAAAAGACAAATGGATACTCACATGCTAATATAGAAATTCAAGCAATACTGATACACACCAGCTGGACGCAGTGAGACTCGTCCTAGGACAGGGGTAGGCAACCTGCGGCCCTCCAGTTGTGGAACTACATTTCCCATGGGGCATTGCAAGCCTGGCAGTTACAATTAGTCCCAGAGGCATGATGTAGTTCTGCAAGAGCTGGAGAGTCGCAGGTTGCCTAACCCTGTCCTAGGACCAAATGGTAGGAAAGCTGACATGTTTTGGGGGTCATGCCCCTTAGAGCTCTGAGGAAAGGGGTATGACTCCCTGAAATGTGTCAGCTTTCCAACTATTTGGATCTAGGACGAGTCTCACTGCGTCCAGGTGGAGTGCATCAGTATTGCTTGAATTTCTATATCAGCATGTGAGTATCCATTTGTCTTTTTGGATCCAATACATTTATTTATGGTAATGCACAAGCTGTTCACGCCTTCCTGTGAATTGTTCTTCATCAACCTTGACAGCATTTTTATGTCTGTTCAGCTAGCGGAAAAGTACAAATTGTATTGCCATTGATTTTCAGAAGGTTTTGTGCTATATTAATGTCATCACATCATTCTACTGATACATTTAAAGTAAGTTATTATGAATGAACATTCAGGAACCTTTCAGTTGTTGCTTTTGTAGACGACCTGCTACCTAACCCTCTTCCCCCAACATTCCAGGCACAAGATGTCCCTTTCCTCCCACCCTACCTCCCCCAACCCTTTCTGAACAAAATATATAAAGCGAGGCCTAAGAACTACCACATCCCAATTACATAATTCCAAAACGCCTACCTGGGGTTTAAAACCCATATCTATGGCGTGATTTTATAAGCAGCACTACAATTTTTCAATAAAAAAAGTTTATTACAAAATTCCGTAAAATCATTTTTTTTTTTTTAAATGTGTAAACCACGCAGGGACAGTACCCCAGAATGAGCGGGTATGGGCGGGGAGGGGAGAGACCACTAGTTCACACTCACTACTCTGAATAAAATATGACCCCCCCCCCCGCCGCCACCTTTAACCCATTCTATGGGAGTTTTTTTTTTTCTTTTTGTTGTTACCTGCTGCATCTCCATCCAAGTCACTCGCCACCGCCATTTTCAGATGCAAGGAATTGCAAATCCAGCACTGCAGATACAGTGCCTTGAAAAAGTATTCATACCCCTTGCAATTTTCCACATTCTGTCATGTTACAGCTAAAAAGGTAAATGTATTTTATGTGATAGACCAACATAATTGGTACATAATTGTGAAGTGAAAGGAAAATGAGAAATGGTTTTCAAATTTTTTTTTACAAATCTTTTTAAAAGCGTGGGACACATTTGTATTCAGCCCCCTTTACTGTAATACCCCTATCTACAATCTAGTGGAACCAATTGCCTTCAGAAGTCACCTAATTAGTTAATAGAGCCCACCTGTGTGTAATTGAATCTTAGTATAAGTACAGCTCTTTCGTAGAACCTCACAATTTGAAAATCAATGGTGTCCATGGTGTAACTTTTAATGACAACCTAGGAACCAAAGTAGTGAGAGGTCACGTTTTCTGTTCCTGGTTCTCTGTTTTTGTTTCTTTCTCGGTCTTTTTTGCTTATGAGATATTCCAGCTGCAGTTCACTCTTCGAGATATATCGAGAAATGTCTCGGGTGAGGGGGCGAGCAGCTTGGATTGGATAGGAATCTCCTCAAGCCTCATATTTGTTATAATATATGTTCTCACGTACTAGTATTCTCGAGTGCTTGCATATGGTATAGGCATATAGATTACATCTTAAGTAACTTTCATAATAAATGTTTAAGCCAAACTAATTCATGTATGGTAATGAAAAGCTATATCCATGTGCACGTTCTGTACCAAAGAGAAGTTCTATGCCTTTTGCGTGCCACGGTCTGTAATTTTATTACTTTTAAAAACTTCAATAAAAAACATTTTTGAAAAAAAAACAGCTGTTCTGTGAAGCCCTCATGGGTTTGTCAGAGAACCTTAGTGAACAAACAGCATCATGAAGACAAGGAACACTAGACAGATCAGGGATAAAGTTGTTGAGAACTTTAAAGCAGGGTCAGGTTATAAAACAACATCCCAAGCTTTGAACATCTCACGGAGCACTGCTCAATCCATCATCCGAAAATGGAAAGAGTATGGCACAACTGCAAACCTACCAAGACATAGCTGTCCACCTAAACTGACAGACCGGGCAATGAGTGCATTACTCAGAGAAGCAGCCAAGAGGGCCATGGTAACTTTGGAGAACCAGAGATCCACAGCTCAAGTCAGAGAATCTGTCCACAGGACAACTATTAGTCGTGCACTCCACAAATCTGGCCGTTATGGAAGAGTGGCAAGAAGAAAGCCAGTGTTGAAAGAAAGCCATAAGAAGTCCCATTTGCAGTTTGCAAGAAGCCATGTGGGGGACACAGCAAACATGTGGAAGAAGGTGCTCTGGTTAGATGAGAACAAAATTGAACTTTCCCCTCTCGTCTTCCAGGACAGCCTCTGAGATATAGGAGTCCTCCCTCCGGGACAGGAAACACATTCACCCAATTCCTTAAAAGGCGGTCCTCCAGGCCTCCTCCCTCAGTTTTTTGTGTTTCCTGCCGGACGGGAAGGAAGCATGGAGGGAAGCATTTTGGGAGCTCCATGTCTCAGGGGTGGCTGAGTTGGAGACCTGGCGTACCGTAGTTGTGTTTTGCCTGCGCACCCCTCCGTCCAGTATGCAGGGAGGAGAGAGGTAGCGGGTCCCCCACTATCAGAAGCTCGGAGAGAGCAGAGCCTCGGTGACCTGGCAGTCCCCATCTCGTCAGCGGAAAGCTGATCTCTGGCTTACCTGGCCGTGCAGGCAGGGAGGCCTGGGCACGAACGGGCGCCCGGGGTGTCCGTTGGCAGCGACATCGCGAACGAGTGTGCTGGGAGCGTTCGTTCGGGTAGGAGGCAGTCAGGCTTTCCAGACGGGGAAGCATGCATGGAGGCGGGGTTTCTGCTTTCCAAAGGCAGGAAGTGAGGTTAACTTCCTGCCAGGAAGTGGTCATCAGAGGGCGCCTGGAGAGTGCTTCCTGTCTCCAGAAGGCGTGGTGGAGGACGCTACAGGCACCCAGGAGCCTGTGAGAAATCACCTGGACCGATGGAAGCAGCTGCATCGCAGGCAGTGGACCCCGGTCCAGTGGGCACCGGCACCTCCCAGGTAAGCGTGGGACGTGGTCCACATATTTTACACTGGGGGGGGAGGTGGAGGAGGAGGAAGAGGTATAGGGGGTCTTCTCTCCTATACTCTACAGGTGGTGGCACTCTGTGGTTTTCCCAGCACTGGGTGGTTTGATGGAGTGGGGATAACGGTTGTTTTTTTCTCTGCTCCATCTGGTTCTAGGTCAGGACCAAAAATAGCCAGCAGCCCAGAAGAAGATGTGCAGTATGTGGAGCAAAGATGGCCCCAAGCTGGGAGAAGCCACTGTGTGCTGACTGTGTTAGTAGGCTAGTCAGGGAAGACACGGCGGCCTCTTGCAGTAGCATCCTAACATCTGTTAAGGATGAGATTGCATCCACTCTCCAGTCTTTTAAGGGGATGATGGACAGAATACAGGGGGTCTCTGTTCCTCTGTCTAGAGCGGCTAGTATGCCTTCACTGTCAGAACCAAGTTTAGAGGACAGTGAGGACAGGGACGCCAGATCACTCACAGCCTCTCAGGCAGACTCTGATTCTGAGCCGGAGGATGAGGATGATTCCCCCAGGGGGTCCAGATATAAGCTATCACTGGACGATGTGGGGGATTTACTTAAGGCTATTTATGAAAATTTAGAAATTAAAGAAGAAACGGTACAACTGTCTAAGCACGACTGCCTATACCTTGGGTCTAGTGCGCAGAAGGCCAGAGTTTTCCCAGTGCATAAGTCCTTGGTAGAAACGATTTTGCTGGAGTGGGAACATCCAGAAAGAAGGCCCTTTTTTTCTGGAAACCTTAAGCGTAGGTTCCCTTTTGAGAAGGGTTCAGAGCATCCCTGGAACAAAGTCCCATAGTTGGACACCCCGTTAGCCAAAGTCTCGAAGAAAACGGACTTGGCGTTTGATGATCATGGGTCACTTAAGGATCCTATGGACAGGAGAGGGGACGTGCTGCTAAAAAGGGCTTGGGATGCAGCAGCTATTGGGCTCAAACCAGCCTTGGCGGCAACTTGCGTCGCCAGGAATTTGGAGTGCTGGCTGACAAAGCTACAGTCCCACCTTGCTGCAGGTACATCTAGGCAGCAACTCCTTAAATCTTTCCCACTGCTATTTAAGGCAGTGGGGTTCCTGGCGGACTCTTCACAGAAGTCAGTTAAACTGGCAGCCAGGTCGGCGGCGTTAGTAAACGCAGCCAGACGAGCAGTGTGGCTGAAGGCATGGTCGGGGGACGCGGCATCTAAGCTTAAGCTCTGCGGCCTACCCTTCTCAGGAGACCATCTTTTTGGGGCTGGATTGCAGGAGGCTCTAGAACGGACCCAGGATAGAAAAAAGGCCTTCCCAGAAAAGAAAACGAAGTACAGGAGGAGGAACGACAGCAGGGGGTGTATTCCCACGTTTTCGTGGTCAAGAAGCCTTCGGGGAAGTTCAGGTTGATCCTCAATCTCCGGCCATTGAACGGATACTGGAGGTACAAGCGGTTCAGGATGGAGTCGATATTTACGGTGTCGAATCTCCTGTTCCCAGATTGTTATATGGCAACGGTGGATCTAAGGGATGCGTACCTCCATATTCCGATCCACCAGGATTGTCAGAAATACCTAAGGTTGGCCGTCAGGATGGATGCAGAGATTTGGCATTTCCAGTTTCGGGCACTTCCTTTTGGGCTAGCATCCTCTCCGAGGATATTTACAAAGGTACTGGCAGAGGCTCTAGCCCCACTACGCCTCAGAGCCATAACGGTGACCCCTTACTTTGACGACCTCCTGTTTATTGCTCGGTCAGAAGAGCAATTGACGAAGGATGTGCAGGAGGCACGGAGGTTCCTAGAGGACCTCGGGTGGCTTATAAACCAGGACAAGTCTCAACTTGTTCCTTCCCAGGAGGTACGCTATCTGGGTTACACAATCTCGTCCAAGAGGGGGAAGATTTTTCTTCCGCCAGAAAAAATCGAGAAAGTGGGTCTGGCAGTGGCACAACTTCAGACCAGTCGGGAGACTCGGGTCAGGGAAGTCATGAGAGTGGTAGGTCTGATGACTTCCTGTTTCCCGGCAGTCCCCTGGGCGAGATGTCATCAGCGTCCGCTTCAGAATCATCTGCTAGCCTGTTGGAAGGGCGACCAAGAGAGGTTGGACCACTTTATGCCCCTACCGAGCAGGGTCAGGAGGTCTTTATGGTGGTGGAGATCTCTGCACAATCTAGGCCAGGGGTTGGAATGGATCAGACCAGTGGCTCAGGTAGTGACGACGGATGCCAGCGCCTTCGGGTGGGGAGCCCATCTGGAAGGCGTCTGGGTTCAGGAGTCGTGGTCTCCAGAGGAATCCAAGAGATCGTCAAACCAGAGAGAGCTCTTGGCAATTCAGAGGGCTCTTCTAGCCTTCCAGACGCAGTTAAAGGGACAGCACCTACAGATTCGGACGGACAGTGCGGCAGCAGTCGCGTATGTCAACAAGCAGGGGGGAACAAGAAGTCCTCCTCTACAGAGGATAGCGGGCGAGCTCTTCACTTGGGCCGAGCAAAATCTGGCCTCGCTGTCGGCAGTCCATCTGAAGGGCACTCAAAACTCCTTGGCAGACTTTCTCAGTCGTCAGCGTATAAAGCAGGACGAGTTGTCTCTCAACAGGGAGGTGTTCGGACAGATAGTTCGAAGATGGGGTCGGCCGGAGATGGACCTCTTCGCCTCAGAGGAGAACAGGAAGGTCACCAGGTTTTTGTCCCTGGATCCTCGCAGTCAGGCAGCAGGGATAGATGCCCTCGCTGGCAGATGGAATTACAGCCTGTGTTATGCCTTTCCGCCGGTAAGGTTGGTGGCGGCAGTGCTGCAGAAATTCCGAAAAGAAAGAACAGATCTGTTCTTGGTGGCTCCCTTCTGGCCAAAGAGATCTTGGTTTGCCAGCATCAAAGATCTGGCAGTAGGACCACCATTTTCTCTCCCGGTGAGACCGGATCTGAGCGCCCAGGGACCAGTTCTCCACCCTGGGGTGGAGGCCCTCAGGTTAACGGCCTGGTATCTGAAGAACAGTTGCTGAGAGTTCAGGGTTTCTCAGAAAGGGTAATCCGTACCTTGCTGGATTGTCGTAAACCCGTCACCAGGGACATTTACACCAAGGTCTGGAAGCGTTTTAACACCTGGTTGGTGGAAGAGGGGCACCAGTGTCCAGATATCCCGCAGATCTTGGACTTCTTCCAAGCTGGCGTAGAATTGGGCCTTTCAGTAGTTACGCTGAAGGTACAAGCTGCGGCCCTAAGTGTTTTTCTGCAGACCTCACTCCAGCAGGATCGTTTCGTGAAAAATTTCTTTAAGGCCCTTGCGAGGTCCAGGCCAGTTAAGGGGCTGGCCTGCCCCTCTTGGGATCTTTCTCTGGTCCTGAAGGCACTTACAGAGAGTCCGTTTGAGCCCTTGGAGGAAGTAGGGCTGAAATGGGTAGCTCTAGACCGTTTTTTCTGGTAGCGATCACATCAGCTAGGAGGGTGTGTGAATTACAAGCGCTTTCAGTGAGAGAGCCTTTTTTGTTAATTTTTGAGGACCGGGTGGTGCTAAGAACCGACCCGGGGTTCCTCCCAAAGGTTGTTACTACCTTTCATAGAACGCAGGGCATCGTTCTGCCCACCTTTTTTTTTTTTTTTTTTCCCTTGGAAGTCGGGGGAGAAAAAAAGGTTGGTTTATGGGACGTAAGAAGGTCCCTTCTAAAATATTTAGAGGTCAGTAAGGACGGTAGGAAGTCCGATTCCTTGTTTGTAAATTTTTTGGGGATACGAAAAGGGTGCAAAGCATCCAAGTCCTCCATCGCAAGATGGATTAGATTGACAATAGAGGAGGCATACAGATTGGCAGGGAAGCAGGTGCCTCTAGTCAAAGCACACTCAACTAGGGCCATGTCGACTACATGGGCCGAGAGGGCCGGTGCCACTCCGGAGGAGATCTGCAGGGCAGCAACATGGTCCAGCTACTCCACCTTTGCGAGGCATTACCGTCTGGATCTGTTTTCGGAGAGGGAACAGTCATTCGGACGAGGGGTCCTCCAGGCAATGGCCCGCCCTAGTAATGTAAGTTTCTTGCTTATCATCTCAGAGGCTGTCCTGGAAGACGAGAGGGGAAAACCAGAGTTAGACTTACCGGTAACTCTTTTTCTAGGAGTCTTCCAGGACAGCCTGGGTTTCCCACCCTAATCTTGTGATTTGGTACAGGTGTTATGTACTAATGTTTGGCAAGTGTGTTATGTCTTTCAGTGCTTTCCGGCAGGTTCTTGTGAGGACTGAGGGAGGAGGCCTGGAGGACCGCCTTTTAAGGAATTGGGTGAATGTGTTTCCTGTCCCGGAGGGAGGAGTCCTATATCTCAGAGGCTGTCCTGGAAGACTCCTAGAAAAAGTTACCGGTAAGTCTAACTCTGGTTTTTTGGTCTAAAAGAAAAACGCTATGTGTGGTGGAAAACTAACACTGCACATCACCCTGAACACACAATCCCCACTGTTAAACATGGTGGTGGCAGCATTATGTTGTGGGGATGCTTTTCTTCAATAGGGACACGGAAGCTGGTCAGAGATGATGGGAAGATGGATGGAGCCAAATACCGGGCAATCTTAGAAGAAAACCTGTTTGAGTCTGCAGAAGACTTGAGACTGGGCGGAGGTTCACCTTCCAGCAGGACAACAATCCTAAACATACAGCCAGAGCTACAATGGAATGGTTTAGATCAAAGCATATTCATGTGTTTAAAATGGCCCAGTCAAAGTCCAGACCTAAATCCAATTGAGAATCTGTGGCAAGACTTGAAAAATGCTGCTCACAGACGCTCTCCATCCAATCTGACAGAGCTTGAGCTATTTTGCAAAGAACAATGGGCAAAAATGTCCTCCTCTATATGTGCAAAGCTGGTAGAGACATCCCCAAAAAGAGTTGCAGCTGTACTTGCAGTGAAAGGTGGTTCTACAAAGTATTCACTGAGGGGGGCTGAATACAAATATATGCCACACTTTTCCTATATTTATTTGTAAATAAATTGGAAAACCATTTATCATTTTCCTTCCACTTCACAATTATGTGCCACTTTGTGTTGGTCTATCACCTAAAATACATTTGCGTTTTTGGTTAACATGACAAAATGTAGAAAATTTCTAGGGGTATGAATACTTTTTCAAGGCACTGCATGTCTTATGCCAGCATCACTCCTATTCTGGATCCTAAGAGGGTCCTGCTGCTGGACAGCCCTTAGAAAGTGTCCATATCATGCAGACAGTGACATAGACCCTCAAAGAAGGCCACCATCAGTTGTAAACAAAGGAAGAGCGAAGGCTCAAGACTGGAGCATTGATATGATCTCAGCTTTAGGTAAGTAAATGGACATCCAGCAATCGGTTATTTATTTTGTAACATTCAATAATGTAGAAAAAGGTTAAACCATTGGCAGGGGGTTGTTGCAGACATTACCCCTTTGTAAAGATTTCCATTTACTTCCTATTCAAGAGACACAATAGGGTGTAAGCAGAAATCTCTACTCTTAGTTGGAACATTTCACCTTCGCACCCGTCCCAGTGATGACTATTACATTTTGGATTTCCTATCCCTTTCAGTGCTGCTGATGGTGGTCATCAGGACTAATAGAATAAGTGTATAAAAACCTGACAGGGTTCTAACCCCCCGCCCATCTCCTGTCTGTCTTCTACATTATTTCATATCATATGCTCCGTTTGAAGTGCCAGGCTTGTGACAGAATTCGACAGCCAGCTAACATACTACTATTGACGATAGAAGATTTTTAAAAATGCTGGTGACTGAGATTTGTCCTCCTTTTTAGTAATGTATGTTTATCCTAATGTATGTATATTTTAGCAGAACATTTTAACATCATTTTTTATTTTTTCTCACAGTGCTACCAGAATCAGAATCAGGCAGAGGTAAGTAGGCATGGGTTCCTAATATAGAACGTTAGCTAGTACACCTCTCTTAATGGAATGGCTAACTTAAAAAGGAGTCAGTCCTAAGTGGCAAAAAAAAACCTAAGAGGTCTCTGCGTTGAAACTTGTTTGACAAATGTCATGAGCATTTGCCTAGCTCTCACAAATTCTGCCCTGCCCGTATTTTGCTTAATAGGTTGAATTCCTATTATCATGAGCTCCATCTAGTGACCATAATGTGGTATTCACCTGGTTGAGGTATTTTAGGAAAAACATTCATATTCTGGCCACAAGATGGAGCAGATTATAGGAAATTGGTGTATTATTCCACATTTATAAACATTGGTGTTCTAGGGCCTACACCCTTATTCGTGAACATTAGAACCTTCGGCCTTACATCCACATTAACTGACTTGTTAACCCTATATAAAAGCTCTGCTATAATAATTATTAGTGTTTTAAGTCCTTACATCCACAGTCATTGACAATAGTGTTCTAGGCCTTACTTCCACAATTACTGACAATAGTGTTCTAGGCCTTACACCCACATTCGCTGTCAATAGTGTTCTAGGCCTTACATCCACATTTGCTGACAATAGTGTTCTAGGCCTTACACCCACATTCGCTGACAATAGTGTTCTAGGCCTTACACCCACATTCGCTGACAATAGTGTTCTAGGCCTTACACCCACATTCGCTGACAACAGTGTTCTAGGCCTTACACCCACATTCGCTGACAATAGTGTTCTAGGCCTTACACCCACATTCGCTGATAATAGTGTTCTAGGCCTCACATCCATATTCACTGATTGTGTTCTATGCCTTAATTCCACAATGACTGACAATAGTGTTCTAAGAATAAATTGACGTTAAACTTCTAGGCCTCACTTCTGCTCACCGTTAGGAAAATGATCCAGATGGTGTGATAGCTAGATAACCTGTAGCTTGTTGTGGGGTTAAGGTTGGTTCTTATTTATTTTCTTCCTTGTAGGAAGGCGAAAATGAACAAAAGGAAAACTGCTCCTCCCTTGACCATATAATAAAAGAGGTAAAAATATGTATCATATTATATGGTGATGTGTCCTAAGGGTACATTCACACCAGGTGCGATAGGACTGTATTGAGTGACTATTTCAGCGCAGTCTGACCATGAGACGAGGCAAAATTCCTTGTCTCCTCCTACCTGGCTAGTTCTGGTATGGACTGAGAAAAAGCATGGCAGACACTGGCTTGCAGTGGCCAACAGAAATTAATAAAAAGATCCTGAGTGACATTTCAGTAACGTTTTAAAGTGTACAGTGCGAATTTTTGCAATTGGCACTTTAGCACTGCAGTGTTCCCATTACATTCCACAATGTTATAACACAGTGCCTGGTGTGAACAGACCTCAAAGCAAAACTTCACCCAAAAGGCGAGGTTCCACTTTAAGTCCTCCTCCAAACCCCCCCTCCTCTGCCATATTTGGCATATCATTTTGGTTTAACAGGTTCCCGCTCCCACTTTTGCCTGGATCACCTAGTTCTATCCCCCCTTGCTCACAGTCTTCTAGGACACGTGAATGGTCCCAGAAGACTGCAGGACCATTCACAAAGCACATGACGACATGCGCAGTAGACAGCCAGCTGTGAACCTGAAAACCGCATAGGTAGCTGCCCACAGTTAGGATGCCGGCGACAGGCACCCGCAGGCTAGTGAAGAACTAGCCCAGGTAAGGACAGTGCTGAACCCCAGGCTAAGTGAGTGTCCTTTTATTATAAGTCAGCAGCTACATTATTTTGTAGTTTTTTTTTTTTTTTTTTTTTTTTTTTTTTTTTTCCCAGAATGAACAACCACTTTAAGGTTTGTGGAAAACACAAGATGCTGTTTGATATTAAATATGCTACTCTTCTAATGATATACAAGATCAATGTAAAGAAATCAGAAGGTGTTCACCTGATCCAGCTGTTTGCCATCACGTCTGCACAGCCAGCGGCCCTCTAATGTTTGTAGGCAGCTTTAGATACCGATTTATGATTGTTTTTTTTTTTTTTTTTGCCTGTACTAGAACTTGTCATTAAAGTGTACAGTATGTAGCGAATAGATTGGGGAAGGCATAGACCCTCTGCCAATTTTTTTTATTGCACAAATGGAGGAAAGTAATGCGAGCACCACACCAATAATCAAACAGGATTTCAATTTGTTCATATTGGGGTGAAGTTAACAGTCACATCTTTCAGCTCGGCTCCAACAGTCCCCCTTCAAAAGTTGCTGAAAATTGCCATTAAACCAAAGATAGGAGCAGCAGTAATAATGGTTGTTTGCACAGTTATCCTTTTTAATTTCTGTGGATTCTGGTTATTGTTGTGGTACTCCTAATGCCTTCCTCACCATTTGGATTGGTACTCCCCACGGGGTTACTAAGCTTTGAGAGTAGCCTTATCTAGAGTGAACTATCTCTGTTCATTGAACTGTTCTTCCTCAGTATGAGATTTTAAGAACATTCAGCTTCTCACACACGTTTTGAAGTGTCCCTGCTGGAGTGATCCATCCCTCTACTTGTCCACTGTTACCAAGACAGAAAATAATGGGAAAGTGCACATTTTGGAGTGGTCATGAGAAATGTGAGGAGAAATCATTCAATGGGGACAAATATTCCAATGACAACTGACTAACCTTGAAATTCCACTTACTCTGGAGAGATTTCCCTTCACTTCCTATTGCATGTCCAAGACAATAAGTAAGGCCCCTTTCACATGGGCGATCTGATCAGGACAGACCTGATCAGAAGCTCCTTGCATTCCTATGGACAGGTGGGTATAAACTGACTTGTATCCATTTTAAACCCACCTTCCTACAGGTCCGATCCAGTCCACTTAAAAAAAAAAAAATTAAAAAAGGAAGGGGATCTTTCCTTCCTTCCTTCCTTCCTTCCTTCCTTCCTTCCTTCCATTTGGGTGGATCAAATGGTAGTTGAGTGTAAGTCCATTTACACTTGGGCACCCATAGAGCAGAGCAAGCTCTATCTGTGTCTACTCTGCAGAAACTGAGCGGACACAATGAGTACATCCCCTACTGGGATCAGAACCCTTGCCGTGTCAAAGGGGTCTTGAGGTCTCCATAGCAGGACATAGACAGCAAAAGCCAAGCCCCACCCCTGAAAAGCAACCGCACATCATAATCCCTCCTACACCAAATGATTTGGACCAGTGCACAAAGCAAGGTCCATAAAGACATGGATGAGCGAGTTTGGGGTGGAGGAACTTGACTGGCCTGCACAAAGTCCTGATCTCAACCCGACAGAACACCTTTGGGATGAATTAGAGCGGAGACTGCGAGCCAGGCCTTCTCATCCAACATCAGGGCCTGACCTCACAAATGCACTTCTGGACAAAGGATTTCATACTTTAGGACCCGAGCACTTTTTACAATTCGGCACTGCATCGCTTTAACGGACAATTGCGCGGTCGTGCGACATTATACCCAAACAAAATTTGCATCCTTTTTTTCCCACAAATAGAGCTTTCTTTTGGTGGTATTTGATCACCTCTGCATCATTTCTGATCACCGCTATAAACAAAAAAAAGCGTAAATTTTGCAAAAAAAACAAAACGTTCTTTTTGCTAAAATACAAATCCAAAAAAAAAATTAAATTTTTTTTCGTCGGTTTTGGCCGATTTATATTGTTCCTCATATTTTTGGTAAAAAAAATTGCAATCAGCATTTGAATGGTTTGCGCAAACGTTGCTGCGTTTACGGATGATGAGAATTCATTTCTGGGGTTTTTATTTACTTTTTTTTTTTTACTAGTAATGGCGGCGATCTGCAATGTTTAGCGGTACTGCGATATTGCAGCGGACATGTCGGACCATTTTGACACTTTTTTTGGGATCATTGGCATTTATACAGCGATCAGTGCTATAAAAATGCACTGATTACTGTGTAAATGCCATTGGCAGTGAAGGTGGTTTTTATACTCCTTGTTATATTTAGCCGGTTTTGGCTGCTTTTTTTTAAATTAAAAAAAAAACCTAAACATAAAATCGTTTTTCTTGCAAAACAAAAAAAACGTTTTAAATGCGAAAAAAAACAAATATCGCCACTAGTCTTTACTACGTCTCCACTAGTTTATGGTGGTTTTCTTTCGAGAT
>BLSH010051962.1:759932-770747 GCA_018402905.1 Glandirana rugosa
CCCCCCCCCCCCCCCCGGAACACCAGTGAGCGTGCCCCCGGCGGCGCACTCTCACAATGCTAGTTATCGCGGCCGCTGCGGCGGGCGGTCGGCAAGTGGTTAAACGTTCCCATAGACGCACTCCTAAACCTTGTGCACAGCCTTCCCAGAAGAGTTGAAGCTGTTATCACTGCAAAGGGTGGGCCAACTCATTATTGAACCTTACGGACTAAGACAAAAGGAAGGAAATTGTGAATTCTGTATAAAATCATATTCTATTTTGTATGTTTTTCTTATGTATTGCACAATGTACTCATTGTGCACATGGCACTAATAATGTTTTCATCACATGTTCGCATTCTTTCGAGTCCTGATTAGAATTAGCCTGCCTATGTTACGCCCCTTGTTACCATACAAGTACAATTGTAATAATGTGATACCTACGTAATCATGTGTATAAGAACCTTCAATTGCGTCAAATAAAACAGAACCGTTATTCTGGAAAGATGCTGAGTGTATCTTTTGTGTCCGGTACTGTAGTAGTTATTTATTAATTTGCTACCACTAATCAATATGAGGATAGGAGTTGCCAATCTATAAAATTTCCGGAACAACTGGGGTGCCATTAAAGTTCATGTGCATTTAAAAGCAGATATCCCAATATGTTTGGTAATATAGTGTACTTTGGAAACAGTAAATCATTTACCAAACCGGTTCATCTTATAAGTGGATGTGTTTTAAATGACAGTGATTTGCCATCAGTGAATGTTTGGTGAAATTCACATTTACTGTTTTATAAATATAACCATAAGCTTTGAACCCAGGGGTTTTAGATTTGTTTTCCCTCCCTTTCAGACCACTCAGGAGATGGTTGCTCGGTCAGCGGCTACCCTTATCACTCACCCCTTCCATGGTATGTATGATTTTCCAAAGCACAATGACCTTTTGGTCCAGTTTGTGTGTTTATATTTAAAAAAAATGTATGGGACTTGCAACACAGGGAGTGTAATTCATTTATGGTTAAGAAATCCAGGAACATGACGGGTATCTCTGAAGGAGGTACTGCGATCATTTTCAATCCAACCAGCACAAGAAAATGTAACCTGCGCCTGTCAACTTATCTAAGCTACTCAGACTAAAAACAGAGCTTTTAGCCGCATACAATTGCAAATGCATGTTAAAGCCACACTGCCATGCCAAGGCACTTCTGTAAAGTTGGGTCCATAACTCAAACTATCCGAGTCCTCAACTATGGGACATACTGTATATAGCAACGCACCAACTAGGAATAGGCTCACCTGAAGACATAGCTTTCCTTGGTGAAGCAACACTCCAAAAGCCAAGATATCCCCTTTGCAAGCCAACCGAAGTGTGTGTGTGTGTGTGTGTGTGTGTGTGTATATGTATATATATATGTGTGTATGTGTGTGTATATGTGTGTGTATGTGTATATATGTATATGTGTAATATATATATATATATAAAATTTATTTTTTATTTTTTTTATTAATAGATAATCCAACATATCTGGAACAGCAATTATTTTTAACAGTGTTTCTCACCCTTTTTTCAGCCAAGGCACTCTTTAAAATTCTGCACACTCTCGAGGCACCCCATTTTTAAAATGTAAAAAATAAACAAATGGTTTTACATACCATCCACACACGTAGGACACCCAACATTAGAGGTGATTTATTCTTCCAAAGCAAATACACATAAGCATGCTTCTACTGCCTAATTTATTTATTTCAGGTACTTCTATAGCGCCATCAATTTACACATCGCATTACATATACATTGTACATTCACATCAGTCCCTACCCTCAAGGAGCTTACAATCTAAGGTCCCTAACTCACATTTATACATATACTAGGGCCAATTTAGACAGGATCTAATCAACCTACCAGCGTGTCTTTGGAGTGTGGGAGGAAACCGGAGTACCCGGAGGAAACCCACGCAGGCACAGGGAGAACATGCAAACTCCAGGCAGGTAGTGTCGTGGTTGGGATTCGAACCAGCGACGGCCTAATATTCCAGCATTGCTCTTCAGTTTCTCTCCCTCACTCAGCTAATGTGATCCCAGTGCTAACAGAGAGGGGCAAACAAGGATACTGTGCAGGTGCCCAATCCTCTTTATCAACCATTGACCTCATTGCTTGTTATGGCGACATCGGGCAAAATGGTGCACAGTTAAAGCCTGTGGCTTTGTGTATCTAGAAAGTAGGCTTGATCTAGCCGCTGGCTTGTATACAATGTTTAGGCAATTTTTAGGAATTTTTGCCAAGGCACTCCTGAAGAAACCCTGGTTAAGAGAGGCTGAACTAACATTTCACCATTTTTACCAGTTCTTCCATCAATTATTTGGGTTTTTATCGTAGTTAGCCACTCCTGAACCCTTTTCAGCTCTCCTACAATATTACAATGTGTTGCACAAAATGACATCATGTTCAGGATGTGACCTTAAAAGTGGTTCTGCAGGTGTACTGTGGGGCTGCATGGTGTATGTTATCTTCTTTTTTTAACCCAGGACACAATAAGAGAATCATCAAAGGGGAGGGGGGGGCATACTAGGGGGTAATAGGATGGGGGTACATTCTAATCAGGGAGCCTTGGTCGTGATTCTGCACTGGTGCCCTTACCTACTTCACCATGGCACCGGAGGCTCAGGGTGGGGGTCAAACCCATTACCACAACCTAGATGCAAAACCTTCTATTGAACAGCATTGCGTCAATCTGTCCACTGCTTATAATTGTTCTGAATATTTTCATGTTTCTCTTTATTTGCAGTGATCACATTACGGTGCATGGTCCAGTTCATTGGAAGAGAGACCAAATATGAGTATGTCCATCTCCTTACCTTAAAGCAGAACGTAAGGCAAAACTTTTTTTTTTTTTTTTTGCTATCTGTGCACCATAGGGGGGATAATTTCCCTTCACTTCTGGTCTCATAGCTAAAACAGGAAATGAGAGGGAATCCCAGGTATCACCAAAACTAGTATTCCCATTTCTCCTCTTTTACTATTCTTGTGTATACCCTAAATTTAGTATTTTCTTGACTTTTAGTTTCAATGATGACAATAAACAGGAGAAATGGAGAGGATGAATCTTCATAACGGGGGCACAAACGGTGATAAAATCTGGTGTTCTAATCCCTCCCCACTCTATCCAAAACTATTAAATAAAAAAGTTATGCCTTATTGTTACACTTTTAAAGATAAACTGGCAATATTTTATCCTTTGTATCTTTACAAGGCTTATATTAACTTTACAGAGGGGTGTTTGGATCGGTAGTGACGATATACAAGGAGGAAGGCATTATGGGATTTTTTGCGTAAGTATATCTACAGTTTTTACCTAGGGGCTCTTCAACTGGGTTCCTGCTTTTATAGGAATGACAATTAAAGTACAGTTAGTGAATGCGCACTTTGTAAGATCTTTAAATATCCGATATATGTAGTGATATTGCTGATCTGATTTATTTTAGAGGTTTAATTCCAAGACTACTAGGGGATATCCTTTCTCTGTGGATCTGTAACATGGCCGCCTATCTTATCAACACTTATGCTCTGGAAAATGGGGTAAGTGTTTACACTTTTTTTATTGCCATCCAAGCTTTTCTCTATTGTAATATATTAATCTTATAATGTGTGCTTAAGCTAATGTGTGTGTCCTATTCTCTTTGCAGGCAGTAAGCGAGATTAAAAGTTACTCTCAGGCTTTAACTGGGGTGAGTTTACTTCCACCATTCTCCTTAGAGGAGTGCCTCTAGTGTTCCATCTCTTTTACTTTCCTGCTGCTTTGAGAGTGTACAATTTTCTCTGCCCCATCTCTATTATACAATGTGATAGATTTACTAAAACTGGAGCTGTCGGAATCTGGTGCAGCTGTGCATGGTAGCCAATCAGCTTCTAACTTCAGCCACGTCAATCAAGTTTGGCAATAAAACCTGGAAGCTGATTGGTTTCTATGCAAAGTTGCATCAGATTTTGCACTTTTAGTAAATAAGCCCCAATAAATCTGTTTAATAAGACCGTTGTAAAGTAATAGAAGACCTGTTTTCTTCTAATGTTCCAAGACCACATGTTATACTTACCTGCTCTGTGCAGTTGGTTTTGCACAGAGCAGCCCTGATTCTCCTCTTCTCGGTCCCTCTTCAGCGCTCCTGGCGCCTCCCTCCTGTTTGCCCCCACAGCAGGCATCTTGCTTTGGGGGCAACCAAGCCAGCCACAGCTCTGCTTGTCCATTCAGAAATGGACAAATACTTAAGGGGCACACCCTAGCTATGCATGATATTAAAGATGGTGCTGCTATAAGACCGTACAAACAGAACAAAATTTTGCAACGCACACATACAAAAAGGTAAATAAATCCTACTTTCGCTGTAAGATTTTGTTCCATTCAGAAATGGAGCACTGGCCCAGCCTCGACCCTTCTCTCTTCTTATTGGCTCACTGACGTTGACTACAGCGGGAGCCAATGGCACTTCGCTGCTGTCTCAGCTAATGAGGAGGGAGCCGAGTCTTTCGTGCAACATCGCTAAATCGAGATGGGGCTCAGGTAAGTATTAGAGGGTGGCTGTACACAAGTGTTTTTTTTTTTTTTTAATCTTAATGATTAGAATGCATTAAGATGAAAAAAACCTTCTGCCTTTACAACCACTTGAAGGCACAGAATTATAGGGAGGAATAAAATGTTAGAAGCATTAGGCACTTGAAATGCAACATATAAGTAAATATAATTTAGAAAACAAATTGGAATTATCAGTATTCATGGCTTCAAGAGCAAAAGTTATTACTGAATGTGACATGGCAGTGTTTGCTTTAAAATAATCATTTTTGACATGATTTTCTCTATTTCCTCTCCTCAGTTCCTGGCCAGTATGTTGACGTATCCATTTGTTTTAGTGTCTAACCTCATGGCTGTGAATAATTGCGGGTGAGTATTGATACATGACCACAGTCTGTGTGCAGCTGGACCTCCCCTGTGTTTTCTAATAGATGGATGTGTCTGTCTTGCAGGCTGGCCGGTGGCAGGCTACCCTATGCTCCTGTGTACACCTCCTGGATTGACTGCTGGAGGCAGCTCAGTAAAGAGGTAATCATTAGATTACTTAGACCAGTGATCCTCAACCCTGTACTCAAGTCCCCCCAACAGTCTATGTTTGCAGGTTTTCCTTTATCTTGCACAGGTGCTTTAAGTCACAGTCAATGGCTTGGTATTTTGGACAGCCATTTTATCAAGGGCTGGGAAGTCTTATAGGCAAATATAAGTTCTGTATTAAATCAATGGCCAGCACCATCATGAATGTCTTTGCAGGTATCAGGGGTGTTTCTTCTATAGATATATCTGTTTTTATTTTCAGTGCAATGCTAGTGTACTTTTTCTTTTGTTGCAGGGAGAGAGCCGTGTGTGTTTGTTGTGTATGTTGGAATGTTGTATTTTTTAATTCATTACAATGAAAAAGAACTTAAAGTGGTAGTAAACTCTCCTGTGTAACTGTGCCCCATATTAAGCAGTTTAAAATGACTTAAAAGTAGTTTTCTTTGAAAGTATTTCAAATTGCACCATTTAGAAGATATCCCACAATGTTTCTTTCAATTGCGTCACTCGAGCATGCACATTTTGTCCCGAACTCTGCGTGCCACCAGTCTATGCATTTACATACTGTGCCTTCGTCAGCACTCTCACGGGATTGCAATGCCGTGGAGTAATGCTGACCATTTATAAGGTCATGAAACACCCCATGGCACTAGCGATGTCACAATACTACACCGCACAGGGAGCGAGAAGGACCACACATTCTATTGTCGGCTTACATATGAAAATGAGGCTTGGTTCTCTTTTATTGAGCATGTGCGTGATTCCGCCTATAGTTTACTAGAAAGGGCGGAAGTACAAATACAGAAGGGCGTGGGAGGCAGCTGCAAATATGGAATAAGGAATGGAGAAATAAGGAAACAAGCTGCACAAACCTGTAAGAAAGCTTCTTTTGGGCTACAGTGTATTCCTGTGTGTTTACAAATGCAAACTACAGTGGTGTTATGCTTGCTGGGGATTTTTTTAATGAGTTTACTACCACTTTAAACACCTCTTTAAAAAAAAAAAAAAAAAAAAAAAAAAGGCAATTGCAGTAAGTACCACTATACCACCCATTCACCCTGCCATTCTTGTGCATAACACTAACACACACGATTTAATATATTTTGTGTCATGCATTAGACTTCATTCACATTGGGTGTACAGTTTCATACACCTGTGCAGAGGGCCGTGCTTGCTCACACGGAAAGCACAGGGTTCAGTCGCATGCTGGCAGCCTGTTAAAATTAATGAAAGCCGGAGGGCTGCTTAAATCTGCCAACTACCTTCTAATCTGTGCATCAGTCTCACACATGGGAATGTGCTTGGAAATCTGTGCAGCTTGTCCACCTGCGATTAATTTTAATAGCCTGGCTGCAGTGGACAAATGTGCCACCCATGCGGGTAAGCACAGCCCTCTGCACGGCTGTACTAAACAATACACCTGTGTGAATGAGACCTTAATGTGCATTGCATAACAGCAGCCCATTTTGAATGGGCTTCCAACACACAAGATCAGGCAAAAAAAAAAATCCAATAGATCTTGTTTGAACAAGGCACACCGCAATTTTTGCAGAAAAATACATGTCACTATATGGATGTATGAGCCGGTGAGAGGAACCACTGTGCGTGATGGGAGAAACTAGTATTTGACTTATAATTGCCATTCAAATACTTGTAGTACCTGGTGAGCAGCATTTTTGCTTTTTCTAGAATCCGGATGCCAGAAAAATGTGTAGTACCTCTTCTTTCTGCAGGTATTGCAGAAGGGTCATTTTAGGTGGATCTACATTGTACTTTAGGCACTGGGGAAATAGCCTTTTTACAATATGGGGTGTAATATGATTGGAGTTTTTATATGCTAATTTTTTTTTTTTTAACTTTCCAGGGAAACACAAACCGTGGAAACAGTCTGTTCTTCCGTAAGGTGCCTGCTGGAAAGAGCTACGTCTATGAACAGAAGAGATTTTATTAAAGTGAAAAGCAACAGGGACCTAAGCTGCATCTGTCGCTGTTCACTCTGCAGGGGAGGGGCGGGAGAATTTTTGTTTAATTTGTACACATTTTGTTTACAATTCTGTATGATTTTTCTTTTTAATAATCATTCATTATTAAGATCACACCGCTGTGTAGGACTTTGTTTCAACTGACAAATAACGCTGTGTCTTCCCACTACGATGCCTTCTATGACATATTTCTAAAAGATGCTTCAGCTTGAAATGCATTTTGGCAACTTTTTTTAGGATCCTAACAGGAGTTCTTTAAAGGAAAGTACAGTTTTATTTAGAGATATGCAGTTGTGATCAGCTTTAACGATTCTTTTGAATGTGTGTTAATGTTTAAAAACCCTAGTTTTATTCATCAAATGTGTAGATTTATATCATCACCTACAGGAGGACACCATAAGGGCCAGTTCACACCAGAATCCAGTGCACTTGCGATCTGTGGCGGATCGCATGTGAATGCACAGTGGACATATGAAGAGCCGGCAGAGCCTACTGTCTAATCCCCAACTCTGCTGGCAAGGTTTATTTAGTATCCAAGAAAGGAAGCCTCTCACCCAGATCCAAAGCTTGGGGATTTTCATGGTTGTGTAAATGTTTTAAAAGTTTAAATCTTTATACAGTTTTTAAAAAAAAAAAATATATGTACATGGAGATAGCCGTGTTTGCTCATTACATATGCAGGATCGGCTTCCTGCTTTAAAGCATTGTGAAGTAGCTGTTGCTGCTCCCCTTCCTGTGCAAGTCTGCTGTTCAGATCTCTCCATGCTGAAAGCATTAGACTCTGTTCAGCTGGCTGGAAACGGCTCATTTCTCACCCTATCCTGCAAGCAGGTAGGGGTTGAGCTGTTTACAGGTACCACCAACAAGACAAAGCAACTTGTTCTGAAAATACTGGAGTTGCTATTGCTGACCCTCTACTGAAAACGTTAGTTGCCTTGCTGTCCAGTGCTTTCCGAATCACGACCAGAACATTCAATTGGAACTGAATTCTTGTTATGATTTAGGGACTTTGAAAAATATTGAAGCCATAGGATCAGAATAACAGCCAGAAGAGGGTTAGCAAATGGAAACCTATATATCTTCTTCAGGTTTCCTTGAATGATGTTCTCTAGGCATAAAACACATGCACACGCTGCACTTCTTACTCACCTGTAATCAATGGCTTGAAAACTAAAAGCCCCTTAAAGCAGTTGTCTACCCTAGCAAAAAAAAAAAAAAACGTGCAAGGGAAAGGCATAATGAGCTAGTATGCACCGCATACTAGCTCATTATGAAATACCGCAGAACTAAGCTCCCACAAGGCTGTCCGGTGCCCGCAGAGGGGGCGAACACCTTCCCTGTTGGGGATTATTTTGGGTTCGCGGCTCCGGTGCTGCAAGTGGCCAGAGCCACAAGACGTCACTTGCGCACGGGAGCCTATGCGCCGGGCCTTCGCCGGGACATTACTGCACATGCGCCATGACGGCAGCGGCTGCATGCAAGTGGAAAATCTAAACCGTACAGGTTTTGGAGATCTTAATTTTACCTACAGGTAAGCCTTATTATAGGCTTACCTTTAAGTAAAAAATGTGTTTTGAGGGTAGACAACCGCTTTAGTGGTTGTGTGCCCCCAAATGTAATTTTTACCTACAGGTAAGCCTATAATGAGGCTTACCTGAAGGTAAAATGAATATCTCCTAAACCTTTACGGTTTAGGAGATATTGACCTTGCATGCAGCCGCTGACGTCTGCAGCGTATGCACAGTCATGGCCTGTCGTATAGTGCCGGACCTTGACGGAAAGAAGAGATCCCATGCGCATGTGCGGAAGTGACGTCTCGTGGCTTTGGCCACTTACCGCACCGGAGCCACGAACCCGGAAGGAGCCCCTGAGGGAAAATGTCAGCTCCCTCTGCGGGGACCGGGCAGCCCTGATCTTTGTTCTGAACTAAGTATTTCATAATGAGCTAGTATGCTGGCATACTAGCTCATCATGCCTTTTGCCTTACATGTGTGTGTTTTGTTTTTTTTTTTTTTTTTAATATACAACCAAGCGCTTTAAAGGATAAGTTCATCTTTGGGAACGTGTTACATGTTCCACGTTTTTAGTGTGTAACATGTTCCCAATGCTGCAGTCACTGCCCAATTCACCGCTTCCCTGGGGCAGCAGTATGGGGATAAGTTCCCCGTACTAGCTGTTACTTTTTGAAATTAGCGTGGCTGGAGTGTGTGTGTGGATGAGCTACAAGCCCCAACATACATTGCGGCTGTCAGCTTGTAGTTCTCAATTTACTACCATGGCACTGTGGAGCGCCATGGTAGTTCATTGATTCTTCCTGTCAGATTGTATCTGCTTTCCTGTATGGGATGTACGGGCACACAGATAATCTGACAGGTCTGTAGGAAACCTGCATGGCACCAGCGATCCACTGATAACTAATGCAATGCTTTACAGGCTCAAAAAAAATAAATGCACATTTTTTTTTTTAACCTGCAAAAAAAATGTGCATTCATTATTTTTTTCTGAAAAGTGAACTTATCTTTTAACTACCTAAATCTGTGATCATGTGAGGTGACAGATTCTTTTCCTACCATGGGTTACAGGAAAGAAAATTGCTTGATTCTCCCATCCACACATTGTTTTGATGGATGAATCCCTCCCACGGCGCTATCGTGTTCTCCTGGCAAGGGGGGCGGTGGTGATCGTTGGGGGGCACAGGGAAAACACAGTGGCTGTTGCTAGCAGCTATGGCGCTGGCAATAGTTGGGGGCACAGGGAGAACACAGTGACTGTTGCTAGCAGCTATAGCCACTGGCAATAATTGGGGGTGCAGGGAGGACACAGACTGTTGCTAGTAGCTATAGCTGCTGGCAATAATCTCATGTCCGACGTGCTGGTTGTAACCAAGTTGATCGATGGATTGACTTGGGTACAATCAGCCTGTTCATAGCTGGTTTGAGTCTCGGCCGGTCCTTGCTGAACTGGCTGAGATTCAAACCATCTATGGTCAGCCTAAGAAATGTAGAGTAACAGCCAACATAAAAGTCTCTTAAATTTTTATTTTATTACAATCTGAAGTAACTTTGCATATGTGCTTTCTTAAAAACAACACTGTACTTTCCCTTTTAAGAATTGTCCAGAGTGAATCAGTTTGAACATTGAATACATTCAGAAGATGGCTTACATTTTTTTTTTATTTTAATGTAACGAGGCAGTAAATTATATTCTGTATACACAACACTTGTGATTTTCATAAAAACTGTGTCAAATGTATGTCCAATGGTCCTCATTCAACAATTGCAATTACACCTAAGGCATTCTAAGTACCTTTTATGCTGAGGTGCAATATGATGTGAACTAGAATATAAGGCCACTTTAGTGTGCCTTAAGTGCTAGCACAGCTTGGTGTATTGTAGCCATATTACGTTTTTGGTGCTGCTAGATATTATTACTATCAAATTGGATGATAACCAATCGGGTAACATTTTTCATTCACAGTGCTGGTTTTTGCACACTGTGTAAAACAAAATAAAATGTCAAATCATGAAAAGTGTGACTGTTGGAGAGGGCGTTAAATTTTTATCTGCAACTGAATGCTGCCAAAAAGTGTTTTTTTTTTTTTTGGCTAGTATAAAAAAAAAAAAAAATCTAGTTTGTTATTCCCAATAATGGTGATTATGGATAAACACCTGAGTGTTGTTTCAAACTTATGCATGTGTTGAAGAAACCTCCAAGGCATTGTGCTGGGAATATATAGCACTCCCAACCCCCCCC
>BLSH010051962.1:797517-808925 GCA_018402905.1 Glandirana rugosa
AAAGAGGGATATAAAATGAAACTCACGATGATGTGTCTCCAGACCTAAACCCTATTGAGCCTCTGTGGGGCATCCTCAAACGGAAGGTGGAGGAGTGCAAGGTCTCTAACATCCACCAGCTCTGTGATGTCATCATGGAGGAGTGGAAAAGGACTCCAGTGGCAACCTGTGAAGCTCTGGTGAACTCCATGCCCAAGAGGGTTAAGGCAGTGGAAAATAATGATGGCCACATAAAATATTGACACTTTGGGCCCAGTTTGGACATTTTCATGTAGGGGGTACTCACTTTTGTTGCCAGGAGTTTAAACATTAATGGCTGTGTGTTGAGTTATTTTGAGGGGACAGCAAATTTACACTGTTATACAAGCTGTACACTCACTACTTTACATTGTAGTAAAGTGTCATTTCTTCAGTGTTGTCACATGAAAAGATAGAATAAAATATTTACAAAAATGTGAGGGGCATACTCATTTTTGTGAGATACTGTATACATAGTAAGTAGTAGCACTCAAAGTAAAATATAGGGAGAAAACCTTAAGGCCTCCTTTACACAGGCAATTACATGCAAACATAAGATTCCAGTGGCAAGAATCAGTGCATTATTGTGGTCGGGATGACCGGTGTATGCCGCTCAGCCTGTACAAAGTAGGAAGATGCTGAGAGAAGCTGTGGCTGCTTACATGTTTCGCACAGCCAGAGGTTACCTGTGGTCAAGGATGAATGGGTGACCCTAGATGCAGACAGATGTGTCCAGGGTTGCCACCCACAGCTAGCTGCATATATCCACTGAGTGTGCAGCTACATCTGTTCAGCACTGGCTTCTCTCAGCTTGTCATTATTTTGTACAGTATGTGCAAACCAGATAATCAGCACAATCAATAATTATAGTGAACCAAAATATATATCAGTTGCAAGCTAAAAACACTGTATACGTGATTTCACAACACCCTAAAAAATATTTTTAATAAACATAATATAATAAACAAATAGTGCAGTGCAACTACAACAAAAACTTGTCCAAAAATTTTAAGAGTCCATAAATAATAGTGCATATAAATCATAAAAGTAACACTAGTGATAAGTTATCCCATCAGATCCATGGGTGCTTCCACCAACTGTGCAAACAGAATGCTCACCTCAACATCTGACCTCACCCAAAATGGTATCGAGGCCAAACACGCTTTATAATAATCCACTGGACACAGTCAGGCAACTTATATCACTATGCATCCACGCTAGGATCCTCCTAGAGTCTTACAATGGGAAATATGCAAAAGAGCAACCAGCATGGGATATAAGAATCACAATATCACCACATGGAGCTCTCCAAATGGCCGTGGGATGATGTCATGTGGCTCCACCCACTATACATATTCTGTGACATACATAATCCAATTGGATGCCGATCACAATAACGTAATAGCCTACCCTAAATTACACATTTCACATCATAAATACATTGTTAACCGATATTAAAATAAATTAAAATACAAATTAAAAAATACATATAAGAGGAAAGAGGCCAATGAATCTTACAAAATTTACATATAATCCATATAGGAATCCATAAATGCCCTACATATGTAAACACATACACATATAAGGCAAATAACGCACTGGGGAAACACATACAGCATATACAGTATAAGGCAAATGAATTATGTTGTATTGGGAACCTCAGGTTGTATTCAAAATAGACCCAAACAATTATTAAATTACAGATGCTTTGTAGATGATTGGTTCATGATTTGGGGGGGGCCACGAAAAAAAGTTTAAATTCCTTCATGCATACGATGGATAATAATGATAGGAATGTCTCTTTGTCCTGGAAAATGGATTGTGTTAGTATTGTTTTCCTGGAGATTTCCCATTCATTAAATGGGAATATAACTACCAGAAGTAATTTTAAGCCCACTGACCACAATAGCTATATTGCGCTCGATAGCTGTCACCATAAATCGTGGCTCTTTAACATTCCCAGAGGTCAATTTATCCGTTTAGAAACTGCATCACAAAAGAGGATTATCACAGCAATCTGAGATATTAGGTAAAAGGTAGGTTTACCCAAAAAAGGATATTCAAAAAACATGAACAGGAAATTATGAGGGTTAAAGATATGGGCAGAAATAGTTTGATTAAAGACAAGAAAAGTTTGGGACCAGCTTCCACATTTGGACATGAATTTAGGATCATATTAAATTATAGAAAAATAGAAAAGACCATTAGGAAATATTGGGGTATTTTGCAAAGGAATAAAATATTGGGAGCAGTATTGCCCCCTTATCCCAGATTTACAGTTGTGCTCATAAGTTTACATACCCTGGCAGAATTTATGATTTCTTGGCCTTTTTTCAGAGAATATGAATGAGAAAACAAAAACATTTCTTTCACTCATGGATAGTGTTTGGCTGAAGCCATTTATTATCAATCAACAGTGTTTACTCTTTTTAAATCATAATGACAACAGAAACTACCCAAATGACCCTTATCAAAAGTTTACATACCCTGGTGATTTTGGCCTGATAACATGCACACAAGTTGACACAAAGGGGTTTGAATGGCTATTAAATGTAACCATCCTCACCTTTGATCTGTTTGCTTGTAATTAGTGTGTGTGTATAAAAGGCCAATGGGCTTGTGGACTCCTGACAGACCCTTGCATCTTACATCCAGTGCTGCACTGACGTTTCTGGATTCCAAGTCATGGGGAAAGCAAAATAATTGCCAAAGGATCTGGGGGAAAAGGTAGTTGAACTGTATAAAACAGGAAAGGGATATCAAAAGATATCCAAGGAATTGAGAATGCCAATCAACAGTGTTCAAACCCTAATCAAGAAGTGGAAAATTAGGGGTTCTGTTGAAACCAAACCACGGTCAGGTAGACCAACTAAGATTTCAGCCACAACTGCCAAGAAAATTGTTCGGGATGCAAAAGAAAAACCCACAAATAACTTCAGGACTCTCTGAAAACATGTGTTGTGGCTGTTTCAAGTTGCACAATAAGGAGGTACTTGAAGAAAGATGGGCTGCATGTCCGAATCGCCAGAAGAAAGCCATTACTACACAAATGCCACAAAGTATCCCACTTACAATACACCAAACGGCGCAAAGACAAGCCTCAAACCTTCTGGCACAAAGTAATTTGGAGTAATGTGACCGAAATTGAGCTTTTTGGCCACAACTATAAACTCCACATTTGGAGAGGAGTCAGCAAGGCCTGTGATACACGGAAGTGGATCGCTGATGTTTTGGGGATGTGTGAGCTACAAAGGCACAGGAAATTTGGTCAAAACTGATGGCAAGATGAATGCAGTATGTTATCAAAAAATACAGGAGGAACATTTGCATTCATCAGCCAGGAAGCTGCACATGGGACGTACTTGGACATTCCAACATGACAATGATCCAAAACACCAGGCCAAGTCGACCTGTCATTGGCTACAGCAGAATAAAGTGACGGTTCTGGCATGGCCATCTCAGTCTCCTGACCTCAATATCATTGAGCCACTCTGGGGAGATCTCAAACGTGTACTTCATGCAAGACAGCCCAAGAATTTACAGGAACTGGAGGCTTTTTGCCAAGAGGAATGGGCAGCTTTACCATTAAAGATAAAGAGCCTCATCCACAAATACCACAAAAGACATCAAGCTGGGGGCAATACACAGTATTAAGACATGGGTTAGGTAAACTTTTGATCAGGGACATTTGGGTAGTTTCTGTTGTCATTATGGTTTAAAAAGAGTAAACACAGTTGATTGATAATAAATGGCTTCAGCCAAACACTAATCATGAATGAAAGAAAAGTTTTTGTGTTCTCATTCATATTCTCTGAAAAATGGCCAAGAAATCATAAATTCTGGCAGGGTATGTAAACTTATGAGCACAAATGTATATATAAAAAAAGCACCCACTTTGCGTAATATGTTAGCATGTGGTGTAGTTTACAGCTAATGCTACAGGTAAAAATTATACATTAAATAAGTTTATTTCATGTGCAACCGAAGGATGTCTATATGTTAGAGTATCCATGCGGCCTGCAATATGTGAGCCACACATCTAGAATAGGGACCCATCTATATCACTTTTTTAACACAGAGTATGAAAGTTTTTTGAAAGTACTCGTCGATACCAATTACCGATACCTATCGCATAGGAAGAGTAGGTAGGGGGGTGGTTTGGTGCATACACACACACCGATGTCATGGCACCGATTTACTGTTGCCGGAGGGAATACTCAGGTGTCCCGTGTGTGATTCATAGTTTGGTTGCCGTTTTCTGTCACAATGAATTTCATCTGTGCCGATACTAAGGCTGAACTTTGATTTTTGAGTGTTATAACACGAGCCGCTGTGACTATCACGCGGTTCTTGACTCATGGGTCTTCCCTCCAACATCGGTGCCATGACATCGGTGTGTGTGTATGCAGGGTAATAGATTTATCCTTGCAGCGTACCTCCACCGTTGCCTGGGTTCACCAGGAACAAAAAGAGACTTTACATTGATAACACATTATGGATTGAGTTTACACTTGATCCTCAATTAAATTAGTTTTCATCATGTGTCTTTTTATGGATTGGTGTTTTTATATATACATACATTTTTAATTTTTGTTTATATGTATTTCTTAAGGAATGATACACCAACAATAGTGTTACAATGTTGTTGGTAACAAGATGTCAAAAGTTGATGGATTTTAATTGCAACATTGTACTTGTTGGACCCACATTTGTTTGTGGGTTTGACTTACAATTCTGCATATTTGAGATTTGATTATTTGACTGTAAGCATTGTACGGATATTGATGTGATAACAGGACTGTTTATCAGGTCTTACCTATTTGTTTCTATTGAATTCAAATTTATTATTTTTCTTTTAATTTTATATTCCATTAACTTTTTGTGTTTATTCACTTTTTTGTCTCATTCCCTTATATATATTTTTTTTAATTTAATTTCACATATTCATATTTTTTCACCAAATACTTTTATGTCAAATTATTCTTATGTGTTCATGTTTTTTGGGTTTTTTCGATTTATATTTTTTCTAAATGCTGTTCATTTGTTATCATTGATGGTTTTCACTTGTCGGAATTTATTGATTAATTGATTGATTGATTATTAGATCATGATCACATTTGTAATTTTTGCTTGTTCTATGTATTTATACCTGCCATATGTTCCATAAAGTCATGTGTAATGAGTAAGCACCAGCCCACAATGCGAAATTCGTAAGCTGGGACTTGTGGTTTGCCCCTATCTGTACCTGTACTCTTTTCTATTAATACATTACAAGATTGGATTCAGTGTGCGGCTATCCAGCCTTCTTCCTTTCAATTGTCTATGTGCACTCATCAGCCTGCACCTGCATCGAGATACACACAGCTGATCCATCTTTTTAGCCCAAGGAATCCTGGAGCGGTGAGTGATTTTTTGTCATAATAAAGATTCTGCATTATTAAAAAGAGAGACACTGGAGGGATGGAAATTATGTGAGACAAGTCGTAGAGCAGGGTTTCTCAACTAGGTTTCCTCCAAAGGTTGCAAGGGGTTCCTTGAGCAATGACCAATTTCTGTGTCTCAGATTAGTTCTCACACCATTGATCTTTTTAGCTATCTATAAGTGGGTAATTCTTCACATTGACCACAAATGTAAGGAGCATGCTTCCCACTGACCATCACACTTATGTATCAAGAGTTGGAGATACAGTCATTTTTAGCTGGGGTTACCTGAGACCAGAGAGTTATTTCAAGGGTTCCTCTGTGTTGAAAGGGTTGGTAAAAGCTTTTGTGGAGAATCATACTGGATTTATCAGACCAAAGTTCTTACTCCGTCTGATTTAAACAGAGATCCCAAATAAATCAGTTCAAGTCAAATCTCTAACCCCCCCAGTGCCTCATGTCTATATGGAAATGTATTTTTGTATAAAATCAATTGGCCTCTTTCCTCTTATATGTAATTTTTTTATTTTACTATATGGTAAGAATGTGTTTTTGATGAGAAATGTACAATTTAGGGTAAGTTATTATGCTATTGTGATCAGCAGCCAGAAGTGTTCAATTGGATTATATATGCCACGGGATATTGTAAAGGCATTCCCAGTTATTTGTTTTTTATGTAAAATCTTATTGTTTATTTGGTGACTGTCCCCTTCTGTCAAAATCAGTGTTTCGAGCGTCTTCCAGCGGATGCTGTATTACCTTGGATGTCACTTCTGGTTCTCCCGGAGGTTTTGTTATATCTGGTAATTATGGAAGTGGCAGGGAAGCTTTAAAAGGGCCTGGGAGGCGTTGGCTCTCCACCCACTGAGGAAGCTTGATCAGAGAACGTAACGCATATAAGGGGAGGAGCAATGCCTTGTGACTTTGTCCCACAGCCATACCTATTTATCTTCTCTCTATACTATATCTCTCCTATTTTCTCTTTCCTTTATATCTGCATCACATTCAATCTTTAACTTCCAATACTGCGTGTACTTCCTCACCTCAGAGTCTTTTGTATAGCCATCGAGCACTCCCACCTCAAACTCTGTTATAGAGCCATTGACTCCACCCCACATCAAACTCTTTTGTAGACCCTTTGAGTATATCCACTTCTAACTCTGTAGAGCCATTGAGTACACCCATCTTCAACTTAGTTTGTAGAGCCATTGAGTACACCCATCCCAAACTCTGTTGAGCCATTGAGTACACCCATCTCCAACTCTATTTGTAGAGCCATTGAGTACACCCATCCCAAACTCTGTTTGTAGAGCCATTGAGTACACCCACCCAACCTCTGTTTGTAGAGCCATTGAGTACACCCATTTCCAACTCTGTTTGTAGAGCCATTGAGTACACCCATCCCAAACTCTGTTTGTAGAGCCATTGAGTACACCCATCCCAAACTCTGTTTGTAGAGCCATTGAGTACACCCATCCCAAACTCTGTTTGTAGAGCCATTGAGTACACCCATCTCCAACTCTGTTTGTAGAGCCATTGAGTACACCCATCCCAAACTCTGTTTGTAGAGCCTTTGAGTACACCCACCCAACCTCTGTTTGTAGAGCCATTGAGTACACCCATCTCCAACTCTGTTTGTAGAGCCATTGAGTACACCCATCTCCAACTCTGTTTGTAGAGCCATTGAGTACACCCATCCCAAACTCTGTTTGTAGAGCCATTGAGTACACCCACCCAACCTCTGTTTGTAGAGCCATTGAGTACACCCATCTCCAACCTCTGTAGAGACATTATGTACACCCACCTCAAACTCTGTAGAGCTATTGAGTACACCCACCTCAAACTCTGTTTGTAGAGCCATTGAGTACACCCATCTCAAACTCTGCAGAGCTATTGAGCTCACCCACCTCAAACTCTCTTGTAGAGCCATTGAGCACACTCAACTCAAACTGCTTTTCAGAGCTAGTGAGTACACACAGCTCAGACTCTGTTGGAGAGCCAGTGAGTACATTTAAAACAATAGAAGTGGTGCAAAAAATTAACTACGTTGCATTTACTAAAATGTCACATTTGTAACAACCATATTGACAGCTACTGATACCAAGTGTCAACAATATTTCCAAGAATATTTAAAATGTGGACTCAAAGCTTTGTGTACCAATGAAGCAATGCCTATCATGTATAAATACTTTCAGTAATGTTGCTATGAAACCTTTGATATAACTTTAGATTTTTCAAAATCTGAAATTTAATGAAGGGGTCATTGAGATGAACAGGGTTTGGGACACCTGGTATAAATGGTACTCCAGTACCCATCCTCATTCAGACCTCTTATCAACACTCTCAGGGCACAGTAATGGAATCTGTCCCTGAGCTTTAAAAGGGCCCTGGAGGTGTTGGCTCTGCACCTACCGAGGAAGCCTGATCAGAGAACATAAAGCATATAGGGGGCGGGGCCATTCCTTGTGACATCGCCCCACTATTTATCTTCTCTCTATTCTATATCTCTCCTATTTTCTCTTTCCTTTATATATACATCACAATCAATCTTTAACTTCCCATACCATGTGTACTTCCTCACCTCAGAGTCTTTTGTATTGCCATTGAGCACTCCCACCTCAAACTCTGTTATAAAGCCATTGACTACACCCCACCTCAAACTCTTTTGTAGAGCCATTGACTACAATCCACCTCAAACTCTTTTGTAGACCCTTTGAGTACATCCACCTCAAACTCTGTAGAGCCAGTAAGTACACCCATCTCCAACTCTGTTTGTAGAGCCATAGAGTACACCCATCCCAAACTCTGTTTGTAGAGCCATTGAGAACACCAACCTCAAACTCTATTTGTAGGGTCATTGAGTACATCCACCTCAAACTCTGTAGAGCCAGTAAGTACCACCCATCTCCAACTCTGTTTGTAGAGCCATTGAGTACACCAACCTCAAACTCTATTTGTAGGGTCATTGAGTACATCCATCTCAAACTCTGCAGAGCCAGTAAGTACACCCATCTCCAACTCTGTTTGTAGAGCCATACAGTACACCCATCCCAAACTCTGTTTGTAGAGCCATTGAGTACACCAACCTCAAACTCTATTTGTAGGGTCATTGAGTACATCCATCTCAAACTCTGCAGAGCTATTGAACACACCCACCTCAAATTGTGTTATAGAGCCATTGAGCACACTCAACTCAAACTGCTTTTCAGAGCTAGTGAGTACACATGGCTCAAACTCTGTTGGAGGGCCAGTGAATACATTTAAAACAGAAGTGGTGCAAAAAAAAATAATTATGTTGCATTTACTAAAATTTCACCTTTGTAACAACCATATTGACAGCTGCTGATACCAAGTGTCAGCAGTATTTCCAAAAATATAAAAAATTTGGTCTCACAACTTTGTGTACCAATGAAACAATGCCCATCATATAAAAATACTTTCAGTAATGTTGCTATGAAACCTTTGATATAACTTTTGATGTTTCAAAATCTGAAATTTCATAAAGGGGTCATTGTCATGAAGAGTTTTGGGACACCTGGTATAAATGGTACTCCAGTACCCATCCTCATTCAGACCTCTTATCAACACTCTCAGGGCACAGTAATGGAATCTGTCCCTGACTTCCTCTGCTCCTCTGTCCTTTAATGCTGTCTGATGCCAGACGGCTGGTCTGGGTATTTCAAAACCTGCTGATCTAGTGGGATTTTGAAGCACAACCATTTCTAGGGTTTACAAAGAATGGTCCAAAAAAACAAGAAAGTATCCAGTGAGTGGCAATTGAGTGGAGGAAAATACATTGTTGATGTCAGAGGTCAGAGGAGAATGGGCAGACTGGTTTGAGATGATAAAAAGGCAACAGTAACTCAAATAACCACTCGTTAGAACCAAGGTATGCAGAATGCCATCTCTGAATGCACAACACATTGAACCTTGAACCAGGTGGGCTACAGCAGCAAAAGACCACACTGGGTGCCACTCCTGTCAGCTAAGAATAGGAAACTGAGGCTACAATTCGCACAGGCTCACCAAAATTGGACAAGATTGTAAAACGCTGCCTGGTCTAATGAGTCTCGATCTTAGCTGCAACATTCAGATGACAGGGTCAGAATTTGGCATAAATGACATGAATCTATCCTGCCTTGTATCAACGGCCCCCCCTGGAATCAGGGATCAGATCGGGGATTCCCCACTAGGTCCTTATCCTCTTGAGCCATGTATGCAGTTTCTGACAGTCTCTTGGGCCATGTATGCAGTCTCTGACCATCTCCTGTACCATGTCCACAGTCTCTGACCGTCTTCTGTACTATGTCCGCAGCCTCTGACCGTCTCCTGTACCATGTCCGCAGTCTCTAACCGTCTTCTGTACTATGTCTGCAGTCTCTGACAACCTCCTGTACCATGTCCGTAGTCTCTGACTGTCTCTTGTACCATGTCCGCAGTCTCTGACCGTCTCCTGTATCATGTCTGCAGTCTCTGACCATCTCCTGTACCATGTCTGCAGTCTCTGACCGTCCTCTGTTCTATGTCCGCAGTCTCTGACCATCTCCTGTACCATGTCCACAGTCTCTGACTGTCTTCTGTACTATGTCTGCAGTCTCTGACCGTCTCCTGTATCATGTCTGACCTTAAAATGATGCCCCCCCCCGAAAAAAGTTCTGCGGACGCCCATGTACCTGAGTATTGTTGCTGACCATGTCCATCCATTTATGACTACAGTGTACCCATCTTCTGATGGCTCCTTCCAGCAGGATAATTCACCATATCACAAAGATCAAATCATCTCACCACTGGTTTCTTGTACATGACAATGAGGTCACTGTACTCCAATGGCCTCCACAGTCACCAGATCACAATCCAATAGAGCACCTTTGGGATGTGGTGGAATGGGAGATTCGCATCATAGATGTGCAGCCACCAAATCTGCAGCAATAGCGTGATGCTATCACGTCAATACGGACCAAAATCTCTAAGGAATGAATCTATGCCACAAAGAGGCAGTTCTGAAGACAAAAGGGGTCCAACCCAGTACTAGCAAGGTGTACCTAATAAAGTGGCCGGTGAGTGTAAATTCAGTGCAGATCAACGTGCCCCTTTGCCAATTCAAATGGACACCCACTCACCACATAATATTGCCTCCCTTTGAACAAATATGGGCAAAAAAGCACTTTAACCACCTCACTAATGGGCACGTAAACACCCTTCCTGTCCAGGCCATTTTTCAGCCAGGGTGGAAGGGTGTCTGCTCCATATCAACTGCGCTCAGTCCGTGTACACATCATTTGTGATACTTGCTCAGATTTCTTGACCTTAATGTCAATTTTTGAATAAAATTTGCTTGGTTTTATCGGATTTACACTATGTGGAGTTCTTTTTGCTTACCTCCCTCCGTGGTCGTTACCATATCCATGTGAGCTCTAGTGGCATCCCATCCCCTAAAGACCGATTGATGAAGAGGATCGGATTGATGCAACATTTGGGCGTCTTTGTATCCATTTGAGGGAAAGAGCACCCAATCTTATTATGCACCTGGTTGGTGAAAAGCACAAGGTGTTCTTCATACTTAAAGCGTTTACAAGGCCTCATTACAGCAGTGTCTGGTAAGAATACCCTATACAGACATTTTTGGTGGTGGGAATCACGTCACCTGGATATTACTTTTTTTTTTTTTTTTCAAATAACGGTTTTAAGTTTCATATTGCATACAGAGTCTTTCATTCACTTTAGTATTTATACAAGCAGAGCATATATACTTGAATTGACTGTCACAGCTTGCATTTTGGTACTGTTACTCCCCTTCCGGGATTGAGTGCGGCGTAAGGGAATATATCTGCTAACTTGTATGCAATTCACATTTTTTCATTCTTGTTTCAACAGATAACGTAGAACAGTGGAGGGATGAACATAATAGAAACTGCACTAAGGGTGGTGGTTTTTACAGACATATCCCATAAGAATGGTCTGTGACGACA
>BLSH010051962.1:816794-833690 GCA_018402905.1 Glandirana rugosa
CCCAGAGGCGGGGGGGGGGTTTTTTTTAATGTGCGGTTAACACTGTACAGTCCCCCAGTGGAAGCGAACTTCGTCTTCAAGGTGCAAACCCACATTGAGGCGAAATTCATACAAGTCAGGGAATGAGACTGAGAGATGGGGTTATTGTCAGAGTCGGGGGAGACCGTGTGGACCGTTATCGCATTCACGTTACTGGTTAATCTTTGTGTGCAATACCATTTTGTGTTTTTAAACAGAAATGACGACATAAAGACACATATCCATTGTTTGTCATTATTATTTACAAGTTTCTCACGTTATCTTCTCGTATTCCAACCGGTGTGTGTAATCTAAAAGACAGTTTAAAAGACAGGTTAAAAGAAATCTAAATGGTATTTGGTATATTATATTCCAGTTTTGATTTGTTGTGAAATGTAAAATAGGTTAATCCGTCCGGGAACATGATGTATCAATTTCCATTTAGATTTCTTTTAACCTGTCTTTTAGTTACGGTCGGAATCGGTTCCAATACTCGTTATATCGAGTTATCGTATAACTCCGATGAAAGTCCCCTAAGTTTTGGATTCTTATTGGGGTTCTCGGTCTAATGAATGGGTTTTATAATAACCATCTTGTTATTGGTAGTGAGAAATTAGGTCTTTATTGTGAATTGCATACAATGAAAGGAATCTGATCTCCTTACTGAGGACGATTACAGTCTGGTGAGAGATGAAAAGTGAGTGTAATCTCGTCGTTACGTCGTCTATTTGTTTATGTTGAGGTCGTTTGTCATTGATATCGTGATAAGTTGGACGAGAATATCTCTCAAAAACCCACTTACGTCGCTATGTAGTACAAGGGCCTGCCTAATTGGATAAAATGTAAAGTGTTGTTTAGTTTTGACCTTATATTATATGGTTTATGGTAAATCTAAAGAAAATTGGACAGAAAATTTGACAGAAAATCTAATGTGTGTGGCCAACCTTATGCTCTTCTATTGCACTCTTTGAACATTTATTATTACTGTTTGTTACCTATACACAGAAATACAGCAGTAAAGACAAATTTTTGTGTTTTACCATAACGTGTGTTTCTAATTGGTCATTGCACTTACGCTATTGCCAGGTGTGCCAGAGGGGGCTGAGACTGTTATTGGGGTAGAGAGTCAGAGTAAGGGACTGAACATACTTAAAGCGGAGTTACACCCAAACGTGGAACTTCTGCTTCAAGCGAAGGTGACCCCCTGACATGTCACAATTGGCGTGTAATTTTTTTTGGGGGGGGGGCGGAGACCCTGTTTTCTCCGGTCCCACTTCCTCCTCTGGCGCTGTGGAGCCGGAAGGAAGTTCACCTTCCTCCCCTCCCACCTGGCGATCTTCTGGGATACGTCACAGGTCTCAGAAATAACACCGGCCATTCACAGCGTGCAGCACGACTCGCTCATGCGCAGTGTGCACCCGGCTTTGAAGCTAAAGCCCAGTGCCCACACTTGTGATGCTGGCGCTGTCAAGGGGAGGGGGAGAAGAGCGAGCCTTCAGGTGGCCGCATCGCTAGAGCATGGGATAGGTAAGTGTCCGATTGTTAAAAGTCAGCAGCTACACTTTTTGTAGCTGCTGACTTTAACTGGGTGGAACTCCATCTTTTCAGGCTTCCTTATTGTAGCAGAAAACTAGGGCCGTTAGGTCTCATCCAGCGTACTCCGCTCTTTAAGTTGCCAGAAGCAGCGGTGTCCCCGCTGACTGTTACTATATGTTTTAACTAGGACACGCCAGAGCACCGGGCCATTATACAGCTGCATCCTCTTCAGGGAATCCACAGCTGTGCTGAGAATTTGTATGTGTCCCAATTGTTCATATATGCTTAAACCTGAACTCTAGGCAGATATAAAAAGCACAAATTAATGCAGCACTTTATTCATTAATACACGGAAGATATTTTTAATACAACCAGTGTAAGTATCTGCTTTTGGTATAAGCCCCCAGTCATACTCCGGGGGTGGGTCTGAAAAAAACTTGGAGGAATGGGGTTGAAGATGTTGGTTGTCAGACTGAGCACATCTAGTGGTGAAAAAGAAGTACTGCAGGGGACAGCTGTGCATTGATGTGAGTATTGCTGCGAAACCTGCTTTTGTACCGTTATAAAAAAACATTCCATAGTGGGCCTATTCTGGCACTCTTCTACTACATGTAAAAGTCATCATTTTTTTGCTAGAAAATTGATCAGAACCCCCAAACATTTTTTTTTTTTTTTAATTCTCTTTATTAAACAATTTTCCATTACAACATCACAACAACAACAAAATACAAACAAAAAAAGAAAAAAAAAAGGCAGCACAACCCACATCAAAAACAAAACATCCATTAGAGTCGCTAGATGACCAAAAAATTGTCCTTTATCTTCCATTCCTAAGTATAATTTTAGCAAATTAATTCAAGCACGTATGGCTTTCACCAGATCCCCCAACTCCCAATATCCCTCCACAATAGACATAAGTTCCCTGTTTCTTAATTTAGATCTGTTGCAGTAAGGGAGGAGGCCATCCATCCACCCCAGACCTCCATCGAATTTCTTAATTGCTCCTCTATTCAAGTATGTAGCTTTATAAAACGGAAGGGTTCTGTTTACTAGGGCCTTCCAAGAATCCACTGAAGGTGGGGAAGATTTCTTCCATGACAAGACAATCCGTTTCCTAGCATGGAAGAAAAGTATCAGAAGTAAAGTTCTAATCGCTATACTAGGCGCGAGATCGTTCACCAGTCCTAATAAACAATATTTAACTGACGGGGTTAACGCAATTGAAGTTACCTCCCGAATACATGTCAAGATACCCTCCGAGTAATCTATAATAGCTGGACATTCCCAGAAGATGTGCATGAAATCAGCATCCTCCTGTGCACATCTCCAGCATCCTGATCCTCTAACTCCAAAAATACGGGCCATCCTCGATGGGGTCAAATAAATCCTGTGGAGAAACTTATATTGTATAAGACAGTCTCGAGTAGATATTAAACTTGAGAAAAGGGCATCCCACATATTTTCCCAATCATCATTATTTAACCCCGGGACCGTTACTTCCCACTTAGATCTACATCTGCTCAGTACCTTAACCGTTTCAGGGAACAAATGCCTATATATGATAGATAAGGGTGTGACCAAGTCATCAACATGGATTCTAGATCCGATTCCGAGAAAATCGACTTGGTCCTTCCAAACTGCGCCTGATAAGCGTGACACAACTGTATATATCTAAAAAAATGAGAATTGGGTAAATTATATCGTGCCTTCATCTCTGCAAACTGCAGAAGTTGACCATCACTTATAATATCTCCTAGTATTTTAATCCCAACCTTAACACACACGCATGGATCTTCCATATTATAAAAATGTGGGAGGGTAGGATTTCTCCATAGCGGGGTATATGGAAAAGTCAGGAAAGGACCCCCAAACTCCTTCCCCCGCACCATCTGCTAGACCCTAAGAACCACTTTCATGGGGATTGTTAGTGGGTATAGTGCCTTTGATCCACGATACACCAAAAAAGCCAAAGCTTCGTAGGAATCCATGATTGCCGCCTCCAAGGCGACAGCCGCGTCATCCAAGGGTCCCGTCAACCATCGGTTGACCATGACTAGTTGTCCTGCCAAGAAATATTTATAAAAATCTGGTGCAGCCAACCCCCTTGCCTTCCCCGGTTGTTGCAATATGTTCATTTTAATCCTTGGTACCCTCCCCTGCCAGAAAAACTCTGGCCTCATCCCATGGAGGGACTTAAAAAAATATTTTGGGATCCATACCGGGGAGTTCCTAAGAATATATAGTAACAAAGGCAACAGCTTCATCTTAACTATATTAACTCTACCCATCAAGGAGAGGGGCATATTCTTCCAGGCTCTAAGCCTATTCTTAACAATTGCAACCGCCAGAGTAAAGTTCAACCTAATAAAATCAAAGACTGAGGCTGACACTAAAATACCTAAATATTTAACCTCTGTTACCACTTGAAGGGGAATATCACCCATGAAATTCTTATCGGGGACCTTTCCCAAGCGAAGAAGCATTGATTTGCTCCAATTAACCCTCAAACCAGAGAAGGTAGTAAACCTATTGAAGATTTCTAGAACATATCTGACAGATGTAGCCGGATCACTCAAAAACAGAACCACATTGTCTGCATAAAGTGCTGTCTTCTCCATCAGGGAGCCCACCTGAATACCTTTCACCAACAGGGAGTCATGTAAGGCTTTAGCAACTGGCTCCATCATAAGGGCAAAAAGCCCTGGGGAAAGTGGGCAACCCTGTCTAGTCCCACGACGGACCGAAAAGGTCCTGGATATCTTGCCATTTAATTTAATAGCCGCTGTGGGATGATCATATAATATTCCTATCCACGCCAAAAAATTATCACCAAAACCCATTCTTTGCAACACCCTATGCATATAACCCCAATCAACCGTGTCAAAGGCCTTTTCCAAATCCAGAAAGACCATTGCACGGTCGTCTTCGGATTCATGAGCTAGGGCCACATGTGTAAACACCCTATGCAGGTTAATGTCTGTCACCTTATTGGGCATAAAACTGGTCTGATCCGGAGAGACCAATAAGTGAAGAACTTTTGTTAATCTAACTGCAAGCATTTTAGTTAGTATTTTTAAATCAACATTCAAAAGTGCTATGGGTCGATAAGAGGCACATCTAAGGGGATCTTTCCCTGGTTTTGCCAATAATATTACATTTACAGCATAAAAGGAGGGCGGAAGGTTCCTATCTTTCAAACAGGAGTTATACAAACTCAGTAGCCTAGGAGAAAATTGTTCCTTATAAAACTGATACTATGTTGCGGGCAGACCGTCCGACCCTGGTGACTTTCCACTTGGAAGGAAGCCGATGGCCAGTTGTACCTCCTCCACCGTAAAAGGAGCATCTAATTGCAACCTGCTCTCATCTGACAAGACCGGAAGATCCAGCCCATCCAAAAAGGAGGCCAGATCCCCGTCTTCATAAGATGGAGCAGGGGCATACAAGGATTCATAAAAATCAACAAAAACCGGCATCACCTCATCTTTAGATGTTTTCAGCTGATTAAACTTATCAAACACACAGGGAACCACTGTCCGCATCTGCTCCTCTGCTGTAAGTAACGTAGCTTGCCATTTTTATCTCCCACTTCAAAAAAGTTCTCCGCTCTGGTCTTATGTTCACACTGGGATAGGCCCTTGAAGTGATGATTTAAATGCCTTCTCACTTGGCGCAATTCCTGGAGTGTCTCAGTAGAGGGGGATGACGCATGCCGAACTGCATAGGTCCGTTTCCTCTCCTGGAGTCGCTCTGTATCATTATTTTTTAACCTCCTAACCGCCTTGATGGCAGAAATATATTCTCCCCTGACCACTGCTTTGAAAGAATCCCACACCATCTGCCTGAAAGCTGTACCTTCATTTATATCCCAATAAAATCTAGTACATTTGGAGACAATTTGCTCCACCCCTGGCTCGGCCACCCACCCTGGATCTAACCTCCAGAGTCGGGCGTTCAGAGCCACTGGTGGAGACAAAACAACCTGTAATGGAGAATGATCAGAAATTCCTCCCGCTAAATATGAAACTTCAGACACAAGGGGCAAGAAATCTAGGCTGGCAAAGGCTAGGTCTATGCGAGAGGAGGAGTGGAAAACATTTGAAACAAATGAATACTGTTTAACACCAGGATGCTTCCATCTCCACACCTCTCGCAGACCCACCGCCTACGCCCACCTAGCCAAGTCCAGGTTCTGGGTCCTGGAGGGATTAGTCGTGTCCAAGGAACAGTCCAGGACACAATTAAAATCCCCCATGACCAGAATCCTAACTGGCAGAATAGGGGTGATTTTTTCCAGGATGGTGTATAGAACTGTCACCTGAAAAGGAGGAGGAACATAGACACATACCATAGCAATCCTCAATGAAGACCATTCAATAACAATACCCACATAGCGCCCCAATGGATCTGATAAGACCTGAAGTATAGTGCAGGGCACATTTTTATGGATTAAAATAGCCACCCCCCTAGCATACGTGGAGAAAGTAGAGTGGAAGGAATGTTGCATCCACTGTTTCTTTAGGGACAAAGTCGCTCCCCCCATCAGATGCGTTTCCTGAAGAAAAACTATATTGGGGTTATGCGACTTTAGATATTTCAATACAGTTGCTCTTTTTAATTTGGAATTCAAGCCCCTAACATTCCACGATAATAACATCAGAGGGACAACCATTCAAAAACATTCTGACAAATCTTTAACCCTTGAAATAAATACATGGTGGCCATACCCTAAAAAAAGAGAAAATTCCAAAAGAATGGTGATCCAGCGAACACAATAAAAGAGCATGCTGCTAAAAAAAACAAAAAAACAAAACAAAACAAAAAAAACAAAAAAACAAACCATAACCCTGCTTATACACCAACCAAAAAAAAAAGAAACAAACAAAAAAAAAAAACACGGTTGGCAAAGCTTGTATCCCCAAAAAAAAAAACAAAAAAAAAAAAAACCCTTCCTTCGAACACAGGAGGGTAAAGGGGAGCTGTGTTCAAGTTCCAAGGAGAGCAGACTCCTCTAGCTTCCAAATAAAGTAATTCATAGTAGGATTTTCCTTCACCAATAAATGAGGGGAACCTTCGGCCATCCTGTAAAAATTAATAACTCACTGGAGCATAGCTGTAACCACTCCAACCTCTGCTTTGGGCAGTCAATAGTTAAACAAGTGAGTCCAGCCAGTTAGAAGCATCCACTGGATCCAAAAAGAAATGCACTGCCCCCCGATGCACCACACGCAACTTGCTAGGGTATAGCATACTATACTCACAACCTTTTTCTCTGAGTCTCTTCTTCACCTCCATGAAGGATCGCCTATGCCTTTGGATTTCAGGTGAAAAATCCGGAAAAAAATAAATGTTAGCATTGTCATATTTAAGGTCAGGAGTACTCCTGGCCTTCGCCAGGATAAGGTCCCTATCTCGATAATTGAGAAATCTCACCAAGAAGGGACGTGGTGAGGCTCCCACCTTTTTAAGCCCAGTTGGAATCCGATGTGCCCTTTCCACAACATAGACCTTAGAAACTTGATCCAGGATAAGCACCTTCTTAAAAAATTCCTCTGCAAAGGTTGCAGGGCAGTCTCCCTCTACCCCTTCGGGGAGGCCAACCACCCTAACATTATTCCTTCGGAGTCTATTTTCGGCATCTTCTGAGCTGTCCACCAAGGACTTAACCATGCGTTGCAATTCTGATATAGCCCGTGTCGATACCGCAGCCTCATCCTCCACTACCCCTATTCTGGATTCTGCCTCTGTAATACGGCCACGGAATTTGTCCATGTCGGTCCTAATTAGGCTGCACTCATCGGTCAAAGTATCTATGCGCCCCATAACAGAAGCCTTGCTGTACTCGATAGCTGCCAAAATAGCAGCAGTTGAATTCTGATCAGAGATTCCAGGAGTGCAAGTCCTACCGTCCTCCTGAGTAGCCGGGGGACTAGAGGAGTTTGCCACTACCGGATCCCCATCCATCTTGTCCATCCCGTGGAGCTGCAAAAGATCCATGAGCCCTCTGAAAAAAGCAGGCGAACGTGTAGAAGAGGGCAAGATGGCCGCAGCACCTGCGCTTGGTGGGGTTCCGAGTGGCTTCGGTGGCAGCTGCTTCCGATTTGCTTGCCGTTTAGACGGCATAGAACTGGATAGATGGTTAGGTAGCTTAGAGTGGCTTAATGGGTTAGTGCAATGCGATGCTGAGCGATGGGGTGCGATGTGGTAAAATCTTGGCAATGCGAAGCGATGCGATGCGGAGCGATGAGGAGCGATGTGATAAAATCTTGGCAATGTGAAGCGATGCGATGTGATGCGGTGCGATGCGGAGAGTCTGAACCATCAACTATCTCCAGTGGAAAAAGATGCTGTCCAGACAACCAAGATTTGGCCAGGATTTAACCAGGATAATGCTTGAAAGCTAGAGCTCTCTCCCTGCACAACCGCTCACCCGGACCCGGACATAGTGGAACCCCCAAACATTATATATGTTTTTTAGCAGAGACCCTAGGGAATCAAATGCGGTTGTTGTAACTTTTTATGTCACACGGTATTTGTGAAGAAATTTTTTCATGAATTTGAAAAAAACATTAAAGTTAGCCCAATTTGTGAAAGATGATGTTATGCTGAGTAAATAGATACCTAACATGTCACACTTTAAAATTGCGCACACTCGTGGAATGGTGGCAAACTTTGGTACTTAAAAATCTCCATAAAATTTTTTACAGGTTACCAGTTTAGAGTTACAGAGGAGGTCTTGGGCTAAAATTGTTGCTCTCGCTGTAACGTTCGTGGCGATACCTCAGATGTGTGGTTTGAACCCTGTTTACATATGTGGGCAGGATGTACGTATGCGTTTGCTTCTGCGTGCGAGTCACTATAATTTTTTTATTTTTTATTATTGTTTATTTCATTTTTATTTTGTTATTTTTACACTTTCCTTTTAATTTTTTTGATCACTTTTATCCTATTGCAAGGCATGACAGATCCTCTCTCCTCTAGGCAGGAAAGACTGAGATAAAAAAAAAAACAATCTCAGCCTTTCCAGCTGTATACATGACAGTGTTACATCTGCCAGGCTGGAAGTGACATCATAACATTGCGCCTGGGCCTTTGAGGGTCATAGAGAGTGCCGGGGACCATCTGGTCCTCGTTATTCTCTATGGTAAACTTCTGCTGCCAGCAGATTTCTTCTCCGGCTCGCTGGCAGAAGCACTGGAGGGTGGGGTAGGGGACAACCCCTCCCTCCACCTGTAAAAAAAATCAAGCGGCTGTTCAGCCGCTATGATTTTTCTTACTGTGCAGGGAATCGCCGGCGGAAAAGAAGGATATCTGAATGATGCCTGCAGTTGCACCTATCATTCAGATATCTCCACTCGTTATATGACGGCCTTGGATGGGAAGTGATTAATGTGCTGTTAATTTCTATCTTGATATTTTTGTTTGGAGTTCTGCGTTAACGGTACCTGTACTAAAGGACGTATGAAAGTGGCCACAACAGGACAGAAGAAGATTGGAATCTATCATAAACATAGCTGAAGTTCTTGCATAGTATTTACAGTGATTGATCTGGGGGATTTTTTTTTCTCTTAGGCCTCATGCACACTGGATGTTATTCCACCTCTCCTAGACATCTTTCCTCCTGTGTGTAGAACGGAAACAACTCTGCGCTTAGGTGTTAATTATAAAACACCTGCAGCACTACAGGTCTTGATATTAACCTAACATACAGTAGATCTTCAGTTTATTAAAAAGAGTTAAAATACTCACAAAATAGTAGGTAAAATAGGCACAATCTGGTTATCCATTCAACAAGCGGACAAGACGACAAAATTCCTCCTCAAGCTACACTCTCACCACTTCGGGGTCCTGGCTTGCGCCACCTATGCCGGCCTTGTCCAATGCATTTCATCACAGCGGACGTCACCAGATGGAGTGGCCATCTATTAACATTTTTCACTTTATATGTATGTAATATTTTGTATTCTGACTAACTACCGTCCAATCTCCCTGCTCAATGTGGACTTTTGACATTTTTTGCCAAAATATTGGCAAATCGACTGATGGCAATAATTAATACTCTAATAACATGGATCAGGTAGATTTTATCCCAGGTAGAGAGGCCAGGAATAATACCATTAAGGCAATCAATATACAACACTGGCTCACTACCTACTTTCCTTTGATGCCGAGAAGGCATTCAACAGATTGGCCTGGGACTACCTGGAAGCGGTGCTGGCGAGGCCAGGAATACAAACTCGCATACTACACTTCATCATGGCCCTATATGCTGCACCTTTGGCTAGGGTCCGGGTTAATGGCCTTCTATCGAACATCTTCTCCATTCACAACGGGACAAGACAAGGATGCCCTCTCTTCCCACTATTGTTCATGCTCACACTTGAACCCTTTCTTAGACGTCTCCGAGAGAATGGGGACATAAAAGCATAACAATTGCACAACATCAATATAAAGTAGTTGCCTTTGTGTACGTTGTCCTGCTATTTCTTTCTGAACCGCACATCACCTTGCCCAACCTAATGCAAGATTTTCGCCTTTTTCAATTTATTTCTAATATGAAAATTAACTTTAGCAAATCTCATGCCCTTAATGTTACGCTACCGACGCTGCTAGTAGAACACTGCAAAAATAATTTCTCTTTTAAATGGCAAACACTTATTTAGGGATACAATTACCAGCGCGCTTAAAGGAGCTATACACCAGAAACTACCTTCCCATCCTACAAACCATAAAAGAAAATCTTCGCAAATGGGATAAACCCATATTTTCCTGGTTTGGGAGAGCGGCAATCCTAAAAATGAATGTGCAAGGGGCGAGTCCAAGATGGCGGTGGGAACAGACTTGTTCTAGGAGAGCTCCCGATCCCAGCTAGTAATTCTGTTGAAATCTTGCCATGGAAGATTCACAAAACAGCCTGACACCCTGCCGAACATCTCATGCTATACTGGGCGATGTCTAAAGGCAAGCGATATACGCAAAAGAAGTATACATTGGTCACAGTGTATAACTCGCCCGCGCCTGGGCTTACCACACGTGCAGCCAACAGCATGTAGACACAGACAGAGCCCTCAGATGACGGAGCCATACATGCGGGGTCTCTTGCATTTGATGCCCTCATGGCTGTGATTAATACATGCCAAACTACCCTAATGACAAAGATTGAGCATGTCCAGACCGAAGCTGCGCTTATTTGGACAAGTTCCAGGAGAGGGTGATGGGGGTAGAGCAGAGGGAGTCTGAGACGGAGGATGGCCAGAGGGACCAGCAGGCTGACATACACACCCTCAAGTTGAAAGTTAAACATCTGGAGGCCAGGGCGGAGGACACAGAGAATCGCAACAGACAAAACAATTTGCGGACCCTGGGCCTCCCAGAGGGTGCTGAAGGGGCTGACCTGGTGGCGTTGCCCACAGCTTGACCACCGGTGACTGGGATACAACAATGATCTATATCTGGGGACCCAGGACACACTGCTGAGGGGGTTGGATGCTCAGTTCAGAAGTGGTGCTTCACTGTACTGCCTCCAATACATCCTCTCCTTTTGCCTTGTTGGCGTACACATGAAGCCTTTCATCCCTAAGACGAACTGCGTAGCAGTACGCCCCAGGTAAGACACTGCTTAAGCTGGAACACTCTGTTCACGTGTAGCGGGGGAACTGCTCCTGCCCTTAAGGAAACAAGACTCATGTTGGAACAAGTCTGGGTGAATGGTTGGGGTAATTATGCATCATATGGGGACTTCAGTACTGTGCACATGATCTTAGATGGTTGCATTCAGGGTCCTCTGCCGGTCAGGGCTCTGGGCACGGCCTATGATTCTGCCATGACTTGCCGCCGGGGCCTTCCTCCCCAGCAGGAATCCGGGGGGGCCTACCACGGAGAGGATGTGTTTGTGGAATATACCGTTTGACTGGTTGCTTAAGAAATGTGCCCCCAGGGCTCTGGGAGTTCCACGTTTTTATTGTCTTTGCCGGATCACCACACTAACTATAACATTAACTATATTGCAGAAGGCCGCGTGCCTCTAGCATATTTGCCTTCATGTGCAGCTGGCGAGCTGGTATTGTTTTGGGGATCCATACCCTCCCCAGTTTTCAAGGGGTGGGTGGGGTGGGGGAAGGGGAAAATTGGTTTAGTTGGGCCATTTTGGCTGACTCTAATTTTTATGTTTTACATTACACGATGGTACTTTTGAGAATTTTGTTTTGTAACCTATCCATGCATGGGGTTTCCTCCTGCCTTTTCCAGATCCAGAGGCCCGTTCTTCTCAAATTGAGATATGCTCCTTTTATGGATGTTTTGAACTTGTTCTATGGCATTCCTTAACATCCTCTCCTGGAACACGCGGGGCTTGAATTCCCTGATCAAGAGATCTCTTGTATTTCAGTTTGTCAAAGCATATAGTCCCCATATATGCGTGCTCCAGGAGACGCATCTAATATGGAGTAGAATTTTGAGTCTCAAAAAGCTGTGGGTGGGATATCACTACTACTCCACGTACTCTAGTTTTGCACGAGGGGTTAGTGTCTTTGTGCTCAAATCGCTCCCTTTTAAACTCCTAGACCTGGTTCTGTATCCGTGGATTAGATATGTACTAATCTATGCACAAATACACAGTATGACCTGGATTATTGTGGGTTTGTATATGCCACCTCCAGCTTCCATCTCCCTGTTGAACCAGATTACGGCTAAGATAGCGGAATTTCCAACCGATCATGTAATAGTGATGGGGACTTTAACCTGGTGCCGGACCCTGGGATGGACAGGATCACAGCTGGTGGTCCCTCCCACCAGGGCTTGGTAACCTGGGCTGACACATATGGGCTGATGGATGTCTGGCGTTGGAAGAACCCTAATGTTAAAGCCTTCACTTGCCACTCACAAGACCTTTTCCCACATTGACCTGGTCTTTGCGGGGAGGGCGGTCCTCCCGAGAATTAAAGAGGTGCAGATATTACCTAGAGGGATCTCAGACAACGCTCTAATCCTCCTGTTTATTGACCTGTCAGTGGCCCCCTCAGATAAGCTCTGGAGATTGTCCAGATACTGGATCTCAGATGCTGAGGTAGAACCGCAGTTCATTACTGAAATAGGAACCTATTGGAAAGTCAACCCTGACTCAGCATCAGCACTCACGGTGTGGGAGGCCTTTAAGGCTTACACCAGGGGTCAGTATCAGACCATCATTGCTAAGGTGAGGAAGGAATGTAGGGCAGAGCTCACTGTGGCAGAGGTGGAGGCAGTTAGACAGGAGGCCCTCTATGTTAGGACCCAGGATCCCCAACATTATGCCAGGCTTCAATCCCTGACTAAAGATATGCTCCTTTTATGTACATCACTGACACAGAAAAAGTTACTCCATCAGACCCACGCATATTTGAACAGGGGGAATGCACTGGCCGGCTCTTGGCCTGGCTCTCTAAAGAACGATCAGGGGCATGTCCATAGCTCATATATTGAGCTTGAGCGGTGTTCTCCTTTCTACCTCCAGTGAAATCAATCAATGTTTTGCCTCTAACTACAAACTTTTCTACAGCTCCTGAGTGACATATGAACAGAAAGATCTGACTGATTACCTAGACCCCATAGATATCCCAGTTTTGACGTATTCCAATAAATTAGATGCCCCCATTACGACAAAGGAGATACAGAAGACTCTGAAAGCAATGGAATCGGGCAAAACACCTGGCCCTGACGGGATACCGATTGAGTTCTACAAAGAGTATGCGGAAGATCTCGCCCCCAGCTTCCAAACCATGCTAGCTATGTCACTAGAGTTAGAAAGACTTCCGGATTCTATGAGTGATGCTGTGATAGTGGTCATCCCCAAGCCTGGGAAGGACCCTTCTAGATGTTCTTCATATAGACCCATTTCACTCCTTAACGTCAATGCTAAAATACTAGCTAAAGTCCTCGCCAACCGGTTAAATACAGTTATTACAGCTCTGATACATCCGGATCAAACAGGCTTTATGCCCGACCGAGGCACGGATATAAACATTAGGCGGCTTTACACACATATAGACATGGCAGACTTGGACAGCTCTGGAGTTGTGGCCTCTCTTAATGCGGAGAAGGCCTTTGACTCGGTTGAGTGGGAGTACTTATGGGCAGTGCTGGCCCGGTTTGGATTTGACCCTCGCTTTTTACGTTGGTTACGCCACCTGTATGCTCAATCCAAAGCCCGTATACGCACTAATGGGGACCTTTCAAAATCTTTTTCACTGGAGAGGGGGACGCGTCAGGGATGCCCATTATCATTGGGACTATTCGCCCTGGCCTTGGAATCACTAGCCATTTTAATTAGGTCGGATCCGTCAGTTGCAGGAATTAAGGTAGGCTAAACTTTTCAATCAGTTTAGTAAGTACTCCGTTATTCGGATTAATTGGGATAAATCAACACTTTTTCCGCTGCACTCGTCAATTTTGCGCATTGAAAAACAAACACCTCTGCGATGGGAGGATGAATTCACGTATCTGGGGGTTAAAGTCACCTACAAGGCGGATGATTACCTGGATAAAAATGTTTACCCGGTGCTCAAGCAACTCTCACACAAATGTGGAACCTGGCGCTCTCTCCCACTATCATCGGTCAGAAGGGGAAATTTGCTCAAAATGATCTATCTTATAGATCTTATATTGCTTCAGAAATATCCCGATTCATATTCCCAAATCCTTTTTTAGGAAATTGGAGAGTGTGGTGACGTCCTTTGTCTGGGCTGGGCGAACCCCACGAGTGGCAAAGCGTACCCTCTACATCCCATTGTCTGGAGGTGGACTGGCACTCCCAAATTTCTTGCTCTACTACTGACCTACGGTCCTGGTCACAGTACGTTGATGATTCTCCCAACCCAGGGAAAACCCAGTGGTAGCCCTTAAGGCGGCCCTCTTGGGGTCCTATGCAGCATTGTCCAACTTGGTGTTTAGAGGAGGGACAGCTCATCCTTCAGTGACGGGTCCCATGAAAACGACACTTCTGGTCTGGCAGAGTTCTAGAGCTGTATGTCGAAAACCCTCCTCCGTCTCTCCACATACACCGTTATGGGGAAATCCGCTACTCTCACAATTCTATTGCAGACCTGATCCAGTCAGATGGGCAAGAAAGGGGATTGTTACGTTGAAGCATGTGATGGCGGGTGGTGACCTCATGTCATTTCAGGAGATGCAAAGACTATATTCGCCCCCGCGGTCCTTTCTCTTTAGGTATTGGCAGCTGTGGCATGCCTTTAGAGCTCAGTTCCCAGAATTAATAATCCTGGAGCCTGATCCCATTGAGCGCCTCCTAACCTCAGGTGTAATGGGAAAGCCCCTGTCCTCACTTGATCTATACCTGACAATTAGTTATATATGACATTAAACCAACTAGAACAAGACATAAGTTGAAGGCAGATATTCCAGCTTTGGGGGAGGAGTGGGAAGATTGTGTCTCTACATTTATCCCATCCATGATTTCAGCCAAGGACAGATTCATTCAATTGAAATGTTTACATAGGGCATACTATACTCTGCGGAGACTAGCTGGCATATATCCCCATCTCAGTCCATTGTGCACTAGGTGCTCCCAAGAATTAGGGGCTTTTTGGCACATGGTCTGGTCATGTCTCTGTATAAGGTCATACTGGGAGGCTGACATCCTGAGTGCACTATGTGGCATGGAAATTTCCCAGGATCCCCTAATCCTGCTTTTGAGTTATTTGAAAGATATTGAAGGGGACAGATATATCAAGCTATGCATTACTTATGTTCTGTTTTACGCTAGGAGGGAAATACTGCTAAGGTGGAAATCCACAGAGGTCCCCACTCAAGCTTCGTGGATAAAGACTGTTAATAATGTATTACCACTTTATAGGATAACTTACAAAAGTAGAAACTGTCCGAAAAAATATGATAAGGTCTGGACAAACTGGATAGATGCGTGTGGTAAGACTTCCTTGCTGGCTGCAGAGGTCTCTATTTGCATGTATAATTTTTGAAACTAATATGCCCCCCCCCCCTTTCTCAGGGGAAATGAGCAGGCAATGGATTCTTAATCAACATACATAAAATGTGCAATGCTCGGAATAAAACAGCAGATCTGACAAATAGGATAAGAGTCCTTTTAAAGTGCATAGAGGGTGTGCATAAATGACTTCCACAGGTGCAGAGGTGCTTTGAATCCACCACCAGTAAGTCAAGCTGCTCTTCTTCCCTGATGGATCCTCACTACAAGGATCATATGCGCCTCTGCCTTTATTCCGGGAAAGACAAAACCCTCTCAAGGATATATGCTGTTCCAAAGATGAGCCTAGGCAAACATGGATGTCATAAAGCTCTCTTCCCCGATAGCCATGAAAAGAAGAATATAGTGCTCTCTGTATATAAGCAATCTAATTTATTAAAATCTGTAAAAGGTACACTTACAAATATGGCACTATAACCCAGTGCTAGGTGTCAGAGCAAAAAATCCATAAAAACTTTCCAGGAATGTATACATAACATAGATCAAGCTGTGCTGGCCATGGGTGACATCACTGCCTCCTCTCCGTACGTGTTGCGTTCCACATAACCGGAACTTCGTCAGCGGATATGGAAGTGACATGTGACTTCCGCTTTTAAAGCCAATGACGATCCTTTAACCCGGAAATTCATATGGGGCAAAGGATATGACACAAGCACCTCACAAAATCAATGCAGATGCCGCTATTGGTGACACCAATAAAGGAACAGACAAAAATGTAATAAAGACGCAGATAAAAAAAATAAAAAACGGTAATAATAGATGTCTAACCACCGCCAGCACTGCTCAGATTGTAAAATTAATCTTGACTAAGGCTGGGTTCACACTGCTCCGATCACAGAGATCGCATATGATTTCGCACCGCACTGCAGTGTGAACCATATGCGATCTCTGTGCGATGCAAAATCAGCCATAGAGATTGTATGGCTGAATTCGCATCGCAATCGGAGCAAACTCGCACAGGACCCTTTTTTTTCGCAGGGTCAGAATCGGATCGCATGGTGGTTCACACCATGCGATCCGATTCCTGTGCGAGTTTGCAGTTCGCAGTGCGATATGCGTACTCATTTGGGGGTGTCATTAACATTGTATTGACACTCCCCAGAGATCGCATATGGCAGTGTGAACTGCCGATCAGAGACCTGCGATGCGGGAACCCGCAGTGAATTCGCAGGGTTCCCGCACCGCAGCAGTGTGAACCTAGCCTTACTGGTGGTGGATTCAAAGCAACTCTGCACCTGTGGAAGTAATTTATGCACACCCACTATGCACTTTAACCACTTCAGCCCCGGAAGGATTTCACACTTTAGGACCGGAGCCTTTTTTGCGATTCGGCGCTGCATCGC
>BLSH010051962.1:848721-870526 GCA_018402905.1 Glandirana rugosa
GTTCCTTACATTTGTAAGGAACATTTTCTGGAGTTTAGAGTATAAATGTCAACCATTACTCTTAAAGGGGACATTTTTTTTTTTTTGCATTTAACTGTAAATATGAGATTTGAGGTCTTTTACAAGGAATGTTTACATTCCTTGTAATAGGAATAAAAGTGGCATTTTTTTTAAGGACAGTGTAAAAATAAAAAGTAAAAGAAATAATTAAAAAAAAAAAATGTAAAGCCCCCCGTCCCCGCAAGCTCACACGCAGAAGCAAAAACATACGTAAGTCCCGCCCGCATATAAAAACGGTGTTCAAACCACACATATGAGGTATCGCAGCGATTGTTAGAGCGAGAGCAATAATTCTCCCACTAGATCTCCTCTAGAACTCAAAACTGGTAGCCTGTAGAAACTTTTAAATGTCACCAATGGAAATTTTTAAGTTGCAAAGTTTGTCACCATTCCGCGAACGGGCGCAATTTTGAAACATGACATGTTGGGTATCAATTTACTCGGCGTAACATTATCTTTCACAATATGGAAAACAAATTGGGCTAACTTTACTGTTGTCTTATTTTTTAACTCAAAAAAGTGATTTTTTTAAAAAAAATCGTGCTTGTAAGACTGCTGTGCAAATGCGGTGTGATGTAAAGTTTTGCAACAACCGCCATTTTATTTTCTAGAGTGTTAGAAAATATATATATATAATGTTTCGGGGTTCTAAGTAATTTTTTAGCAAAAAAAAATTATTTTAACTTGTAAACACCGAACTCCAAAAAGAGGCTCGGTCCTTAAGTGGATAAACATACTGTCATTGTTATATTAGTAACAACACTTACACCAGTAACAATAATTTATTATTATTATCATTATTCTTTTATATTTTACATATTTATTAAAGATGTACCCCAGTTTTCAAAGCCCATTTTTATCACTAATCTCCTGATGCCAGTTAGCATGCCTCGTGTACCCCTCCACACAGCTGCATTTGTTGACTACAGCCCCTTTTACACGTATAAATGATTTCCAAACATCGCACATCTCAGGAGGCCTCAAGGTGCTCTATGGTGCTTGTGCGTCATCATGGAGCTATCTGCCTCTTCCTGGTTCTCGCAGCATGTGGTGCGTGTGTGTCTTCAGAGAGCCAGCTGTTCTTGGTTCTTGCAGCCAGCCGCAGTGCAGGTGCAACATCAGGGGGCCAGCTGTCTCTTGGTTCTTGCAGCCAGCCGCAGTGCATGTGCAATATCAGGGGCTAGCCTTCTCTTCCTGGTTTTTGCAGCCGGCTGCAGTGCATGTGCATCATCATGGGACTGGCTGCAAGAACCTGGAAGAGACAGATAGCTCCTGATGACTTCAGAGAAGAAGATGGTGGCTCAGGACTGGGTGTGGAGCTGTGGATCACCACAGAACCTCTGGATGTGTGAGGGTCTTTTTTGTGGCTAACCCAGCAAATAAGGCAAAGGGGGGGGGGTTAATGGAGGGGGTTTGAAGCTCCTCTGTAATCAATGATGAGTTGCTTGTTTACAATCATTCAGAACTAAATCAGTTGCTACGTGTATAACCATGAGCATAGAATGGAGAGCTCCAGATCTGATCATCACATGAATGATCAATGAACATACAGGATCACCCTGCCTGAGCATGCAGACTGCCCCCAATGGCCGGGCTTATCTGAGGGGAATCATATCATTCACCTGGAAATCCCCCACCAGGGGATTAGCTCTTCCTGTGAGATGGGATGGTCTGGGGTTCTCTGTCATAGGCGTGCACACAGGGTGTGCTAGATGTGCCTGAACACACCCTAATCAACCCATGCATATTAGCATTATCACTTTGTATGCCAGTGGGAAGATAGGAAAGATCTCCCTCTTACCATCTTATGCACTTCTCTTTCGCTGCATTGGCAGGGAGTCCAGTGTCCCAGGCATGGGCGTCCGCAGGTAGGGGCAAGGGGGGGGGCAAGTGCCCCCCCCCTGAAATCAGGGATCCCAAAGTGTCTGCCATAGACGTGTGCATGGGTTGTGCCCAGGCGCGCACACCCTAATCACCCGAGTGCAGTGCGCAGAGTGTGAGTGGGTGCCTGGCGCTGGAACGCTCTCCAGGTATCAGTACCCACCACCGGAAGGAAGATTACACGGTGGGCAGCAGATTGCAGGGCTTTTTCATCGTCCGGTGTTAAGACAGCGCTGGCCTCTAGCATCGGGAGTCAGCACACACAAAACCCTGCTCTCCCAGCTCTGCATATACAGACAGAGGCAGGGCAGATTATCCACAGCCGCTCAAGCCTGCAGCGTGTATTAACAGAAGCCTGTGCCAGGAGCCTGACCTGCCACTGTGAGTTATAGACGATTCTCTTCTGTGGGAGGAAGAGAGCTCTGTGAGGGGACTGGATATGCATACTGGCATAGCACACGCCTGGAATTTGCACCCTGTACATAGCACACGCCTGGAATCTGCACCCTGTACATAGCACATGCCTGGAATAAAGTCTGCCGTTTCCCCCTTAAAAATAAATGCAACCTGCAAGTCACAGCTAAGCCACTTCCCTTCATGACATCGTCGAAAGGGACAGAGCATGGGTGACCTTAAAATGATGCCCCCCACTGAAAAAAGTTCTGCGGACGCCCATAGTCCCAGGACGATATATACTGTATGTAGACAGACACACACATGTGTTTTTGAGCTTTAATGCAATAGGCTGCAAACACCTATGTTCTCTGCCAGGGGCGGCCCATCCAATAGGCTTCAAAATAGGGTGGGCTCGGGACGCAGAGAATGCGAACGGAGCCCACCCAGGTGTGTTACAATAGCAAATTAATATTTGCTATTGTAACACTGATTCTCCTCCCGGTCAATCAGGAAGCGGGTCTGAGACCCATTACCCGAATGACTGAAAGGATAGACGATCCTATTGGATGCCTAGGAGGAGGGGAGGAGACGTACGGCCACCGTGATGGAGGAAGGGACACAGGAGCCACTGCCCAATGCCCGATGCTCACTGCTCAATGCCCGCTGCCTAGATGGGGTAAGTGCTGGACCGACCGGCAGACAGTGTGGGGGGGGGGGGAGTTGAAGTGCCACCGGCTGATGGGGGGGTGTGTTTGCCGTCCCCTCCTCCCCCCCAAAAGAAACACCAGCCGCCACTGTTCTCTGCATAGATTATGTTTAGTCTAGAATATTGATCATGTTCAGGCTAGTGCCTGATTGTGATTTGCCAGCATGGTTGAAAATCTGCAGCGTTTTCTTTGTATTTCTGATTACAGAAAACAAGTCGCTACCAAAACTATGTTATTAACCCCTGGTTTACACTTTAACTCGCATGTGAATCGCACAGGAACTGCATCGTAGTCCTCTGCAATTCACATGCAATTTACTGCGGGGCAATTTAATCCCACTCATTTTAAATAGGCTCACTTTGTTTCCTGCACTGCATATGTGTAAACCTAGGCTTAAGAGATACAAAAACTAAAAATTGGACCTTAGAATGCATACAGGGAGGAAAACCTACAAGCTCAGCATTTCAACAGATGTCCAGTCCTTCAATCCCTATTTCCTGGCATGCACCTATTAAAAAAAATACTTAAAAAGCAGAACTAAAGTCCTCAGATACTTGCCTCCCCTCAATGGCATCAACATTAACATTTTATCCTTGGCTTGTTCTGGATGTGGGGGTCTTCGACTGTCTTGATTGGCCAGCAGAGAATGACATGACACCCACGCGTGCGCACAGGAGTTTATTCATTCCGACTCTGAAGTGTGCTGGGAATGTACACAGAGCTGTGCATGCAGTAAAGAGGGCAAAGACTCACTTTAAATAAATAACAATAAAAAGAAAATATAGCATTCAAATTAAAAAAAAGAACAAACATCCCACATACATACACACATGCCGTACAATTTTGCTAAATTTCCACCACTTGCAAAAAGGTGCAATTGAAAGTTTGCAAATATTTATTTACTCCTTAAAATTTTACAGTTTAGATTGCATAATAATTGTGTGCTATAATTTCTGTTTGCGTGTTCTAATATTGATTTTAGTGTGATTTTTATCAAAAATATTGATTTGATAAACATTTGAGCAGCTATTGCAGAACCTGCAAAAGCAGTGGCACCATATTTTTAATTTTATTAGATCTGTGCTTTCAGAAAATATATGGTTTAGACTCGCAGGGTCTCAAATTGGTGACCCTCCAGCTGTTGCGAAACTAAAAGTCCCATGAGGCATTGCAAGGCTGAGAGTTACAAGCATGACTCCCACAGGCAGAGGCATGCTAGGACTTGTAGTTTTGCAACAGCTGGAGGGCTGCCAGTTTGAGACCCCTGGTGTAGAGTATCAATAAATAGCAGACCGTGGTCCGGACCAAGTGACAGTCCTATCTGGACCACCAGCCAGTCCCCAGCACAGGTTCCTCCCTTCTCTGCAGTGATTAGTTGTTAGGACAGCTGGCATCCTAACAACCAATGATGTCATGTTTGTGGCCCCCAGGATCATGAGGATGGAAATGGAACTTGGTCCATCTCCCTGCTCCCCCTTCTTCCCTGTCAGGAGCTAAAAAGGTACAGGGGCATCTGATATAAGGGGAGCTGTAAGGGGGGCATCTGGTATTAGGGGAGAGCCTAATGGGGACATCTGATGTTGTCATGTTGGGCTCTCTGCTAGGAACACCTGATGTAAGGACAGTGATGGGGGACACCTGACATAAGGTGGGACTCTGATGGGGACGCTTGGTGTAAGACAGGACTTTCGTGGGGGTGTCGAATGTAAGGCGGGACTCTGGTGGGGGCAACCTTTGTAAGGTGGGACTCTGGTGGGGGCAGCCAATGTAAGATGGGACTCTGGTGGGGAGACCTGATGAGGGGACACAATGAAAATTTGTAATAAATATTATTAAACTGCAACAGAAAGATGTTTTTTAGACTGCATATATCTAAGGATCTGAGTCATAACACAAACTTGAGATTAAAGTGGTTGTCAACCTGTGACAACCACTTTAACCTACATGTAAGCCTATGATAAGGCTTACCTGTAGGTGCACTGCATATCTCTCAAACCTGCACGGTTCAGGAGATATGCAGTTTTTTGCATGTGCCGACATCATGTCGACACATGCGCAGTGAAGAAACGGCCTCCGTGCCATTTCTCCACTGACCCTGTGCCATGACTGGCAGCTCCCGTGACGTCACGTGACTCTGGCCAGTCACAGCGCCGGAGTCAAGGCCCGGAAGGAAGAGGGGCAGAAGATGGACGTGGCCTGGAGCGGGGACATAGCTGGACGCCGCAGGCTTCGTTTGCAGGTAAGTGCCAGATAATGGGCTACTATGCGATGCATAGTAGCCCATTATGCTTCTACTTTACATGGTCATATTGAGGAAGTAAACCCAATCTGGGTTTACTTCCTCTTTAAAGTCTCTGCAGGAAGAGAATTTTGCTGACTGGACCTCTTTTTAATTCAGAACCCCTGGTTTAGAGTGTATTTCACAAATTCTGAAAGGTATGTAAAAAATTACAAAAATGGTTTGGCCACTGGAGGTTAAAATATGAGTGCATGGCTTGGCAGCGAGCGTAATTTTTACTGTGTAATATATCCTGCTTTATCTTCCATTTTCTGAGTGTACCGCTTACTAACGGACACCCAGACTTTATATACAGAGGGGTGTTCCTTTCAGATTTTATTTTCTTCACTTCCTTCCGATGGCTGCTTGCAGGCTGGCGCGGGTCATACTTGGGGCCAACGGTGGACAAGCTGCATCAGGACTTGGACACAGCTTTTTCTTGTCATAGAAGTGATATTTATCCTGTCCTTTCTTCGAAATTGTCAGACATTCTGCAAACAATCGATCACACTCGCATGCCGCCCTGCCACAGAGGTCAGTTGCTAAGCATTCCACTGTCGCCTCCTCACAGGAAATCTGATAACTGCTAGTCTTGCTCCGACATTGCAGATTCTTCTTTGTGTGGCCGTAACAACAGTCGTGAGCAAGGCAGCATTGATCCACTTCATCGACAGGGTGTCCTGAGCCACCAGGGCCACAGAAACACCCGTATAGGAGAAGGCCCTTCAAGGAAACACTGAGTTTATTTCTGGAGCAGTAAAGGCTCGCCAGCATATCCGCCAGATTACGTTCATCACGCACCAAAGTGTTGGTAAAACTTTCAAGCATCTGGAAGTGGGTGCAGCATGTGAAGACCAGGGTGAAGAGCAGTAGCGTGTTCATTGCAAATATGTGGCAGAAATTGGGGATTTTCTGTTTTGAAACAAAATAGAGTTACATAGTTAGTCAGGTTGAAAAAAGACACAAAAGTCCATCTAGTTCAACCAATGAAAAAAAAACATACACAATACTATACCCACAGTTGATCCAGAGGAAGGCCAAAAGTCCCAGCAAAGCATGATCCAATTTGCTACAGCAGCTGAAAAAAATTATTCCTGATACACCGAGAGGCAATCAGATTTTCCCTGGATCAAATTTACTTATTTATATTTGTACCCAGTTATAGTAAGTACATTTAAGCATTTAGGTGAGAGTCCAGGCCTTAGTTAAAGCAATCTTCTGAGCTGGCCAGAACCAGCTCTTGAGGGATTCTATTCCACATTTTCACAGGCTCACAGCTTTACAGCGAAGAAACCTTTTCATATTTGGAGCTAAAATATCTTTTCCTCCAGATGTAAAGAGTACCCTCTTGTCCTCTGTGATGACCCTAAAGTGAATAACTCAACACCAAGTTCACTATTTGGACCTCTTATGTATTTATACATGTTGATTATGTTCTTTTATATCTGATAAAAAAAAAATGTGTAGGCCCCATGACTAGGGTAAACCAGATAAAGCCTGCACCCTACTATAAACTTATGCTACAAATAAAGAGACACCACACTGGCTGGAGAAAATTTTGGCCACTAGGCCATTTATTTAACAAAACCAAATCTTATTAACATGTTTAACAAATGTGTACCATATACTTATTGTGCAAGTTGCTGGTCTTAGGAGGCCCCCATAATCTCGTAATTTAGTATCTGCCCCGACCCTAAAACTTCCCAGCCGCACTACACCGGCTCGGGGACACCATCTTCTGGCAGATACTTCCACTTTCCGCTTCCCAGTTAAACCAAGTTAACTGAGCAAAACCACCGAGGACTCCATACCTGAGATGGATCCTTACACTGCACAACTAAAGATCTGACAGGCCTCCGAAGACCCCAACCGCCACTGCTCACAGGTGTAAAACCTTACGCCTGTGAGCTCCTCCATACGCGCAACGCTCGCTGGATCCCGTCCTGGAGCCCCAGGCTCCACAAATCCATGCTGATGGCGTTGAGATGAACGCCATCCCCGCGCAGGTAGCGCCTCGTGTCCACCTCCAAATCCTAACGACCAAACCACCGTTACAAACGATAAAGCGACCCACATCTTTGTTTACTTTTATGTGAGCCTTGTTGATTTTTTCAGCCGGCCGCGCAAAACGCCACGCCGTACGGCCGACAATCTCAGACCACATAAAAACCGTGTTTGGAAAGTCTGTCCGCAAACGCAAAAAATCAAATTTGATGTCCCTTATAAGGTGACGCATGGAGCAGACCCCCAGGTCGTTGCCCCACACATACAAAACCAAAACATCTGGGGGTCTGTCTATGCTGGTAAAACACTGAAATTCGGGCAAAACCCGGCACCATAGGAGACCCGGAACCCCTATCCATCTTACCAGGGCAGTAGCACGAGGCACGCCCAATTGCCGGCCATTGGGCCGCACATCCACCCTCTTGGCCCCCCAGAAAACGTAGGAGTGTCCAAGCACCCATACAAGAGCTGGATCGCCATCTGAAAAAGAATAAACAGAGCAAAACATAGTACAACCGGCCGCCCCATGTAACCGCTGCAGAAAATATTTATAATTAATCCTAATAAGCAGGCGCCCCTAGAATCAGCTGCAGGCGTATATAAATTCGAAATTGATTCAACTCCCACCTGCCAATGCGTTTTAGCACAGATTCATCCAAGCTCCACCTGGCGGCCTCGGTGGCTGCCCCGATGCGGAAGGAATGGGACGAGAAACTCCCTGTGGCGAACCCTGCCGCCCCCAAACACCACCGAAAGACAGCGTTGAATTGGTATATTGACAAGGCCGTACCATCCTCGTGGATCAAGAACGAACCACCCCCTTCGGGCCGGCACCGAAGGAACTCTGCCACAACAGCAACAGGGCAAATGGGGGAACCTGAGATGGGAAAAAGCCTAAGATAGGAACCTTTTCCAACCTAGTCAGTCTTAGCGCGCCGAATGCATGCAACCACCGCTGGCCCATCGCAGCTGACATCCTCTGCCAGCAGACCACCGTGTCGGACCTTTACCCGGCTAACCAATTTCCCTACTTGGAATGCCCCAAAGAACGGCAGGCAGAATGCTGTGCGGAACAACAGCGCCTCGTACTGCGATGAGCACACTCTGCCAACCTGGCCCACTAACTTCCGAAGCATGTCAAAGGCGATTGGTCGGCGACCATCCGGCCTGCTGTATCCCCTCCTGTGCCCCTTTAACGCCTGTCGTACCAGAAAACCTTTTGTCACGTCTGGGACACCCCATAGCTTGAACCAGAAGGCCATACCGGAGAGCTTCCGATTCAAGGCTGAAACGGATACCCCCTGTTCAAAGTTCAAACCAATGAAATACAGCAAAACCGAACCAGACTCCACACCTTCCAACTCGACTCCCGTCTCCTGTAACAGCGACCTCCACTCCTGCCATACCCTGGCATAAGATGCCCATTTGTTCTCACTCACAGACCTCCTGATTAAGCCCGCAGCAACTCCAAGGTGATCTGCTACAGCTTCTCTGGACAGGGCACTCCGCGTTGCTCCGCTCCCGGCGCCAACTCCCGGAACCTGTCCAGCTGAAACCGAGACAATGCATCCACCAATGCATTAGTAGTCCCTGGCAAATTAATCGCATATAAAAACACATTCATTTGTAAGCAAAACAACACCAGATGACAGAGCAAACGAACTACTGGCGGAGACGCTGCCGACAAATGATTAATCACCTGGACCACCCCCATGTTGTCGCAATGTAGGCAAACTTTTTTGTTGCTAAAGGAGTCACCCCAGACTTCCACCGCCACAAGAACCGGAAATAATTCCAGCAAAACCAGGTTCTTACATAACCCCGCCTCCCGCCATTCTTCCGGCCAGCGCTCCGTGCTCCACCTGCCCCCCAAAAACGCGCCATACCCCGTGGCACCCGCCACATCCGTGTACAATTCCAGGTCAAAGCTACTGACCGGGCCGTGCTGCCAGAGCAAACAGCCATTGAAAGTCTGAAGAAAGTTATCCCAAAGCCGCAAGTCTGCCCTGTGCTCGCTGCTCAACGTTACAAAGTGACGAGGGGATGAAATGCCTGCAGTAGCCGACGACAACCTGTGGCAAAAAATCCGTACCATGGGCAAAATGTGACAGGCAAAATTCAATTTGCCAAGTAGCGACTGTAGGGCCCGCAATTGAATGGTATGTCTTCGGATCACCCCCGCGATCTCCTCCCGCAGGGAGAGCAACTTATCGTCAGGTAACCGGCATTCCATAGCCCGTGAATCGATCACGATACCTAGGAAAGTAATTTGTGAGGACGGACCCTCCGTCTTATCCCCCGCACCATATCCAAGTTTGATTCTGAAGGGCCAATGCATAAGAATTTGTCCAGATAGTGGATGACTGAGTTAACCCCTGACACCCCACGAACCACCCATACCACGAACAAACTAAATTGTTCAAACAACGCGCAGGAAATGGAGCAACCCATGGGGAGACAACGGTCCACGTAAAAGTTGTCTATCCACCTGCAGCCCAGGAGATGAAAACTGTCTGGGTGTACCGGGAGGTGGTGAAAGGCCGCCTCTATGTCCGTTTTGGCCATGAGCGAGCCACGGCCGTAACGTTGGACCCAACCTATCGTGGCATCAAAAGAGGTGTACAACACCGTACACGCCTCTGGATTGATAGTATCGTTGACCGAACTCCCTTTCGAGAACGACAGGTGGTGAATCAGGCGGAACTTCCCCAGTTCCTCCTTGGGAACCACCCCCAAGGGGTAAACCACCAAATTACCGAGAGGAGGTTCGACAAAGGGGCCCCGCCATGCGGCCCAAAGCCACTTCCTTGGCGAGTTTCTCTGACGCCGCCTCGGGATGCTGCCAAGTTGAGCGCAAGTTATCTGCGAAGGGTGGGATAACTGTCAGGGAACAAGGGATAACAAACCCAACCGTAAAGCCCTCCTCTAACAACCGGGCAGCCGCCCGATCAGGATACCTACTTAGAAAGGGACGCATCCTTAGAACCCTCACCGGAGTCTTCCCTCTTTCCTGCAACATCACCGGGACGTCCCTTGACCTGTTTAAGACAACGGGACAAAGCGTGGGTACCGCCGCACCCCGAGCATTCGTGTCGGAATCGGCAGTTCGCTCAGACCTACAACCGCCCTCATTGAACTGCCAGCGCAACCCCTTACGCTTAACGACCAGCTGTCCCAGGGGGAACCCGCTACGCCGCCCCCCCCCCCCCGAAAAAACTGGGAGGAAACCGACCTGGCAGACGTCATCAGCTTTATCCATAGGCTGATGTCTTTGTGATCCCAACGCAAAGATGGGCGCAAAGCCATCCGCTGCCGGAACTGCTCATCATATCGTAGCTAGGCCAAGCTCCCATATACCTTATGGGCCTTGCTGATGGCGTCTAGATAACAAAAAAGGGGGAAGCACTCTGGCTTTTTTCCCCCTATGATGCTGGCCAATATGGCAAAGGCTTGCAGCCAATAGGCGAACGTACGCGGAATTAATCGGAACCGCCGTCTTTCTTCCTCGTCGGGCCACGACTCCTCTGACTGAAACCGATCCAGATTAAACTTTTCGAGGGGCAGAGAAAATGTCAACATACTCACCCCGCCATATCCGTTCACGTACCTCCTGTTTTAAGTGAACCCCTAGGGGGCCCTCGAAGCACACATAGATCTCGCACCTGGCAGAGTCAGACAATCCCACCGACTCCACCGGCGTACCCGCCTCCGTCTCCGTGGAGGCGGCAGCAGGAGGAGCCCCTGCCTGCCCAACCTGGCCCGCAGCTCCGGTGCCTGCACCCAGGTCGATGACCGCCGCCAGGGAGGGCGGCACCCAGGCGTCCACGCCTCAAAACGTTGCACTAGGGATTGCAAGCCCAAAATGTGGTCCTTCAACCCAGAGTCTGCCCCGGACGCAGCGGACCCCACTGCCGCTGCAGGCAGGGAAGATCCAGGCACGGAGGAAGGGGGGACCCCCTACTCACCCCAAATAGCATACATAAATTATCTCGTAAAACAGACAAAGAATCAATAGATCACTCACCAGGCTGCCTAGGTGGGACACCCGCAGCTGCTGCTCTGGACTCCATTGCTGGGGGCACGTCAGGCAACTCTCCCTCTTCCGAACTGGAACATCCTCCCTCCGACCGCGGTGTAGCTCTCCCCTGCCGATTCTCCGGTCGTTCACTGGGACTCATGGAAGGGTCAGGCCGCTGTACGACAACGCTCCTCACTGCCGGCCTCAGCCCGCGCCCAGACCTCCTCCGCTTCCTGCTGAACCCCAGGGCATGTTCCTGACTACTCCTCTGGACCCGCCGCACTGCATGTGAGCCGGGAAGAGGTGCCTGCCGCTCCATCCGACTGGCAGGCACCCTGTAAAGATCTTGTCCCTCGCCGGGCAGAACCCCTGGCTGGTGCATCGCCAGCAGGGGCAGCCGCTCCACGTATACTTCCTCGTCGGGCCACGGGCCATGATGCGCTGCGGCTGCCCGGAGCTGGCTGAATATACTGTCAAAGTCTGCCATGCGGAACGCCTCAGGCCTACCCTCCAGCAGCAGGTGTGCACAGTCCCACTGAACTGTTCACCGCAGCGGGCCAGTCTGACGCCGTTTAGTCCCCCCCACCTATATATGACAGTCCTGCCCCTCTGATACAGCCACACCTACGCAACTCTAATCTGGCTAAGGTTAACCCCCTGGTGCCCAGGCCACAGGTCCCCCTGTCATGCGGCCCTCCGCTATATTGTTTTTTTTTGCTGCGGGCCTATCTTTCACACTATTGGGTTGGGGGGAGGGGGCTGTAAACAAAGGGTTGTTACTTAAAAGAAAGCATGCAGCCACTCAGGATATTATATATGCAGCGGTTGGGGTGCTTTACTTTTACCCTGTGCCATGTTCAGTGGGCAGTACTGCCGCCAAAACCAACCCACAACAGCGAAACAAATGCTTGGATCACTCACAGTTGTGTGGTATTTACATAGAAAATGATCTGTCTGGCTGTCAAAATGTAAAAAAAAATCATAATATCAGATGCCGATATTCTGTAGATTTAAACTTTTTATTTTTACACTGTCCTTTTAAAACATTTTTTGTTTATCACTTTTATTGCTGTCACAAGGAATGTAAACATCCCTTGTGACAGTAATAAGCAGTGATAGGTACTCTTTATGCAGGGATCTGGGGTCTATAAGAGCCCAAACCCCTCCTCTGCACTTGAAAGTATTCAAAACATCAAGATCTGCATTTTTGAATACTTTCTATTTTTTAAAACTGGCACCTTTAGGATGCCAGTAATCCGGAAGTGATGTCATGACATTGCTTCTGGGTTACATAGTTACATAGTAGGTAAGGCTGAAAAAAATACAATAGTCCATCCAGTTCAGCCTGTGTTGTGTTGGTATACGTGTGTCAGTGTCCATGCTTTTTTCCCATAGCCCTGTATGTTGTGTTCTTTAAATATACATCCAAGAACCTTTTTAAAATATCCATACTCCCCACAGCCACCACCAATTGTGGAAGAAAGTTCCCCATTCTTATTGCCCTGACAGATAAGGACCCCTGTGTCCCTGTGTCCTCCTACACCCCCTGAGACTGAATTTTTTTTTCCTATACTGGGATCCCCATTAAGGTATTTGTAAATGGCTTTCCTGGCCATACCTCACGTCAGCACACAATGGGTTAACGCCTCATCTGGCGCTTACAGGACCACCTGTTACTAGCTAAATAAAAGAAAGAACCTCCCCCACTAAGGTGTTCTTTTTTTGGTTATGCTCCAGGCCACCTGTTGATTGTAGTTGGTAAGTACTTTGGTTGCAAGGATATCCCCCCTACCACAACACCCCTCCATGTTCAGCCTCTCATGGAGTTGGAAGACCCAGAATGTTGGATGGTAAATCCTCCTGAAACTGGGTATCCCTGGTGCAGGGTCGCAGGCAATGTTGCATAGATAGGACAAATATTCTACAGGTGTGGTATCAGTAAGCTCTGCAATGTCCCCATTGGGTTTTTTACTGTCTTGTATAGGCAGCATGCCACTTTCCTGCCTCTTTCCTCCATCTGAAAGCAGCAGTGGATGATGTAATAGAGGGCAGGGAGAAGGGCGGCAAGGGGTAGCGACCGCCAGTCACCATGCAGCAGCAGAAACAGTCTTGGAGCTGACAGAGAAACTGATTTCTCTACATCTCTCTGCAGTCCTGCCTGTTTTCTCTTGTGCGGTAAAGACTTGTTGCTGTTTGCTCCCCTGCTGTGCTGTGTTCCCGGGGGGTTAGACAGTCTGACTGATTTTTGTCTCAGATTCTGCTTCTGGAAGGCTGCCTGACCTCACCTGCTGCTGCTTCTGAAGTAAGTTTATGAAAGTAGATGGGGTTTAAAGGGATAAGGTACTTGTTTTTTCTTGGTCACAGTATTATGTTTTTTTCCATATTTTTTTGCAGATATGAGCTCATCACACCTGTCAGTGGCACAGAAGACTAGCAAAGGTACAAGGGGACAGCGTGGGACATGTCTTCAAAAGAGTTTTTAGGGAATGCTAACTGTGGTGTTTAGCATGATTTTAAGAGCAGAAATCCCAAACTCAAACACTACAGAAAACATAAGACCTGCCACTGGTCATCCCCTGACCAATCTGCATTCCTCACATTCCCACACAGAGCGGCTTTCATGCTCCTCAAGCAGCTCACATGGCAAAGGCTCACATGCGTTTAAGTCAGCGCAATAGAAAATGCCTTGCCCAGCCCAGTATGCACATTGGCCGTTAATTGGCAAGGATTGTCTCAAATGCCAATGGATAAGGAAGCGGATGCACAAATTTCAAAGCCTAGAGCAGGGGTAGGCAACCTCGGCCCTCCAGCTGTGATGAAACTACAAGTCCCATGAGACATTGCAAGACCCTGACAATCACAGGCATGACTCCTAAAGGCAGAGGCATGATGGGATTTGTAGTTTCACCACAGCTGGAGTGTCGAGGTTGCTTACCCCTGGCCTAGAGGCTGTAGTGGAAAGTATGCAGCAAATATTCATGTCGCAGGCAAGACGCAGGCACAACCATCTCAAACGCATGCAGATATTTCCAAATGTGAAAAGGATAGACTTCTTTTCCCATAAGAGTTAAGAGCTCATTGATGAAGAATGGGAGAGATCTGATAAGAATACCAATTTACAGTAAAAGGTCTCCAAGCTTTATCCAATGAAGCTGGTTGATACATGTTTAAGCAATGCACTTCCTGGAGTGGATGGGGCCGGCCAGCGTCTGGTGTGCAAGTGTCTTTGCCTTTCAATACCTTTAGGAATCCTATGGATTGAAAAGTGGACTTAAGGCTGGTTCATACCAGATGCAGTCCAATGCATTTTCATTAGAGTCAAAAATGCATGAACAGAGTTACCATGTATTCCAATGGCCTACACCACACCAGTGCAGTGCGTTCCAGTACAGTTAACTAAAGGAGAACATGTCGCATATTTTCTCTATGGAACGCATCTTTAACATGGCAAAATGCATTGAAAACGCACCTACATGCATGCAGAAAGACCACTTCAACTCAGAAATTGTGGTAAACTGGCCCGCAGACTTTCAGAAAATCTATACTGTCGCAGGTTTTTTGCCTGTTGACTAGCAACATTGTTAACTGTGATGTTGATAGCATTAAGAAATGGTCTTTAATTCAAGTGGAACCTGCAGGAGTGGGCATGATTCTGGAAGACTTGAACCTGGCTGCTGACTTTTGGCAGAGGCTTTAATAGACCTAGTTCTAGGGCTGGCGCATTAAGTCACAGCGATGAAAGCCTTGTGGTTGTGCCACTGGAGGGTGGATGAAGTTTCCACACAAGCCTTTTGTAACATTCTCCATAATGGGAGTTTGTTGTTTGGCAAAACGTTGGATGAAAGGAGTGACAGAATAAATGTCCAGAGTGTGGCCACAGTCTAATAAGGGGAAGCAGCCGTCTTTTTTGCCCAAGTCGGTCGATCTTCAGAAGGGTTCAGGAGGCCAAATCTTATAGACCAGGCTGAAATTTACCAGAGTACAGTGAAGGACGCTCAAACTTCCTGTTTGAATGGAATCAAACCCAGAGCAGGTTGCTAGACATGTGGAAAGTCTTTGAAGGTGGGCCCAACCGGTGTCTTCCAGTGGGAGCCAGGACAACCTCCTTTTTTGGAGGGTTTGGGCAACAAACATCAAAGACAGTTAGTTGGGGGTAAAATCACCAAATCTTTTCATTCATGACCATCAGATCTCAAGAAGAAAGAATTACTGCAAGATTACGTATAAGAATTATACTGCAAAAATCCCATAGTGTTGCTGCCACCAAAAGAACAAACCTGGGGGTTCCTCCCCATTCTTTCTAATACCCAAGGCATCAGGAGCTTTTCCTACTGTCTGGGTTTGAAGAAAGATTCAAGATGGAGTCCATGCAAACAGTCATGGCGATAGTTCAGTAGGAGGTCCAGTTAGAGTCAATTGACCTGGCTGACGTATACTTCCATCTACGAATCGGTGCATAACACCAGAGACTTCTGAGATTTGCAGTGACCGGTGGTCACTTCCAGATCAGGTGTTTGCCATTTTTAGAACTGACACAACACCAAGAAACTTTTTGAACATTTTGTTGGCAGTAGTGGCAGTAATTGGTCTTTGGGGATAAGGCTCTACCACTACTTGGACAACGTTTTGATTGTCACAGGTATAAGCCAGGAGCTTGCAAAGAATCACAACCTTGTCCTAGAAATCCTTTTTCCAAATGCAGTCGACTAGTGACCAAACAAAAAAAAACAGATAACCTTTTCTTAAAGTGATTGTCTACCCAGTAAAAAAAAATAAATAAATAAAAACCTGCAAGATAATAGCATAATGAGCTAGTATGCACCGCATTCTAGCTCATTATGAAATACTCACCTTGAAACGAAGATCCGACTAGGCTGCTCGGTCCCCTCTGAGGGAGCAGACATCTTCCCTCGGATCTTGCTTCTGGGTACGCGGCTCCAGCGCTGTGACTGGCCGAAACCACGAGACGTCACTCCTGCACATGCACGCTGGACCCGTCTTTCCGGCAAGGTCCGGCCCTATTGCCGGGCCTTTGCCGGGACATCACGGCGCATGCGCCGGGACATACACGGCACAGGCGCTGTAACGACGCAGCTGCTTAGAGGGGGAATATCTCCTAACAGGTTTAGGAGATATTCATTTTACCTAAAGGTAAGCCTTATTATAGGCTTGCCTGTAGGTAAGAGTCAAAAAATTGGGTAGACAACCGCTTTAATCTGTGAAGGATCTTTGAGTAGTTTTTCATGCCTGAATAGGTCAAGTGGTTTTTCAAAACTGCAAAATTTGCAAAATGAAAATCTGCATATGAAGAGTCATGGAAACAGCATTTCTTTCAGTGCGGGATTGCATTGTCTCTATTGTGACATTTTACAGTGGCCATCCCAGTGCTGACTTGGGCCAGGTGGCACATGGGGGCTTTTCAATTTGCCTTCCTCAGTCAATGGGATGGGCTGCCTATGGATCAAAAGGTCTTTGTGTCTGCACAAATTAGCAAGAACTGGAGTTTTGGACACCGGTGTGCCTCTTTTGTAGCGTGCCTCCCAGCCCAAGAGATGGAATAATTCTGACGTTGAATGCCAGTCTGCCTCCAGTCTGAGGAGACAAGTGCAAGGCCATTGGAGCCTAGTGGAATGCAGATGCCCTGACTGACTTAAATTAAGGCAGTTTTTTTCTAGCATTGAAAGCCTTTCAGGATCTTTTCTCCAAGAGGCTGGAGTGAAGTTGATGATTGACACCAAGACAGCAGTAGCTTACATTGGCCACCAAGGGGGCACCAAGTGTATGTCTTTTCCTGTTAATTTTGGTAACTTTTCACTGGGCGGAGAGCCGCTTACAGACAGTTAACAGCAGTCTACTTACTGGGAAAGCAGGATCCACTAACGGATCAGTTAGGCAAATTATTTTCCAACAATACGTATCTCAACTAGTATTGGCTCTATGTTGCATTCCATTGGTAGTTCTCAGAACACACAGCTTCAGGTATTTGTAACAAAATACAAAGGTGAAGTGATAGAAGGTGGGTTCACAGTGCTATGGGCTTTTTTCCGTTGGGGTCTGTCTTCCTCCAGCGTCCTTGATTATGAAGATTCTTCAGAAGATTTGGACAGAACACGTTTATGCCATACAGGTGCTTTCCACCTGTCAAGGAGGCCTTGGTTTTCATTGCTTCCCCAGATGTCATCAGCACCATCAATCCTGTTTCTGGTCAAACAAGGTCTTTTATGCCAATGTCAATGGCAGCACCCAGGGGCGGGCTGGGCCGGGGGGCAGAGTGGTAATTTCCCTCTGGGTTGCTCTGATTCCCTGTAAAAGGGCCGCTGTGCTGCCAGCTCAGAACCACGTATGTGCAGTTTCTGGAGCTGGCCGAGTGCTCTTGCTCGGACGGCTCCGGCACAGGGGTTAGCAGGGCTGAATTAGTGGCCGAGGAAGAGTGGGAGAACGAGGTGACCGTGATCCCTCCATCCCGTGCTGCAGCTGCGAGCCGACGATGTGTCCTGTGACAGGGATGTTACCTCCATTCTTACAGAGCAGAACCCTCCCCCCTCCTCTAAAACAAATGGGAGTACGAATCAGCCTCCTTCCGCCCCTCTCTCCCTGTGGCCGCCCACACTCAATGCAGCCCGCATGGTGTGAAGGGTATGTGCGGGCGGGGAACTTTAAAGTCGTCAGTCACAATGTCACATCCTAAACATGAAGACGCTGACTGGGCCAGTGAGCCTCCTGATGGGACTGTGCAAGTAAGTGAGCTGTGACCAGGCTCTCCCCTCCTCCCTCTCTTCCTACCTATTTGGTCTCTCCCACATTCCTCTCCCTCAGCCCTATCATTTCACTTCTTGCCTGCCTGGCACTGTCACCCCCCTTCCTGCCCAGGACAATTTTCAGCTTTCAACCCTGTCGCACTTTGAATGACAATTACTCATGTAACACTGTACCCAAATTACATTTTCATCATTTTGTTCACACAAATAGAGCTTTCTTTTGGTGGTATTTTTTTTTTTAAATTCCAGTATGTTCTTTTTATTAGAAAACAGAGCATGATACAGGTCATATCAAAAAACAGCATAAGCAGATAACATCAGCATGGTGTATATCAGCAACAGGGTAAGTAGTGCTTTCAATCAAGAACCAAAAAGAAAATAAAACATAGAAAAGGAGAAAGTTCAGACTAGTTTCACATTTAAGAATTAAGCCCCAGACCAGCGTGCCGACCAACAGGTTACAATCTACCCAAGTACATAGGTGGAACCCTTGAAGCGTCAGGCCAGCCATGTCCCTCAGGGCATTGACTCATAAGGAAGCACGTCTACTCCATGGTCCATGGCTGCCAGACCTTATCGAACTTCCATGGGCAGTTCCTGCTAATATAGGTCAGTCTGTACATAGGCAACACCTGGTCAATAGACTTCTCCCAAGATGCTACCGAGGGGGGCGAACGGGAATTCCATTTAAGTATGATTTCCCTTTTCGCGTAATACAACAGGTAAGTAATCAATAACCTAGTGCATCTGGGTCTCTGCTCATCACTCTGCATACCTAGAAGGCACAGCTCTGGGGCGACAGGGCAGGTCAACTGCAGACGGTTATTTATATTGTCAATTATCTCTGTCCAATATTGCTGAATCTTGGGGCAATCCCAGAACATGTGGGCATATGTACCTATGTCTTCTCCAAACCTAGTACAGTCCGGGGATCTCAGTGGGTAGATCTTTTGAAGTCTCTGAGGTGTATAGTATACCCTATGTAAAAATTTTATCTGTATCAGTTTATCTCGAGAGGCGATCAAGGGGCTAACACTGTCTTCAAGAGAGTCCTCCCAATCCTCCCTATCTAAGTCGGGCAGGTCCCTCTTCCACTGCTCCCAGAGGCGCTCTATTTTAGGAGAGTCCACACTAAGTAACCCTAGATACAGAGTGGACAGTGTTTTTCCCAGAGATTCTTGGGCCAATAGGTCCTCAATCGGATCTCTTTCCAGGCTAGGTGGGTCTGCAAATTGCGCCCTCATTGCGTGCCGCAATTGAAAATAGCGGAACAGCATCCAACCAGGTAAATGAAACCTGGCCTGCAGATCGGCAAAGGAAAGGAGAGAGCCAGCCACTACTATGTCCCCCAGCACTTTGATCCCATATCGGGCCCACAACTGAGGATCCGGAACAGATCGGAAATGGTGCAGGTTCGGATTGCCCCACAACAGGGTGGACGGAGACCACCGATTCGGCTTACGGAACCTGGTCCTGGCCACTACCCAACACCTAAGGGTGGTTCTAGTAGGGGACGGTAGCTGGGAATATGCCTTTCCACCCCTGTAAACCAAATTCCCAAGCTCTGTCAGGGACCCCAGGATGCTCGCTTCAAGACAGGTCGCAGCATTAGTCCTATCAAGAGTGAACCACCATCTCACCGTTACTAATACCGCCGCCCAATAATACACTCTGAAATCCGGCATAGCCAGCCCCCCGCATCTAGTGGGGAGGATCAACGTTGAGTTTGCCAGCCTAGGGACAGCTCCACCCCAAATAAAGGTTCCCACACACTTTTGCACTTCCTGGAACAGGGAGTTGGGCATTCAGATTGGACTATTCCGGAAAATGTACAAAAATTTTGGTAAGAAAACCATCTTCAGGAGATTAATCCGGCCCAGCAGGTTCAACGGCAGGGTGGCCCAAGAGGCGCACCTGGTCCTCAGCTGGGTCAGCAGAGGTAGGACATTCAACTCCAAGAACTGCTGCGGTTGCCTACTAATCTGGATACCCAAATATCTAAATTGCTCAACCCAATTCAGCTGCGTAGGCTGGGCTGTACTACTAGCCCCCAAATCTAAGGGAAATAGGGTAGATTTATCCCAGTTAATCCGGACCCCTGAGAACCGTCCAAATTCAGTAAAAATGGCCAAAGCTGCCTGAAGAGAGGAGTTTGCATCCTGAAGGTATAGCAGAGTGTCATCTGCATAAAGCGAGATTTTCTCCTCAAGAGCTCCCACTTTAAATCCCTTCACCTCATGAGATCTCCTAATCAGAATAGCTAAGGGCTCCAGAGCAAGGGCAAATAGATAGGGGGAGAGAGGGCACCCTTGACGGGTGCCCCGCTTAAGCAGAAATGATTCCGACAATTGATCATTGGTGCGTATCCGAGCGCGCGGGGCCCTGTAGAGCATCTGCACCCATTGGATAAACCGCGGGCCAAACCCAAATCTATCTAATACTTCCCACAGGTATCCCCACTCCACCGAGTCAAACGCCTTTTCGGTGTCTAGTGAGGCGATGACCCTCTGACCACTGTTCTCGTGTGAGATGGATAGATTGAGAAAGAGGCGGCGGAGGTTGATGTCGGTGCCCTTCCCAGGCATGAAGCCCGTCTGATCCGAGTGGACCACCTCCTCTAGGACCCCGGCGAGGCGATTCGCCAGGACTTTGGCCAAAATTTTGGCATCCACATTGAGGAGTGAGATTGGCCTGTATGAGGAGCACTCCTCCGGGTTCTTTCCCGGTTTGGGCACCAGCACCACCACCGCCTCCGTCATAGAATCAGGGAGTACCCCCATATTAAAGAATTCCTCTAACAAGGACATAAACCGGGGTGCCAAGAGCTCCCCTTGCTGTGAGTAGAATTCCACAGGGAGCCCATCAGACCCTGGGGTTTTCCCTGCCTTAAGTTGCGTGATTGCTAGTTGAACCTCTTCTAGGGTAAGATCTCTGTCTAGGATAATACTGGTTTCAGCCTCAATAGTAGGGAAGGAAACCCGGTCCAGATAAGCTCTAAGGTCCAAGGCACTGTAGTCTACCCTGGACGAATATAGGAGTCTATAATAGTGCAGGAATCTATTGCTAATATCACTCGGGGGTCTCAACAGAGTACCCGAGGGATCCCTGATGCCACTGATATGTGTCATGTCGTGCTGTCCTTTGGCCAACCAGGCCAGGAGCCTACCGTTTTTATTGCCATATTCAAAAACTCTTTGTGCTGTACTAAGTCGGGACTTTTCCGTCATGTCAATCCTCTTTAAAGAGACCCGTTTAAGTGCACACTGCCAGTCTCCGTAAGTGCCCTGGTCAGGGTTAGCTATATATGCCTCCTCCGCCGTGCTAACGTTCTCCTCTAATTCCTCCAAGGACCGTGCAGCCTTCTTTGAACCTCCTTAATCTCCTCTTGCAATCGTGCCGCCTCCTCCGTATATATCGATTGGGACTGGTCCCGTGAATGCCTCTGACCGTCACACGTGAATTTGCCCAGAGAAATTTCTCCTAACTGTACTGCCTTTTCAGGGCTGAATCATGTCGTGTTTCTCAAAAACTTATACCGTTATTTTTGCCATCCGAGGACCGGACCAACCGGTTTCCTGTCGTGCTGTACTGTGTATAGTCACCGTAGTCCCTAGGGAGCCCATGAGACAACTCTGGGGGCTCACTATAATCGTTATCTAAGGACGTGATAATATCTGAGGATATAAGCAGGTCCCATCTGATG
>BLSH010051962.1:870536-883464 GCA_018402905.1 Glandirana rugosa
TGTGACGCCCGGTTTCCGAAGTTCATATCATAGTACAAGGGCCGGTTCGACGCACACCACCTGCCTCTTTGACAGGCAAAAAAGTACTGCGGGTTCCTCCGACGCCTGACCGACCTCTGATACGGAGGCGCCCCGACTACCCTGGGGAAAGAAGACAACAAGGTCCAGACTGTTCCAAGAGGAATTGGGGGGAGGTATTGGGAACACAGGAATAATGGGTCCTGAGTCTAAGAAGTCACCTGGCCGAGGCCAGGGGCACAGTACTTGAAAGAGGTCGTTGCAAATAAGGTGGATCATAAACGTGAAATTAACACCAAAAGAAGTCAAAGGTGTCAAACGAAATCCCCCCAGTGCGGGCAGACATGATGAAAAAATAATCCCGGGTTATGGAGGGGGGTTAAGGAGAACCTTGTCAGACCTGGAACAACAGAAGAAAGGGGTCCCATCAGCCCCGCGGAGGCATAGTCTCCAGCCAGTCCGCAGCCTCCTTGGGCGTCATGAAAAAACGGACAGTTTCTCCGTCCACCACACGCAGCTTGGCCGGGAACATGATACTATACTTGAAGCCTTTGGCCCGCAGTGTAGCCTTAACTGCATCGAAGGAACGGCGCTGGCGTTGGGTTTCCACTGAATAGTCAGGAAACAACATAATGGTGTTATTTCGGTAATTCAAATCCCCTGCCGCTCTAGCCGCTCTCAGGATCTCATCCCGGTCCCAGAAATGGAGAAGTCGCAGGATGAAGGTGCGTGGGGGGGCCCCCTGAGGGCCTGGCCGTGGCGGGACCCGATGAGCCCTCTCCACGGTGAAGTAGGGCAACAGCTGGGCCTCGGGCAATAGGGCCTTAATAAACTCCTCCACAAATGCTGTGGGATGTTTCCCTTCGGTACCTTCCGCCAGACCAACGATCCGAATATTATTTCGGCGGCACCGATTTTCGGCGTCTTCCGCTCGGAACTCCAGGGTCTTCATTTTGGATTGCAACGAACGGAGGATGCCTTCGTGCTCCGCCACCACATCCTCCACATGGCCGACTCTCGTCTCCGCTGTTGTTACCCGAGAGCGTACTTTGTCTAGATCCTGTCGCAGCAGGCCAACATCCAACTGCACGGCCTCAATTTTAGTTGTGAGCGCCGATTGACATCCGGCTACTGCCGCCTGGCAAGAAGCGATCGCTGCCATCACCTCTGGGATTCCCGGGGGGGATGTCTCAGCCTCCGTCTGCGTCGCCATACTAGGCCGAGGCTGCACCTGCGTCGCAGGCCGAGAAGGAGGATCGGGAAGCGCTGGGTTTTCTGGGGGAAAGTGCAGCTTTTTTCCCCCCTTACCTCTCCCCCGCGGCTTGCCAGGCATCCACAGAACGTCAGGGAGGAGGAATAGGTGCTATTGCTCAGGTACGGATCAAAGATTTAAGCTGGGCCGGCAGAGCTCCTGAAAAGACGTCTGGTCACTCCGCCATCTTGGACACGCCCCCTTTTGGTGGTATTTAGTCACACCTGGGTTTTTTATTTTTTGCTAAATATGAAAAAAGACCAAAAATTTAGAAAAAAAAAGTTTCTCTTTTGTAAATAAGTAATTTTTCTCCTTCATTGAAGGGCACTGATGAGGCACTAATATGCCACACTGATGAGCACTGATGGACAACACTGATAGGTGGCACTGATGAGGCTGCACTGATAGGTGGCACTGATGGGCAACACTGATAGGTGGCACTAATGAGCGGCATTAATAGGTGGCACTGATGAGGCTGCACTAATAGGTGGCACTGATGGGCGGAACTGATAGGTGGCACTGATGAGGCTGCACTGATAGGTGGCCCTGATGGCCGGCACTGATAGGCGGCACTTATGGGCGGTGCTGTTGGGTACTAATGGGTGGCAATGATGGGCACTAATGGGTGGCACTGATGGGCAGTACTGTTGGACACTAGTGGGTGGCAGATGACGTATACTTATACGAAACGCGTCGGTAACCTGTTGCCTTGATTTGCTGCGTGCATGTAACTTTTACCCTTTTACTTATTTGATGTTTTTTGTAACCTTTTATCTAATAAATATACCTCATGCCGCGAGGTTTTACACTATTTTGAGTTTTCTCCATCCCTTCTGATACTGCTCATTTTGGGAACTATTGGTCTACCCTCCATCCATCACCACCATGGACGAGTGGTAGGATTTCGTGGACACCTTCGTCTTTCAAGCAAGACCTACTTTGTTGCCCCGGAGTGTGTGACGTACCATCGCAATAGAAAGTGGCGGACGTCTAACCATCCGGAGATCCTGGATCCGTAGGAGCCGTCTTCACAGGAACCTGAAAGACTCCCCCCAACCACTGGCGGAGCGTGGGACGTGTATTCCTGTTTCCATTAATACCTTGGCACCCGGTGAGGGTCCAACGCCTCATTTAACCTGATTTCTGCTAAGCCTCCATCTTAACACGACTGGAGAATCTCTTATCCTTCCTTGTGGAATTGATAAATTGAGTTTACAACGTTTTGTTTGAAGAATTTGATCCTATTCAACCACCCCTAGGGGTTATTGACTGTTATGAACTCTTTCATTATTTATTGAATATACACACTTGTACTGCAATAGCTATCTTGAAGGGCTGAGCGCTATATCGATTGTATATGATGATGGGTGGCAATGATGGGCAGCACTGATGGGCACTGAAAGGCAGCACTGATTGGTGTTACTGACGGGCACTGCTAGGGCTGCACTGTAATCAGTGCCCTGATTACCTATACAGGTCTCCCCTGCAAGGAGATGCCGCTGATCGGCTCTCCTCTCCTCACACTCTGTCAATGTGAGGTGAGCCGATAAACGGCATTTCTGCATTTACATGTGATTGGCTGTTTTTGGACACAGCCGATCACATGGGTAAAGAGTCGCGTCATCGTCTCTTTACCAAGATCTGGGTCATGCCGTGTCATATTTGTCTTGCTTCATAACATCAATATCTATTATAAAAACAGGTGGGCATGGATGGTGAGCTGATTCGGTGGTACAATGGGTCACTTGACTGGATTTGCCCCTAGGCTTAAGGCTGTCAGCCCTCCCCTAGCAGCATCCCAATCCAGTGAGACTCTTAATAGCCTGGTTACTGATTCAGCCGGACTAGTGATGCAGAGATTCTCATCAGAGGTGGTTCAGACCTTGGTGAAAACCACAAGACCATGAACGCTGCATATAAGGGGATATGAAGAAAGTTTGTGCTGTTTGCTTAGCAAAGTTTTCACTCCTGTGACCACAGCTCTAGCCAATATCCTGGACCTTTTTACAATCCGCGCTTGAGGTAGTCTGGCATACAACTCCATTAAAGTACAGGTTTCTGCCTTAATCCTCTTTTTCAGGCTGCAGATGGGTGGAAGAGCCATTGAACAAATGCTTCATGCAGGCCATAATCCATATACGACCACCAAGGCAATCCTTGTTCCCTTTCATAGGGCTTAGGCTTGGCTCTGAAAGCACCAGGCATCCTTTGCTCCAATAGCTTAATTTCCATTGCGGTTCCTAGTGGTAAAACTAGTTCATCGGACAGTGGTTGCTTCAGACAGAAGGCTGTTGGGGATTACAGCACTTTCCTGCAAAGATCCCTTTTGTGTCTTTTTACCAGAAATAGTGATACTACATCCATCTCCAAAGCTCAATTCTAAAGTGGTATGCAGTTTCCAGGAAAACGTGGGGACAGTCCCTCCAAGCATTCACATGGGGTCACTGAGTACTCAGCAGGAAGACTTCAAGTCCTTACACAAGTTGCTACCAGTGTACATGCAAAGGTCCAAAAACCTGAGGAAAGCGCACAATCTTTTAATTTCATCATCAGGTTCTTGAGTCATCTTCTATTGGTTTACTAGTGTGATTAGATTGGCATGCAGGAAGTAGGTCTTCCTGCCCAGAAACAGGTGCAAGCTCCTTGGACCTGAGGGGTGGCAGCTTTTGGGGCAGTTATGCCAGGATTTCAGTGGAAGATATATGTGAGACAGCTAGCCTTTCACTCGACTTTAATGGCATGCAGTCAGCAAGTTCTGCAAGGTTTGGGATGAGACATATAAATATTTTTTGTCTTTGGCAGCTTTTCTTTGATTGTCAATGTTTCTTTTCATGCGTTCTCTCCCACCCATTTATTCACCTAGTTATATTCCATTGTATGCTGATGTGAGATATGGCCAGGAATAGGGAAAATTGTTATCAAATACTTACCGTAATTTCCTTTTCCTGGCCTATCCTCATGTCAGCACAGTACTCCTTCCCTAGTGGCCTGTCGCAGGCTAGGTTATCGAATACCTTAATGGGGGAGGGGCTGTCTTTTATTTAGCTAGTAACAAGTTGTCCTGTGGGCGCCAGATGAGGCGTTAACCCATTGGGTGCTGACGTGAGGACAGGCCAGGAAAGGAAAATTACGGTAAGTATTTGATAACAATTTTCCGTAATCATGTCCGCAATCAGCGTCGCTTCTCCAGCGTGAATACATTTAGTGTTTTCAGTTGTTCCTCATAATTGAAGTCCACCAGTCCCCTTATTAGTTTTGTTGCCCTTCTTTGGACTCTCACCAGCTCCAGCACATCCCTTCTGAGGACTGGTGACCAGAACTGGATGGAATACTCCAGATGGGGCCTGACCAGAGTTTTATAAAGTGTCAGGATTATAGTTCTATCTCTGGAGTATATCCCCTTTTTATGCATGCAAATATTCTGCTGGCTTTTGTAGCTGCAGCTTGACATTGCATGCTATTGCTCAATCTGTCATCTACTAGGACCCCCAGATCCTTCTCCATCCTTGATTCCCCCCAGTGGTTCTCCCCCAGTGAGTAGTTTGCATTTATGTTTTTTGCCCCCAAGTGCATTACTTTACATTTCTCCACATTAATCCTCTTTTGCCATTCGTCTGCCCACCAGTGTTGCCAACCTCCCGCAGCGTTTTTTACTGGCAAAACATGGAAAATTTACTGGCAAAGCACATTTTTTACTGGCAACCTGAAAAATAACTGAACTCCTATTAAAAACTAAGACAATTGATATTTAAACACAACATGGAAACACTGACAATACCAATATCAAGTAGTTTGCCCAGTTTACACTTAAAAAGTCAGCACAGCATGACAAATTATCAGACCCTGATATTTATAGACAGTTGTAAAAATCACTGATTTTTACAAACTGTCAGTAAATTTACTGGCGGTTGGCAACACTGCTGCCCACTCCATTATTTTGTTCAGGTCATTCTGTAAAATTTCTATATCCTATTGTGAATTTATTGACTTCTCTTTGTGTCTTCCGCAAAAACAGAGATTGAGCTATTTATCTCATCCGCTATATCATTTATGAATAGATTGAATAGAATTGGTCCCAAGACAGAACCTTGGGGTACCCCACTTACCACTCCAGACCAGCCTGAGTACACGTTATTTATCACCACCCTTTGGACACGCCCCTCTAACCAGTTTTTTACCCAAAAACAAACCTTATTGTTGATGCCTGCAGATCTCAGCTTGTAAATTAGGTGTTTATGGGGGACTTTATCAAATGCTTTTGCAAAATCCAGATACACTAAATCCACAGGCCTCCCCCTATCTAGGTGTCAGCTCACTCCCTCGTAGAACATTAGCAGATTGGTCTGGCAGGAACAACTTCTCATAAACCCATGCTGATAACTACAGTGGAACCTCGGATTGCGAGTAATGCGGTTAACGAGCGTTTCGCAATACGAGCAGTTTTTTTTAAAAAAATTAAGACTCGATTTTCGAGCGCTGTCTCGTAAAATGAGCAGGATTAAGCCTCTGTGCATGCAATACCATATGTGGCCAGAGGTGTTGGTGAGGCTCAGAGACGCTCGGAAGCACTTGGAAAAATTCAGAAATATTTGGAAATACCGAAAGCGTCAACAGTTCCCGAGCATTTCCGAATGTTTACGGGCGTCTCCGAGCCTCACCAGCGCCCCCACACCTCTGGCCACATACGGTATTGCATACACCAGTGCCCCCGCATCTCGGGCCACATTCAGTACTGCATAGACAAGCAGTCACTGTGGAAGGAATTATCTGAGTTTCCATTGTTTCCTATGGGGAAACTTGCTTTGATATATGAGTGATTTGGATTACAAGCATTCTCCTGAAACAGATTATGCTCGTAATCTGAGGTTCCACTGTACTTATGATATTTTTTTCCTCAGTAAATTTTTGCATATAGTCCTTTATCATCCCCTCCAATAATTTACCCACTATTGATGTTAGGCTGACTGGCCTGTAGTTTCCAGGAATATGTTTTTGCCCTTTTTTGAATATTGGTACCACATTGGCTTTTCTCCAATCAGCTGGTACCACTCCTATCATGCTGTCCGCAAAGATTAGGAACAATAGTCTGGCTATAACCTGACTGAGTTCTCTGAGGACACTCGGGTGTAAGCCATCTGGTCCTGGTGATTTATTTGTATTAATTTTTTTGAGTCTTTTCTTGTCACTAACAGTACAGTCGCGGTCGGAAAACCCATCCTTTTCCTGCATAAAAACGCAGGGTTACTAGATCCAAGACTGAACAAAGCTGATCTGGTCTTTGTCCAGCCGGTGGATGTGACGGCTGGTCGTTCGGGCCTCCCGGTAGGATGGGAGACCTGGGCAGAGCGGCGGAAGGTGGCGGTAGGGAGGGGACGTCCCCTTCCACTGCTTGTAATAACAGCCGAGCAGCTACTGAGCCTCATCAGTTGTCATTACAAGGAAGCTGACCGTCCGCTCTAAAGAACGGTACCGGGTGATGCCTGCAGTTGCATGCACCACCCCGGTACAACCCCTTAAAACAATATCAGCAACATCGGTAAGTTTGTGACTGATACTGATGCTTCAAAAAAAGTGAATATGGGCCACCGATAAACGGTCGACACCCTACTAAGCATCCCAACTCTTACCCCCTGAACCATAAACCCCCCCCCCCCCAAGTCTTATCTTGTAGTTTTCAATGAACTATGAGTGCACTGATCAGCACACTCATAGTCCATTTACCTTTTCTGCAGCTCAGTAACTAAAAGCTGTTACAGAGGTATGGACAGAGAGCTGTAGGAGCTGGATTGTGGCTGCAATACTTTGCTGGATTCTGTGTTTTAAATAGTAAATATGTGCATGTATTTTTTTTTCCTAAAAGAAAACCTAACTGGGGTGCAGGGGGATAGGCAGGGGTTTTTAACCTTATTTACTGTCTGTGTTTTCAGTCATCTCTCAGGTGTGCTGTCCTGGAAGATTTCCTAGAAACACTGTTACCGGTAAGTGTAACTGGTATTTATTCTTCACACACAATGGGGAAGTAATCTCCCACTGTGTACGCTGCGTTCCATACGGCTATGCAGCATTACAGAAGGAGCTTCCGTTTACCAATGTGATCAAGTAAACAGCGCTGGGTGGTAGGCTTGGCCACTATCTGACCACTGGAGTACAGGACAGTGTGTGTGTCAGCACAACAACCCGTATCTTAGAAGAAGTAGCCGTTTTATGCAAACTGACCACACCAACATGGATCTGATTCCATGCTTATGTAGCACCCCCATATTGAATAGGTGCTTTTTGTGATAGACTTTTGCTAGGAGAGGCAAATTTAGTCAGGCCTGACTGTTGTACAGGTTTGAATGTTTTGATTTGGGCAGGGAAGTGGCCCAGGAAGAGCTGGAGATTGCAGGAAGGAACACCCCTTGGTTACTCCTCCCCCTTGCTTCCAGAAGGCTCTGGAAAAAGGGATGGAAGAGGGGGTATAACTTTCTGAAGTATGTTAAGGAGCCCTGACCAATCCCCAACCTGGATTGGCAGGGGGCAGGCCTCCTTAAATACTGTGGTCTGCCCAGCTGGGGGGAGGAGAGTGTCAGGTGGAAGTATGGAGATGTATCAGAGGTTGCTGAGGCCTCACCGGGGAGGGAGCCACCAGTCGGGGGGGGGGTGACCTTGAGGCCTGGTGGCTCAGGTGCAGCCAGGAATGGAATGAGATCCTGGAGTAGCACAAGGGAGCAGGAGAGCAACAGAGAGGCTACAGGAAAGACTCTTTAAAGGATCCACTGGTATGGAGAGTGACAGACCTTGGGAGCTGTAGAAGAGGACTGGAGCAGGCTGGGAGGAGAGAGTGGACAGTCTGTGGAAGGTGAAGGAGCCAGTCAGGGGAGCGGTGTCACTGGACAGTGAGGTAGGACGGAGTGGCCTGGAAGAGGATGGGCTGGGAGCAGTAGTCCATCAAGACCCGGCTAGCACATTTGTACTTAGCTACACTATGAGGGCCCATGGTCTTACAATCGAGGACCCATGGCCCTTGTCAGTGACGGGCGGTCCGGAGGTCCTGCCTACAAGGAAGTGCAGGCCTAACCAGGTGCTACCAAGGGTGGAGGAAGACGTAACTGAGGCTTGATAAATTTCCCTTCAGGCCTAACAGTAAGGAAGCAAGTGTTGTGCAGGAGAGAAGTGAAGGAGTGTAATGGTCAGCAAGTATTGGTGCTGGAGGAAGAAGGAGTGTATATACTGTGGTGTATATAACATGGTCCTGTTTCTTGATCTTTGGTCATCCCACAGTCGTCCCTACCCTATCCAAGTTTAACCCCTCAATAAAACAACAAAAACAAAGTACCGGCCTGTTCAGTGACTACGGATGCACAGAAATGTGTGTGATTGAGGGCAGAGAGACAGGTGAACCACAACTACCAGCCACCCCTAAGGGGGCCATTGGCTACACTTATTATGGTCAGAATGAAAGCTAGAGAAGGGAAACTTGCAGAATTATAGTAAAATGAAAAAGTGAAATATGCACCCCTCAATACAGCGCTACAATATCTGTATAGACATCACAGAAAATGATAATATATTAACCCCTTGCCGACCGCCGATCGGCAATTGACGGCGGCAAGGTGGCTCGTGAGCGCAAATCGCCGTCATATGATGGCGGCCGCGCTCACGAGCCTAGTGAGCGCGCGCGCGCCGCCGGAGGCGTACCCACGCGCTCACTGTGTTCGGGGAGGGCCAGGGAGCGGGTGCGGCGGCTTCGATTGCCGCCGGCTACCCGCGATGCCCCCCCCGAGCGGAGGAACGGAGGTCCGTGTATGTAAACAAGGACCTCCGCTCTGTGTGAAGGGGGAAGGGCTGTGATCACAGCCATCCTGTATACGAAGGCTGTGACCACTTCCCTTCCCCAGATAGTGCAGTCCCCCTACAGTTAGAACACGCCCAGGGAACATAGTTAACCCTTAGAGCGCCCCCTGCAGGTTAACCCCTTCACTGCCAATGGCATTTACACAGTAATCAGTGCATTTTTATAGCACTGATCGCTGTATAAATGCCAATGGTCCCAAAAAAGTGTCAAAATAGTCCGACATGTCCGCTGAAATATCGCAGTACCGCTAAAAATCGCAGATCGCCGCCATTACTAGTAAAAAAAAATAAAAAAAACCCCAAAAATGAATTCTCATCATCCGTAAACGCGACCACTTTTGCGCAAACCAATCAATAAACGCCGATTGTGATTTTTTTTTATCGCAAATATGAGGAAGAATATAAATCGGCCAAAAATGGTGAAAAAAATGTTTTTATATATTTTTTTTTTGATTTGTATTCTAGCAAAAAGTAAGAAATTTGGGTTTTTTTGCAAAATTGTCGCTCTTCTTTTGTTTATAGCGGCGATCAGAAATGACGCAGAGGTGATCAAATACCACCAAAAGAAAGCTCTATTTGTGGGAAAAAAAGGACGCAAGTTTCGTTTGGGTACAACACGCACGACCGCGCAATTGTCAGTTAAAGCGACGCAGTGCCGAATCGCAAAAAGGGCTCCGGTCCTAAAGCAGGAAATCCTTCCGGGGCTGAAGTGGTTAAAGGAAACAAAAAAACACTTCAAGACCGCCCACCGCATATATACTGCGGCAGGATAGCTCTATTGCACGAAATAACGTACCTGTACGTTGTTTCGTGCACTAGATAATGTGGGCGCGTGCACAATGGCTGCAGAGGGGAGGAGTCAATCTGCGAGTCCAGCGGACCCGATGTCTGCTGGCCACCTGCGATCGCTCCACAGAGAGGCAGAATGGCGAACAAGAGATCTTCTGTTCCTAGTAATCAGGAACAGCGATCTCTGTTTACTTCCTGTCAGTCCATCCCCCACACAGTTAGAAAACACTTGCAGGGAACACATTTAACCCTTTGAGTGCCCCTAATGTTAACCCCTTCCCTGCCCATATCATTTATACAGTGATCAGTGCATTTTTTTTAGCAAACTGTATATAACTGTATTGATGTCATTGCTCCCCAAAAAGTGTCACTTAGGGGTTGATTTACTAAAGCTGGAGAGTGAAAAATCTGGTGCAGCTGTGCATGCTAGCCAATCAGCTTCTAACTTCAGCTTCTTCAATCAAGCTTTGATAATAAAACCTTGAAGCTGATTGGTTTCTGTGTGGAGCTGCACCAAATTTTGCACTTTCAAGCTTTAGTAAATCAACCCGTCAGATTTGTCCCCCGCAATGTCGCAGTCCTGCTAAAAATCGCTGATCACCGCCATTACCAGTAAAAACAATAACTTTTGCGCAAACCAATCAATATACGCTTATTGGGATTTTACCAAAAATATGTAGAAGAATATATATTGGCCTAAATTGATGAATATTTTTTTTTTTTTTACATTTTTTTGGGATCTGTATTATAGCAGAAAGTAAAAAATATTGTTTTTTTTTAATTGTTTTTTGTTTATAGCGCAACAAATAAAACCACAGAGGTGATCAAATACCAACAAAAGAAAGCTCTATTTGTGGGGAAAAATAGGATGCCAAATTTTTTTGGGTACATCGTCACACGCCCGCGCAATTGTCAGTTAAAGTAACTCAGTGCCGTATTGCAAAAAATGGTTTGGTCATTAAGGGGATAAAACCTTCCGGGGCTGAAGTGGTTAAACCATCAATATCTATCTCTAAAAAAAGTTCTAAAACATGTGTAATTCAATCCTTCTTTTGTATAGAGTTCATCCATAAACCGCTGTGCCTCTTTGTATAAACAGCATAAAACATAAATTCAGTGCAGATCAATGTGTCCCTTTGCCAATTCAAATGGACGCCCACTTATCAGATAATAATCCCTCTCTTTGAACAAAGATGGGGGAAAAGTGCTTTGAACTCCTGTTATTCAGTAAAGATGCTTCTCTTATCCTATCAGATCTCCCCCTCCCCTCTTTTTTATAGCCTTCATATCATGAGGACATGGAAAATAAAACAATACGTAGCATACTACTGCTAGATCGGGTATTTGTGTATCAAAAAGCAAATATACTAACAAACCTATATCTGAGGCTGGATTCACACCTGTCCGGTGCCTGTGAGAAGGACAGAAACTGCTGTTCAGCGTCTCCTGTCCGATCTCACAGCACATTGGATGACAGGGGAGGTGCAGTGAGGAGGGGGAAAGATCCCTGTTCAATGTGGAACACATCTCCTAATTACCAAGAACAAATATACCCCCTAGGTGGGACTTTAAATCGATAACTCCACCACATATATAAAATATAGTAATTTATTGTTTCTTTTTTAAAGGGTTCAAATATATAAAAAAGGCTATGTCCTCTAAATAGGGAGGACAGGTATACAGATAATACAAACTGTTTTTATAAAGATATCATTCAGTCCACCAGATATGGATCCACTTGTGCTGCAGTGAGAGGTTAGGAGATGGATTTGTTCCGTTGTCCCAGGATGGAATTCAACGTATACGTTTCGGGTCCAAAAGTCCTTCATCAGGGGTATTTTGTAGCAAAAAGAGAAAAAGCAGCACCGGGGAATATTTGTATTTGAGAGAAAATTGTGTTTCTACTAAGAAAAAGAGAAATCATAATACTGATGAAGGGCTTCTTTTGGACCCGAAACGTATACGTAGGGTATTGAATTCCGTCCTGGGACAACGGAACCGATACCTCTCCTAACCTCTCACTGCTGCACAAGTGGATGCACATCTGGTGGACTGTATGATATTTGTATAGAAACAAATTGTATTATCTGTATACCCGTCCCCCCTATTAACCTTTTTTATATATTTGAACCTGTTAAAAAAGAAACAAGAAACTTCTATATTTTATGTATGTGGTAGAGTTATCTATTTAAAGTCCCACCTAGGGGGTATATTTGTTCTTGGTTACTACACTATTTTGGGATGCGATAACTACCACCTGCCCTATTGACTATGGAACCTCTACTCATACATCTCCTAATTAGATGCGTTCCCATTGAACAAAATGGGGCTGGAATTCACACCGCACTGCACAGAAAATGCACACATTTCTGTGTAATTCGGAGTGCAAATGCAGCACGCAGATGTGAACTGTACACATTGAAAACAACTTGTTTTCAAGTGTCCTGCAAATTGAATGCGGTGTAAGCCACATTCAATTCTCATAGGTGTGAATCCAGTGGATTACAAAGTATGTGAAGCAGTGTGCAAATCAATATCCTTTCAGTAAAACATGCAAGTGACATACAATTAAGTGCAGTGCCTCCACCAATTATGTTGGACAGCCACTCACCTGCTAATGTTGCTTCTCTTTAGATAGAGCAAAACAGCGCTCTGAATTCCTGTAATCTTGTGCAGCTGCTGGCAGGTCTCTTCTTCCTCCTGTCACTCTACAGTATTCATATCATACGTTAATGGGAAAATAAAACAATACATAGCATATCATTGCTAAAACCTACTGATATTCCGAATGTGGCGTAAGTTAAACGTCCTGTGAACTTTTGTTCAACAAAAGTTACACATGTCAAGTGTAGACGCACGACGTAAACGTGAGGCTTAATGTGTCTTTACACACGTAAAAGACACGTCACGCCACACTTAAGGTCGGGGTAAAACAAGTTACCCTTGCGTAGATTAATCCTCTACATACTCATCTCCAAGGTATCAGTTATCCCGTCCACCATCAATAGCGTAGGGTTTTATCACATCATTGTC
>BLSH010051962.1:915841-935693 GCA_018402905.1 Glandirana rugosa
CTGCATACATCTCCCTCCGCAGCCCTCATTTCCTCCATACTCCAAAAGCTTTCACATCTTACCTACCTGACCTGGCTCTAGCACCGCCTGGCAGTGTAAGCGTCTCTGACTCTCTCACCTGCAGGGAGATCATTGGTTGACATTAGTGATGAGCTGTCGGTTCAAGTCGAACATTGGCTGTTCGGCCGGTCGCCAAATTTACAACATTATGGGGCATTTGCGACAAATTTGTGCGCCCCATAATGCATTCCTAGACCGCGCAAAATGCCGCCCGCTGATTGGCCACAGCATGCACATAACCTGCATGCTTTGGCCAATCACAGCGTGCTCTGCTGTGAAATACATGATTGGCTAAAAGGCAGGGTGGCTTTGGCCAATCATGTCTCAGGGGTGTCCGTCCACGCCCCTCACTATATAAGGCTGCTTGAACAGTGGCCCTGTGTAGTGTGTGAAGGTGGAGACCGGAGGCTGACATTTATCTAGTTTAGTCAGTGGCATGTAGGGTTGCCACATCATCCTTTTAATCCAGGACACATATGAATTACACAGGTTCTGAGGCTAATTCAATGCAGATAATGCATCAAGTGAGTTTAATTACCACCTTAATCAGCCACAGAACTTGTGAAGTTCATATGTGTCCTGGATTAAAGGAATGATGTGGCAACCCTAGTGGCATGTAGGCAGTATAGTATATAGATTTAGTGTAGCGTATATTCTGACTCCGACTGCCTGTATAAGCAGATATAATCACTGCGGACAGTCTTTATCAGATAGCTTGAACTCATCAGACACCGATTCTTCCATAAGCGTAGATTTATTGCAAATAGCAGGTACAGCATACAACAAATGTGGCAGATGGTTGAAAGGTGGTATCTGCAGGTCAAAACATGGTAATGTGTCCAAGGATGCGAGCAGATTGTGTGTGGCCTAAAACAAGAGTTGCCATCTTCTTCCTCATGAGACAGAGAGAGGACACAGGAAAAGGAAGTACATCACAGAGTGACCCAGGAAAAGGAAATTGTCTGAGAAGCTGGGAGGGGCACACTTAGAAAACAGAACAGGACAATGCAATATCCAAAACAACCACAAGATGGCAGTGTAATGACCAACTATGCAAACATTACTAACTATGCATAGCATTATGTTACATAAGTGTAACAGCACAGAGTATATACAGGCAGTGCAGGCAGTGAAGTATATAAATCTAGTGCAGAGTATATACAGTCAGTACAGGCAGTGTAGTATATAGATCTAGTATATACAGGCAGTGTAAGAATATATGTATAGTATATATATATATATATATATATATATATATATATTACACTACATAGACTATATATACAGCTCATTTAGTGTATAGCATATAGAGTCAGTTTAGGCAGTGTAAGAATATATATGTACAATATAGAATGTATATATAATACGCTGCCTTCAGCGTAGACTATATATACAGCTCATTCAGTGTATAGTATATAGAGTCAGTTTAAGTAGTGTAAGAATATATATGTCCCGCCTATAGTATATATACAGTCAGGTCCATAAATATTGGGACATCAACACAATTCTAATCTTTTTAGCTCTATACACCACCACAATGGATTTGAAATGAAATAAACAAGATGTGCTTTAACTGCAGATTTTCAGCTTTAATTTGAGGGTATTTACATCCAAATCAGGTAAACGGTGTAGGAATTACAACAGTTTGTATATGTGCCTCCCACTTTTTAACAGGTTCCCCACCGCGCGCCGTCTTTTCACGGCGGCAGTCGGGGAGCCCTGCGCGAATCGCCGTAAATAAGCGGCGATCCGCATTTGGCCACCAGGGGAGTGTGACCGCGGCTCGTGCGGACCCGATGTCCGCCGGCGCGCCGCGATGAGCGGCTACAGGGAAAGAACGGGGAACCGCCGATGTAAACACGGCGGTTCCCCGCTCTGTCAGTGGGGCATGAAAAAAGATTATAATAGTTGTGGGCCTGACTGTATATTATATACTGTATATATTATAATACGCTGCATTTAATGTAGACTATATACAGCTCATTCAGTGTATAGTATATAGAGTCCGTTCAGGCAGTGTAAGAATATATATGTACCGTATATAGTATATACAGTATCTCACAAAAGTGAGTACACCCCTCACATTTTTGTAAATATTTTATTCTATCTTTTCATGTGACAACACTGAAGAAATTACACTTTGCTACAATGTAAAGTAGTGAGTGTACAGATTGAATAACAGTGTAAATTTGCTGTCCCCTAAAAATAACTCAACACACAGCCATTAATGTCTAAACTGCTGGCAACAAAAGTGAGTACAACACCCCAAGTGAAAATATCCAAATTGGGCCCAAAGTGTCAATATTTTGTGTGGCCACCATTATTTTCCAGCACTGCATTAACCACTTGCCAACCGCTGACCGCAGTCAGACGGCGACAGAGTGGCTCGTTGTCGCAAACCGCCGTCATATGACACACAGTTAGAACACGCCCAGGGAACATAGTTAACCCTTAGAGCGCCCCCTGCAGGTTAACCCCTTCACTGCCAATGGCATTTACACAGTAATCAGTGCAATTTTATAGCACTGATCGCTGTATAAATGCCAGTGGTCCCAAAAAAGTGTCAAAATGGTCCGAAATGTCCGCCCCCAATATCGCAGTACTGCTAAAAACCGCAGATCGCCGTTAAAACCCCAGAAATGAATTCTCATCGTCCGTAAACGCGGCAACTTTTGTGCAAACCAATCAATAAACCCCAATTGCGATTTTTTTTTACCAAAAATATGAGGAAGAATCTAAGTCGGCCAAAACCGATGGAAAAAAATGTGGGTTTTTTTGCAAAATTGTCGCTCTTCTTTTGTTTATAGCGGCGATCAGAAATGACGCAGAGGTGATCAAATACCACCAAAAGAAAGCTCTATTTGTGGGAAAAAAAGGACGCAAATTTTGTTTGGGTACAATGTCGCGTGACTGCGCAATTGTCAGTTAAAGCAACACAGTGCCAAATAGCAAAAAGTGCTCTGGTCCTAAAGTGGGAAATCCTTCCAGGGCTGAAGTGGTTAACCCTCTGGGGCATGAAGTTCACTAGAGCTTCACAGGTTGCCACTGGACTCCTCTTCCACTCCCCCATGACGACATCACAGAGATGGTGGATATTAGAGACCTTGCACTCCTCCACCTTCCATTTGAGGATGCCCAACAGATGCTCAATAAGGTTTAGGTCTGGAGACATGCTTGGCCAGTCCATCACCTTTACCCTCAGCTTCTTTAGTAAGGCAGTGGTCCTCTTGGAGGTGTGTTTGGGGTCGTTATGTTGGAATACTGCGCTGCAGCCCAGTCTCCGAAGGGAGGGGATCCTGCTGTGCTTTAGTATGTCACAGTACATGTTGGCATTCCTGGTTCCCTCAATGAAATGTAGCTCCCCAGTGCTGGCAGCGCTTATGCAGTCCCAGACCACGACACTCCCACCACCATGCTTGACTGTAGGCAAGACACACTTGTCTTCGTACTCCTCACCTGGTTGCCGCCACACATGCTTGACACCATCTGAACCAAATAAGTTTATCTTGGTCTCATCAGACCACAGGACATGGTTCCAGTAATCCATCTCCTTAGTCTGCTTGTCTTCAGCAAACTGTGGGCTTCCTTGTGCATCGTCTTTAGAAGAGGCTTCCTTCTGGGACAACACTCATGCAGACCACTTTGATGCAGTGTGTCTGTGGCATATGGTTTGAGCACTGACAGGCTGACCCCTCATCCCTTCAACCTCTGCAGCAAATTTACACTGTTATTCAATTTGTACACTCACTACTTTATATTGTAGTAAAGTGTCATTTCTTCAGTGTTTTCACATGAAAAGATAGAATATGATATTTACAAAAATGGGAGGGGTGGACTCACTTTTGCAAGATACTGTATATATAATATGCTGCATTTAGTGTAGACTATATATACAACTCATTCAGTGTATAGTATATAGAGTCTGTTCAGGCAGTGTAAGAATATATATATATATATATATATATATACCATATATAGTATATATATATATATATATATATATATATATATATATAATATGCTGCATTTAGTGTATACTATATATACAGCTCATTCAGTGTATAGTATATAGAGTCCGTTCAGGCAGTGTAAGAATATATATATATACCGTATATAGTATATATATTATATAATGCGCTGCATTCAGTGTATATTATATATACAGCTCATTCAGTGTATAGTATATAGAGTCTGATCAGGCAGTGAGGGAGCGTTGCATAGTCCAAAGGGCATAACTAAATATTCGTAGTGAACAAAGCGGGTGCGAAATGCAGTCTTCCACTCATCTCCTTCTCTAATGCGGATGAGATTACATGCTCCCCGCAGGTCAAGTTTAGTAAAGATGGTTGCCGCTCCCAACCTCTGGAATAGCTCCGGGACCAAGGGCAGGGGATACCGGTTTTTAATGGTAATCAGGTTGAGTTCCCGGTAGTCTATGCATGGTCTCAGTGAATGGTCCTTCTTTTCAACAAAGAAAATACCAGCCCCTGCAGGAGACATAGAGGGTTGGATGAACCCCTTTTCCAAGTTGTCATCGAGGTAGGCCTTGAGGGTCGCTAGTTCTGTTTCCGAGAGAGGGTAAATCCTTCCGAAGGGTACTTCAGCCCCCAGCAAGAGCTCAATGGTGCAGTCGTAGGGTCTGTGAGGAGGTAGTTCGTCAGCCCCTTTTTTGCTGAAGACATCCAGAAATGGATGGTAGGCAGGTGGAAGTAGTAGACAGAGGTCTGCTTCGGCATCGTAGTCCAGGCAGAGTAATGGGGGTATTGCTTCTCCTTCAGACTTTAAGCAGTGCTGCCGGCAGTAAGATGACGTGAACTGGATGGCCCCTGTGGACTGATCAATGCTGGGGTTGTGTGCCTGAAGCCAGGGCAGACCCAAGTTGATGGGACAGAGGGGAGAAGCGATGGCATCTAGCCGTAAGAGTTCCTGATGACCATCCAGTGTTGTGGACGGAAGGGGACGGTCTCGGGGGTGACAGTTCCTGATCTGATATGAGACCCATCAGCCAGCCGGATGACCATCTTGTGGGACTTCAGCTGTAATGGAATGCGGTGCAGAGCTGCAAAATCCTGGTCAACAAAACAGCTGCACGCTCTGGAGTCAGTAATGGCTGGAACACTGATATAGAGGAGAAGAGTAAAGTGAGAGGTTTGGCTTGGTAAGCTGGGTAAACCACTCTGGATAGCTGGAGAACACGTACCGCTCTTGGCGGGGCACACTCTGACCACATGGCCTGGTTTGTCACAGTACAGAAACAAATTCACGGAGAAGCGTTATTGCCTTTCCTCTGCGGGGAGTGACGGGCGCAGGAGCCCGATCTGCATGGGCTTGGAGGAGTCCTGGGGAGAGGAGGAGGAGTTCACTGGGCTGAGCATAGCTGGACTCGGGTAACTGGGGACCCGTGGGAGCATCCAGGTGGGGCGAAACTGCCCTGACGACCTTTCTTCGCGGCGCTCTCTGAGACTCCGTTCGATTGAGATGGCCAGGTTGATCAGTGCATCTAAGGTCTAGGGCACCCCCACTCATGCCAGCTCGTCCTTTAGGGGTTTGGACAATCCCATCCAAAATTGGAAGCACAGAGTGGCACTGTTCCAGGCTGTGTCTGCGCTCCAGCGCCTGAATTCCGAAACATAGTCCTCCACTGAGCAGCGGCCCTGCTGGAGTGCATGCAGGGCGGCCTCCGCTGAAGCAGCTTGGTGGGGGTCCTCATAGAGTTGTGCCATGGCTTGAAAGAATGAGACCAATGTGGCGACCTCCGGAGCATTCTGCTCCCATAGCCTATGGGCCCATGACTGGGGGTCACCCTGCAGCAGGGAGATGATTTGCCCCACCTTAGTGGCTTTGAGGGAGAAGGTGCATGGCTGGAGGCTGAAGTAGAGCTCACACGCATTCCGAAAGGCCCGGAACTTGCGTCAATCCCCTGCGAACTTGTCGGGCAGCGGGACCTTGGGCTCTGCGGGCTGCGGATGGGAAAGCTCCAGAAGCTGGGGGAGCTGAGAGCTCTTGTACCCGTTCCTCCAACCGGGTATAGCCATCTTGCAGATTCTTTACTGCCTGTGTGAGACCAGCAAGGTGAGCACACAGATCGTCCATGGGAGAGCGGGTTCCCTGCGCAGACCCGGTCATGGCTGTCCGTTACTGTCACGATCCTAGTGGTTGAGTCTGGCTTGTGCAGGGAACAACCGCTCTTGGGCATCCGATTCAGGGACCCCTGGTAGGGCAGACAGGAAGTCCAAGAGTGCGGGATGGCACGAGGGCTGAATGGTCACTGATGGAGATGTGATGCTCCAGGTGGTCATGCAGATCAGAAAGGTGGTCGTGCAGGCCGGGTCGGCAACTGGCTGGCTGTGCGGTACAAGGGGTCAGGCAAGAGAGTGGTCAAGTCCAAGCAAGGTTCGTTAACAGGCTGGCAACAGAGGTACAGAGGGGTCAGACAATCGGATGGTCGGCGGTGCAGGCAGATAATCAGCAGGTCAGGACAAGCCGGGTCGGATCAGAAAGCAGGAAGCAACACAGGAAACAGGAACAGAGCTGGGGCTCACAGGTACTCAGACGCTGTCGAACGGACAGCACTGGCTGCAGGGTGTAGTCCACTTAAATAGGCTTGCTTGGCGCCAACGGCGCGCGCACGGTAACGCGCACAGGTGCGCCAAACGTCCGGAAATGGCTATTTTTCCTAACAGAAACTGTGAGGGTTTACAGTGTTCTGCCACCACCAACACCCAAGGCCCAATTTTTCTGCATCTGTTTGACTGTCCCAATATCCTACTGTCCCAGTAGGATATTGTTCACACTATATGTTGCAGTCAGTCTAGTATATTTAACACAGTGTATTGAAGTGGTTAAGGGCGGAGAGACACAGTGGTGTAGTGGTTAGCACTTTCGCCTAGCAGAAAAAAGATCACTGGTTTGAATCACAACCATGACACTACCTGCCTGGAGTTTGCATGTTCTCCCTGTGCCTGCGTGGGTTTCCTCCAGGTACTCCGGTTTCCTCCCACACTCAAAAGACATGCTGGTAGGTTAATTGGATCCTGTCTAAATTGACACTAGTAGCTATATGCCCCCCAGGCACGATATTTAAAGGAATATTTTTTTTTTCACATTAATCATTATTATAATCACTGCTCCTGAAAAAACAATCTTTTTAAAAACTTTTTTTGCCATTGATACAGGTCCCCTAGGACAGTACCTGTGTCACCATACACTTTTTATGGCAGTAAAAAGGTTCATACCTAGTTGGCATCTGTGCACCCGGGCATGGGATCACAGTGCAGCTTACTACATGATGTATACTCCCACACTGCACCTGCATCTCTCTTGTCCCCGCTGTGAGTGCGGGGGGGCAGTGATCTGTAAGAGCCGCCAAAAGTGTTTACAAGTGCAAAAAAGCCCTGTCAGGCGGCATGACAGTGATCTACTGATCCCTGTAATTGGGATCAGTTGGATCTGTCATGCGCCTGGCAGCCCAGCCCCCACACAGTTAGAACACGCTGAGGGAACACCATTAACCCCTTGATTGTCCACTGCAGGTTAACCCCTTCCCTGCCAGTGACATTTATACAGTAATCAGTGGCTATTTTTAGATCTGATCGCTGTATAAATGTCAATGGTCCCAAAAAAGTGTCAAAAGTGTCCAATATGTCACCGCAATATCGAAGTTCCGATAAAAAAGGCAGATCGCCTCCATTACCAGTAAAAAAAAAAATAATAAAACCCCATAAATCAATTCTCATGGTTTGTAGACACAATGACGTTTGTGTGAACCAATCAATAAACGCTTTGCAATTTTATTTACCAAAAATATGTAGAATACATTTTGGCCTAAACTGATGAATACATTTGTTTTTTTATATATATTTTTTGGACATGTATTATATTGTATTATAGCAAATACGTGTATTGTTTTATATTGTATTATATTATATGTATTGTATTATATTGTATTATAGCAAAAAAGTAAAAAATATTGTTTGTTTTTTCAAAATTGTTGCTGTCTTTTTGTTTATAGCGCAAAAAATAAAAAACGCAGAGGTGATCAAATATCACCAAAAGAAAGCTCTATTTGTGGGAAAAAAGGACATCAATTTTGTTTAGGTACAACGTCGCATGACCGCGCAATTGACAGTTAAAGCAACGCAGTGCCGAATCACGAAAAGTGCTCTGGGCAGGAAGGGGGTAAATCCTTCCGGGGGTTAAAGTGGTTAAAGGAACTGAGATGCTGGGTTGCCGTGGTTATGCTAGCTATTCCAAGCCTAGATGTAATGATGCTGTTGTGTGCAGAGCAGACTTTTGGCTGATTTACCTGGGATCTGCTGCATCCCTGAGAATCCTGATCTGCTTATCTGTCACCAGCGCTGCCTGTTGTACTTCATTGCTCCAGGGAATGCAGTGTTTGCAGGCAGTTATTTGAAGATTCTCTGAGCTGTCACTCCAACCCCTTGGTGAAACCGACTGAAAGAGCATACATGGGGAAATTCATGTTAAAAGTTCTGGGTTTTAGATGTTTGAAGGGGATCCTCCAAATACAACAATGCTGCACATGTTTTAAAAAGTAATAAAGGTACGCTTCACCCATATATGAATCTTGTATTTAAAGTAATACTATCATCAAAAAATAAAATGAAGGCACCCTGTAAAAGAAGAATATAAATAGATTTCATGCAGACAGAAAGTTAAATTTGCTCCATTTTAGAGTGTGTTAATCAGACACTTTTGCATGTGTCAGACAGCAACCCCCATTTGTCAGCCTGGCTCCTCCTGCAGGTTGCATGGTCCCTACTGGGTTCTGTAGTGACAGTACTTGGCAGGAGGAACCACAGTTTTAAGCAGGGGACAGCCTATCCAACACATCTAGAATTGTTAATTGGTAGCTGCGACCAGAGATTTTCACTGCCCACCCACTAGACAGGTATTACTATTTGGCGATTCATCGATGTTAACAATTCAATGTACCTTGTAAGAAGGAATGGGCCGAACAACCCCCCGGTTCAGTTTGCACCAGAACATACGAACAGGCAATAAATTCATGCTAACATGTGAACTCTATTAAAGTCTATGGGACACAAACATGAAAGATCAAAAGTGCTCATTTTAAAGGCTTATATGCAAGTTATTGCCATAAAAAGTGTATGGGGACCTGGGCACTGCCCTAGAGGACATGTATCAATGCAAAAAAAGTTTTTAAAACAATTGATTTTTCAGGAGCAGTGATTTTAATAATGCTTAAAGTGAAACAATTAAATTGAAATATTCCTTTAAATATCGTGCCACGGGGATCCCCTTAGTCTGCCTGTAAAGTGGCGCATCGGTGTAATGTTTAGAACAGTGCCGCAGCAAAATGACATTTCTAAAGGTAAAATGACATTTAAACTTGCTTGCAGTTGTAATGTATTGCCAGCTCCCGGCAATATAGATGAAAAATCAATGAAACAAATTGCATGGGGTCTGGTATGGATTTTAAGGGGAACTCCACGCCAAAATTAAAAAAAAATTGACACGGGGTCCTCCCCAAAATCTATACCATACCATATCCAAGCATGCAACCTGGCAGGAACAGGATAGGGGGGAGAGACTAGTAAGTGCCCTCCCCCCTCCTGAACCATACCAGGCTACATGCCCTCAACATGGGTTGGTGGGTGCTCTGCGCCCCCTACCCCAAAGCACCTTTTCCCTATGTTAATAGGGACAGAATTCTCTTCCCGACAACCCTGGGCTGTGGTTGTCGGGGTCTGGAAGCCCCCATACCCCGCCCCCCCAAGTAAATGGGTATCGGGTACCCATTCACCAAAAAAAGTGTCAAAAAAGTAGAAACGACAGGAGACAGTTTGGGACAAGTCCTTTATCCATCTTCAATTACGAGAACGCTGGACCCGAAAAAAAAAAAAATGAAAGACGCATCCGCCTCTTTCAGAGGCGTCTCGCCAAATGGGCTGTCTTCAGTTTGTCAGCTCTTATATAGGCAAGGCTGGGGCCACCGGGGCCGTAAATGGATGACCCCACACCCCTCTGATATTACATGATATCACATGACATCAGAAGGGGGTAGGGTCACCAGATGGCCCGCCCTTGCCTTTATAAGAGCTGTCAAACTGAATACAGCCCATTTGGTGAGCCACCTCTGAAAGAGGCGAATGCGTCTTTCATTTTTTTTATTTTTCGGTCCGTTGGCGCTGTGATTAACGTGGATTACATTGCGAGACACCTTTTTTTTTTTAAAATAAAGGACTTGTCCCAAACTGTCTCATGTCATTTTTACTTTTTTGACACTTTTTTGGTGAATGGGTAGGGGTACAATATACCCGATACCTATTCACATGGGGGGGTGCTGGGATCTGGGGACCCCCTTTTTAAAGGGGGATTCCAGATTCTGATAAGCCCCCTGCCCGCAGACCCTGACAACCACCCAGGGCATATGACCTGGTATGGTTCAGGAGGGGGGGCGCTCGCTCGTCCCCCCTATCCTGACCTGCCAGGTTGCATGCTTGGATAAGGGTCTGGTATGGATCTTGGGGGGACCCCCACACCGTTTTATTTTTACATTTTGGCGTGGGGTTCCCCTTAAAACCCATACCAGACCTGAAGGGTCTGGTTTGGATTTTGGGGGGACCCCCACACCATTTTTTAAAGAAATTCGGCATGAGGTTCCCCTTACAATCCTTACCAGACCTGAAGGGCCTGGTATGGATTTTCGGGGGACCCCATGCCAATTTTTAAAAAAATGTTGGCGTGAAGTTCACCTTAAAATCAATGCCAGACCCTTATCCGAGCATGAAACCTGGCATGCACTGTCTATGTAGTCTACACTGAATGCAGAGTATATAAATATATATATATATATATATATATATATATATATATATATATATATTACACTGTGCGTATGTGTGTGTATATATAGATAGATAGATAGATAGATAGATAGATAGATAGATAGATAGATAGATAGATAGATAGATAGACAGATAGATAGATAGAGAAAAAGGAATACGAATCCAGGATTGCTGCACGTGAAATGTAATCAAAAATAGAAAATATATACAAACAAACAGATTCCATGCATATTTAAATCTGTTATTACCGGGTTTAGTACTTAATATCAACTTTAATAAAGAGAATATACTCTTTCTGGATGTCAATGTGACGTTGGAAGAGGGTATACTGAAAAGTGATCTGTATCTTAAACCGATTGATCGAAATCAATTATTGCATCAACAGAGTTTCCATCCACCAGGTGTTTTTAAATCAGTACCAAAAAGTAAATTTTCCCGTATATAAGGAGAATAGTTAGTGATCCCATAAAGAGAGAACATCGTTTAGATGAGATAAAAAATAAATTAATAAAGAGAGGATACATCAGAAATAAACCAAGGGAGGTAGAAAATAAAAGAAACTACCATTTGTAACACAATTACAGGTGATTTTACTCTTTTTCAATAAATAGTTGTTAAAACGACATTACACTATGTGGCGACTTTCTGTTTTCATATGATCCCTCTGCTGGAGTCTCATTTGCTGTTTGAGGAGCCGTGCCTGGGGACTAGCATCTGAAGGGTTCAGTGCTTTTGAAAGCACAAAAGACGCACAAGCTGAGCATGAGAGTGCCCAGCATGTTTATTTGGTAAGAATCCATTTTTTGGGGGGGTCCGAGCACACTTAACCAACACGAGGTGGATGGTGGTGGATACTGCAAGGAGAGGGTGTCGTCCGCATGCAACAGCTGATGATTAATTACTTCCCACTTTTGCATGGAAGTTCACACATCACTCTAGTGTGGGACTCTTTAAGTGGACTGTTTGATACATTCTGACATTCTGTGTATTCCATTTATTGGTTTAATGATTATATTTAGGTTCAAGCGCTGCTTTCTTCTGTGAAGATTTTCTGATTTATACGATTTATGGTTATTGAGGCTATTGTGCATTACAGACAAGGGGGAGATAGGGAAGCTAAATTAAAGAAAAGAGAGGTCTATTGGATTAACCGTTTGGACACTTTGTTTCCTAAGGGGTTAAACAGGGACTTCAATTTACATCAGTTTCTTTGAGCGCTTTAAGGGACTTATGCTGATAAGGGTTCTATTGTAATAATCTTTGTGGATATTTTTCTACATATTTTTTCTACATATTTTTATATATATTAGATTTTTTCCCTTTAGAGAACATAGCATTCATTGTATTTTTTTGTATATATTTTTATGACAGGATGAAAGAATGAAATGCCTTCATGTGATAAGTGGGAGATTTGATCCGTAGGATCATTCTGTGTATAGACTACAAGAAGGATAATGAGAAACTTCATGTAGAGATAGTTTAATTAATTGTTTGATTAATTCCTCATGTGAGATATATATATATATATGTATGTATATATATATATATATATATACAATGGGTACGGAAAGTATTCAGACCCCCTTACATTTTTCACTCTGTTATATTGCAGCCATTTGCTAAAATCATTTAAGTTCATTTTTTTCCCTCATTAATGTACACACAGGACCCCATAATGACAGAAAAACACAGAATTGTTGACATTTTTGCAGATTTATTAAAAAAGAAAAACTGAAATATCACATGGTCCTAAGTATTCAGACCCTTTGCTCAGTATTTAGTGGAAGCACCCTTTTGATGTAATACAGCCGTGAGTCTTTTTGGGAAAGATGCAACAAGTTTTTCACACCTGGATTTGGGGATCCTCTGCCATTCCTCCTTGCAGATCCTCTCCAGTCCTGTCAGGTCGGATGGTAAACGTTGGTGGACATCCATTTTTAGGTCTCTCCAGAGATGCTCAATTGGGTTTAAGTCAGGGCTCTGGCTGGGCCATTCAAGAACAGTCATGGCGTTGTTGTGAAGCCACTCCTTTGTTATTTTAGCTGTGTGCTTAGGGTCATTGTCTTATTGGAAGGTAAACCTTCGGCCCAGTCTAAGGTCCTAAGCACTCTGGAGAAGGTTTTCGTCCAGGATACCCCTGTTCTTGGCCGCATTCATCTTTCCCTCAGTTGCAACCAGTCATCCTTTGCCTGCAGCTGAAAAACACCCCCACAGCATGATGCTGCCACCACCATGCTTCACTGTTGGGACTATATTGGACAGGTGATGAGCAGTGCCTGGTTTTCTCCACACATACCGCTTATAATTAAAGTCAAAAAGTTCTATCTTGGTTTCATCAGACCAGAGAATCTTATTTCTCACCATCTTGGAGTCCTTCAGGTGTTTTTTAGCAAACTCCATGTGGGCTTTCATGTGACTTGCACTGAGAAGAGGTTTCCGTCGGGCCACTGTGCCATAAAGCCCCGACTGGTGGAGGGCTGCAGTGGTGGTTGACTTTCTACAACTTTCTCCCATCTCCCGACTGCATCTCTGGAGCTCAGCCACAGTGATATTTGTGTTCTTCTTTACCTCTCTCACCAAGACTCTTCTCCCCCGATAGCTCAGTTTGGCCGGATGGCCAGCTCTAGGAAGGGTTCTGGTGGTCCCAAAGGTCTTCCATTTAAGGATTATGGAGGCCACTGTGCTCTTAGGAACCTTAAGTGCAGCAGAATTTTTTTTGTAACCTTGGCCAGATCTGTGCCTTGCTACAATTCTGTTTTTGAGCTCTTCAGGCAGTTCCTTTGACCTCATGATTCTCATTTGCTCTGACATGCACTGTGAGCTGTAATGTCTTCTATAGACAGGTGTGTGGCTTTCCTAATCAAGTCCAATCAGTATAATCAAACACAGTTGGACTCAATTGAAGGTGTAGAACCATCTCAAGGATGATCAGAAGAAATGGACAGCACCTGAGTTAAATATATGAGTGTCACAGCAAAGGGTCTGAATACTTAGGACCATGTGATATTTCAGTTTTTCTTTTTTAATAAATCCACAAAAATGTCAACAATTCTGTGTTTTTCTGTCAATATGGGGTGCTGTGTGTACATTAATGAGGAAAATAAATGAACTTAAATGATTTTATCAAATGGCTGCAATATAGCAAAGAGTGAAAAATTTAAGGGGGTCTGAATACTTTCCGTATCCACTGTGTATATATATATATATATATATATATATACACTCTAACTGCCTGCACGCCACTAACTAACCTGCCTAATCTAGCTCAACTTCTCTCGATCTCCGTTATTACACTATATACGGCTACCGTGTAGGCAGCCTTATATAGTGTGGGGAGTGGACTTAGCCCCCTCAGCCATGATTGCCCAAAGGCACCCTGACTTTGGCCAATCATGGCTCTCACAGCAGAGCGAACTGTGATTGGCCAAAGCATGCAGGTCAGGTGCATGCTTTGGCCAATCAGCAGCTGTCAATGCACTGCGATCTCACAGTGCATTATGGGGCGATCTGCAGTGGGCGCCCCATAATGTTCGCTATTTGGCTAACGCCCAATGTTTAAGTGGAGCTTACGTTCAACTTGAACATTGGGCCCATCCCTACACGTAAGTCAGTGTGAAATAACATGGAAACTGAATAAAAATTTTAGCCAGTATGGGAACAACCCTAAATAAATGTTATAAAACTATCATACTATTTATGAAGACTATGCAGTTGCACAAGGAAGCTTTTGGGATTTAGTGACCCATTTACTAAAGATTTTGGTACTGCTGGTGCTGGGACCCCCTCTCACTGTCACATAGACCTGAACTCTGCTCTATTATAGGACAGACGCGGAGTGGGTGACTATCTTCCTGATGCCCCAATCATGCTCGTGATTTATATCATCTAAGTGATGTTGGCCAGTGAATATCTCCTATATTTCTTGCTTGACCAACACATGCAGAATGCTTCTCCCATTTCCTCTTGATGGTCTTTGGACTAGAAGGAAAGGTTTTTAACTGTCTGAGTATAGTTGCATGTTATAGACTGTAGGTTAATTTGCAGCATTGCAAAAGCTGAATCTTGCCTGTATCTATTAGTTTATGAAGTATATACAATAAGTGTTTGTACTCATATTAGTAATGCATCGGGGGAACCTTATAAGGGCAGTTGAATGTTATGGGTCTAGTCAGTTTTCTATCAGCTTTTTATTACCAGCTATTCTCAACCAGGGTTCCTTTACGAGATTAATAGGGGTTCCTTAGGCTGTGGTTGACTTCTGAGCGGGTACAACACCACTTGCTAGAACCAGTGGCATAACAGCAATGATATTGTTAGGTTAAAATTCTGATTATCACTGTAAAAGCCCAGAAATCAGTAAAAGATAGTCCCATTAAGCATTATGAACAATCTAAGCAGCCATTCCTAGCTAGGGTTCCTCCAGAGGTTGCTGGGGGTTCCTTGAGATGTATCCAATTAGCCTCTGATCTGATGGTGCCTCTATAATTCTGGATCCAGCAACATTTGTCAGAGCTAGTGGCATGACTCTAATGATCTTTTTAGCTGTCCGTCATAAGGGCATTCTTCCCACTGACTACCAATGTAAGGGGAATTTTTCCAATAAGCCCCCCCCCCCACCCCCCAATGAATTCATGGGTTCCACTATGGAAAAAAAAGGTTGAGCAAGGCTGATCTTTACATAGTAAGTGTTAGCACTCAAAGTAAAACATAATGGGGAAACTTAAAGCCTCCGTCATACAGGCAATTACATACAAACACCAGATTCCAGAGGCAAGAATCAGTGGATTCTTGTGGTTGGGATGACCGGTATATACTGCTCAGTCTGTACAAAGTAGAAACAGGCTGAGAGGAACTGTAACTGTTCACATTTATTCGTACATCCAGAGATTACCTGTGGTTAGGGATGGATGAGCGACCCTAGACAAATGTATCAAGAGTCGCCATCCACCCCTAACTGCATGTAACTGCTGAGTGTGTGGCTGCATGCAAAAAGCATTGGCTCCTCTCAGCCTTTCATTACTTTGTTCAGGCTGAGGCACTATTCATATTCACCCGTCATCCCAGACACAAGTATCCACTAACTGCCCATGTGAAGAAGGCTTATAAAATTGTTCCTGCAGAATGGCTCTTTGCTGTCTATGTAGTATCGATTCATATATTTGTAGCGCCCCCATAGTGTAGGTGCTTTTACTTTTGTAAATTTTTGGTAGGAGAGGAAAAATCTAGTCAGGCCTGAGTGTAAGTGCAGTGGCTCAGGGGTAGGGCTGGAGATGGAGGGAAGGTACACTCCTTGGAGATTCCTCCCCTTGAGCTGGGAAAGCTCTAGAAGGTGATGGATGGGGAGGTGTCACTTCCTGATGTATGACAAGGAACCCTGACCAATCCACGAGCTGGGTGGTCAGGGGGCAGGCCTCCTTAAACACAGCTATCTGCCAACAGGTGTCAGGAGAGTTCGGGTGGAAGAGTGAGGATGTAGTCAGGAGCTGCGGATCAGGCCACGTCTGGGAGGGGATCCCCCTGTCTGGGGGGGTGAACCTAAGGCCTGGGGCTTGGGCACAGCCAGGAGCGGGAGTCGGCTCCTGGTGTGGCACAGGAGAAGCAGGAGAGCAGCTGAGTTCTACATGGAAGGAGACTCTTTAAAGGATCCACCATATAGTTGGTGAGTGGCAGCCCCTGGGAGTTGGATGAGAAGGCTGAGACAGTCTGGGAAGAGAGAGTGCAGTCTGTAGAGGTCTGGAGAAGCCAACCAAGGGGAAGGAGAGCCATTAGACCACAGTACAGGCCGGATGGGTCTGGAAGAAGGATGGGCTGGGAGTTGTAGTCCAACAAAGGCCCAGCTAGCACCCACGTGTTTTGCTACACAAGAGTCAAGACAAGAGTCTATGGTTTCAGTGAAGAAAACCTGCGATTCTTATCCACAGAGGGTAGTTCTAAGGCCTTGCAAGTAGCTGCAGCAGGACTCACCATGTGCTAGCTGTGGTGAAGAGGAAGTGTCATGGAGGTCTGATAAATTTCCCTTCGAAACAGGGGAACAGGTGTAATGGTCAGCAAGTAGTGTGCTGGAGAGAGGAAAGGAGAAGAGTAACGGTCAGCAAGTAGTGTGCTGGAGGAGAAGTGTATATACTGGAGCTGTATAAAGCAGTTCCTATGATCAATTACTGGGCATCCCACAGTCATCCCTAATCCCTATCCAAGTTCAAACCCCTAAATAAAACAACAAAACAAAGTACCGGCCTGTTCAGTGACTTTGGATGTGTGAAATTTGTGTGAAGGGCAGCGGGCAGGTGGACCACAGCTATCAGCCACTCTCGAGGGAGCACATGGCTACATGTTATTTCTCTATCTCTCCCACACTAATCTGTTTTCCTGTCTCTCTCCCTTTTTTATATCTCTATCCTATTTTCTTTTATTTTTTCCTTAATTTCTCTTTTTTTTCTATCTACAGGATCTAACCCTAAAAATTGTTCTTGCACATGGGTCATTTGCTGACTATGACATGTGCACAGTATCTCTTTCTCTCTCTAACCTATCTCTCTCTATCCTATTCCTCTCCTTTTATCTCGTTCTCTATATGCCTATCCTATACTTTTTTTCTGTCTAATTTATCTATATTTCCTCAAAAATTGTTCCTGCAAAGGGGTTCTTTGCTGATTATGGCAAACCTATTTATTAATCATCTATTTTATATCTCTCATAATTTCTCTCTCCTTTATATCTACATCATATTCAATATTTATTTTCTTTTTTTTTTCTACTTATCCTTAAAAACCATTCACACCTTCTAGACTAGGATGCTAGGAAAATGTAGTGTTTGGCTTGCTCTGTAGTCATAGGAGTTGGATTTTATTGTTTGGGTCTGTTTGTGGTTTCTCAGGTGAAGAAATTGAACATTTTCCAATGTCTCTATTGAGAAACTTCAAGAGTTTAGGGAGGGAAATGCAAATCTCTCACCTGAATATTTACTACCCTCTAGCCAATCTCAGGTAAGGTGTGCCCAGTAGGTGGTAAGAGAGGGAGATAAATCGGCTGGAACCTATGCAGACCTGTTATTCCGCTAGAGGAAGGGGGGGGGGGGAGTATTCTTCAGGAGCTGTTAAGCCCTCCTTACTGCTGGACTACTACCACCCCGGGATTGAGCCCATGGCTTTTTTCTACTGGGATTCATGAGTAGAGTCCAATCTCCTGAGCCGCTGTTTATCTATGGTCCCCAGCTGTGGATGCTATAAACTGCTCCAGTATGCCTAGTGTGCTATTCTATCTTGCGGTCTTCAGCTACAACAACCCAGACTGCTCCAGTGTGCTCCTAATTACTGTCCAAACCTATCCTGTGGTCATCAGCTGTGGGAAACTTAGACTGTTCCCTTCTACTTATATGCTCTACTCATGCTCTAATATTCTCCTGGACCAAAGCTGGGAGTGAAAGGCTGTTGCTACTACCTAGTGTAATATTCTCCTGGTCCACATCTGGGAATGAAAGATTGTAATACTATCACCTAGAGAAAGTATCCTCAACTGACTTTACAATTGCGCATGCGCAATGACGAGATCGGGCGAAGCTTGGCTGGGCCAGGGAGTAGGGGGCAAGCACACAGTGGCCGCTTGGTGCCTTTTTGTGAATTTTTAGCACAAAGGCAGGAGGAATGAATGTGGGGAGGCGCTGTGCGAAAGCCGCCCACTGGGAGTCTCAGCCGTGGTGGGGGACTGTCTGAAGGAACTAGTACATGCTGCAGTGCAGAGGAGAGCAGGCATGGATGTCCCTCTAACAGAAGCCGGTTACCGCTTTTCTTCTTCGAAAAAAAAGCAGATAACCGTCTCCTGTTTACTTCCGTGATCAGCTGTCATTGGCTGACAGCTGATCACACAGTAAAGGGCCACTGTGATTGACTCTTTACCCTGTTGTGTGATCAGCCTAGTCCTTTGGACTCAATGATCACAGAGTGCACCGTCTGCACCCTCCCGGCACTAGAAGCCTACGCTGTAGCCGTCTTTCAGGCAGAAAGTGGTTAACAAATTGTTATTTGAACAATGCATTAGTATTACTTTCTCTTAGGTAACTGCTACTGTATATAAGTTTTTAATAATGTATCCAGCTGGGGAGATTCATCCTTCAGTTACCCTGTTTACTATTCCACCAAATTCAGAACAGAAATTGAGGGAACCTCTATTCTATTTTTGGGGTGTTTGCAGCACTGACCCCATTCTCAAGTTACAAGTTATTTAGCAATACATTTCAAAAAGACATCCCCTAGAGTCTAGGGCAGGGGTCTCCAAACTGGGGCCCAGATGTGGCCCTTTGGTTGCCTTTATCTGGCCCTTGGGGCACCATTCCCCCTACTGATGCCATCTATGTGGAACTATTCCTCCCATTAAAGCCAATGATAGGGCACTGATGCTGGGGCATTTTCTACTTCTATTGGCCACAGTCCGGCCCCCCTGAAGCCTGAAGGACAGTAAACTGGCCCCTTGCTTAACCACTTCCCGCCCGGCGCATTGACAAATGACGTCCAGGCGGGGGTTCATTATCCTGACTGGACGTCTATTGACGTCCTCAGGATAATCCGCGATCGCGCGCCCCCGGGGGCGCGCATCGCGGCGATCGGTGGTGCCGTGGGTCAGGCTGAACGCGCGGGGGCCCCCGCGCGCTAGCGCCTAATAGGACTCCTGCAGTTATCTGCAGGTCAGTCCTATTACTTGGGGGCGGACCTGCAGTAAACAGTTACGCGGCCCGCCCTTCACCAATTCGTTCCCCGGTCAAATGACAGGAAGTCCGAAGTCCCCCCGGCCTGACACCGGTTATCTTCATCTTTTACGGGGTCGTAGTCACGGGATAGTAACCGAAATTACCCTCCTTATCAAGGTGTATCTACCGTAGTCATCCCCCTTACCACGGGGTTCCCGGTCTATTTCCGTTGGTTTCCCGGTGTAGACCCGGGGTCAAACCTCTGGGGACGGGATCTGAG